>VXAK01025833.1:289126-326834 GCA_013399435.1 Arenaria interpres | reverse complement strand
GGTACGCGCACCGCCCGCCGGCCGGGCTCCGCTCCGCATGCGCGGTGCCCCGGAAGCGGCGGCGGGGCTGCCGGCGGCGGCGGCAGCGGGTGGGAGGGAGCCAGCCATGCTGGGAGTGCTACGGGCCGGCCTGGTGCGGCCGCGGCTGCGGCACCAACTCCAGCAGCAGGTACCGGCCGCCGTCATTTCGTGAGGGGCGGCCGCGGGGCGGGACAGCGCGGGGCCGCCCCGAGGAGGAGACCGCGGGGGACGCGGCCCTGAGGGGCCCGGCGAAGCCTGTGAGGGCCGAGCTCCTCCCGGCCGTGGGGCCGAGGTGACCGCGGGGAGGCCGGACACAAGATGTCGGGCCTCCCCCGTCCCCGGGCCGGTGGCAGGGAGGGGGCAGACCCCTGCGAAAGCACGGCGGGAAAACGCGGGTGGAATGAATTGGAGGAAAAACGGGGAATACCGGGAACGTATGGTGGAATTGGAGTGTGGGACTTGGCGTGGAGGGGTTGCTTGGTGAGGGGCAGGGCTTTGAGGTGACCCCGTGGGAAGGCCTTTTTGCTTTAAATGACCGATTTGCCACAGATTGACTGGAAGCCATAGAAAAGCGGTTTGACTGGAAGGTTATTTGTTAGCACAGCGTCCTATGTTTCATCTGCTCCCAGCTAAAACAGCGGTTTTCTCCTGCCTTTCAGTTTCTCCTGACCTCCTGCAGGCACTGTTCCTCGGGAGTCCTTCCCAATGAGAGGATCCGCAACATCGGCATCTCGGCCCACATCGACTCAGGGAAGACGACGTTAACGGAGCGAATCCTCTTCTATACGGGCAGGATAGCCCAAATGCACGAGGTGGGTTTTTCGGAGGAGTCCAGAGCAGAGCTGCTCTTCGTGGGCTGAGCGTGCTGGGAGCCATCGCAACGCTGCTGTGACTCCTTTGAACGCAGGATGTAGTGCGTGGGGTGAGGGAGCCACACTTGGTGCCCAGTGAGGCTCTTCTGGCCAGGCTGGAGAAGGAATCCTAAAAATCTGGTGGTTTCCCCCGTAACCCTTTAAAAATAAGTGGATGGTAAGGGAATACAAGGTAATCTCTCCTTTACTGCAGTGTTCTTCCTCTTTCAGAACACTTCAGATCTTCTTTCAAGACTTACTTCTCCCTTGCCATCTCCGTAGTAGATATACAATGGAAGATAGATGTTTCTTTTGAGGTAGTCAAAGGTGACTCTGAGAAACAGAGAACACAGGGATGTAATTTTTAGCTATGAGTATGTTAGCTTCTTAATTTCACAGTGAAGCATAATTTGCCTCAGATTTCTGATAACCTTTTTCAGGAATGATCCCCGGGAGAGGAAAATACATTAAAGTTGCAGGTACAGCTGCAGAAAAAATCAAACTTGGTTGCAGTTTGAGAATTACAAGTGATTCTGCCATATCTGCTTTTCTTCACTGCATGAAAGATAATGCGCAGTATAAAAAGCATCACTCCTGCATATGCAAAATTCTTACTAAACTCCCCTAGACTAAATTTTTTCTTTTTCTCTTCCTTTTTTTTTTTTTTCTTTTTTCCTAAGGTGAAAGGTAAGGATGGAGTGGGAGCTGTCATGGATTCAATGGAGCTCGAGCGACAGCGTGGAATCACAATTCAGTCTGCAGCAACATACACCATGTGGAAAGACACCAACATCAACATCATAGATACACCAGGTAATGACAATTCTGAACATGTTAAGATTGACGTTCCTTCATGCATACGAAGCGCATGGTGCCATCTTTGTCTTCATGAGTCACTCAAGCTGAGCTAATAGGATTCTGCAGCTGGAGACTGCTTCTGTTGGCTGTTTCTCTTTTCTACAGCAATGAAGCTCATTACCTTTTATCACCTATGAATAACGGGGGTTGTTTTTGTTACTCAGGACATGTGGACTTCACAATTGAAGTGGAGAGGTCTTTGAGAGTTCTCGATGGAGCTATTCTGGTTCTCTGTGCTGTTGGAGGAGTTCAGTGCCAGACAATAACTGTGAACAGGCAAATGAAACGTTACGGTGTGCCATTTTTAACATTTATCAATAAACTGGACAGATTGGGCTCTAGTCCAACCAGAGCTGTACAGCAATTGAGGTATTTATCACTTAAAATTATTTGTGAAATAATTCTGAACTATTCACGTAGCAGATTATTGCTAAGAATATTGAAAAGCATTCTCTTGTGGGGTCTGTAGTCGCAGTTTTGGAGGATGATACCTGACTTGAGGTTAAATCTTAATCTGGTCTATAACAAGTCTCCATTTTCTCAGGAAAAACAAGTGTTAGTGTCAGCTCAGGCTTGCTGTGACTGAGAGTTGTGGGTTTGATATTTATTTTGTTGATGGAACTATATTTGTAGCCACTTTGAAAACAGCCTTTTCATTTCCCCTAGGTCCTGGTAGCAAATGTGCTGTAGCCCACAGGAGGGAGATGACATAGGGCTGGATGGTTTCTAGTTTGGATACCAGAAGTCCTGCTTGCTCCCTACCTGCAGTCTTTCTGTGGCTAATTTTATCTGTGAGATAAATGCATTAATATGCATTAACGGAGAAGCAGCTCCCATAATCAAATAATTAATCTGAAACCAGTTTGCACTGCCTTCTTTCCCTTGAAAGTTGCTCACTGTGTCTGTTGGGATACAGAGGGCTGGCAGGCGCTCAGGTTGAAATCCAACTAGGCATTTTTCATTGGCATTGGTAGATTTTTGGCAGTGTCTAAAGAACAAAAGACAGTGATATTGTTGGAATGGTGTGTTGTTCAAAGACCATCTGGAGCACATATATAGAAATGACTTTTGAACTAATTTTTTATTTGCTCACTTTTTCAGATCCAAGTTAAAACACAATGCGGCTTTTGTTCAGATTCCAATGGGACTGGAAGGAAACTTTAAAGGAGTTATAGATCTTATTGAAGAAAGAGCTATATATTTTGATGGTGCACTTGGGTAAGTTTTGAAACTTGCATATTTCTTACCTGGAGCTACTCTTTGTATGAGTGATGCTGCCTATAGTTTCTCTTCAGAGGTGAAAGACCCTGCTCTTTGGGAAGTTAGGGATGTGGCTTGTGCTGGGGCTGAGGTATCACCCTTCAGCTTTCCAGGTTACAGCAAAATGACTCTGTGGGGTCAGGTTTAGTGATGGGTAGCTGCAGCATGAATTGTTGGCTGCCTGCAGTGGTGTGAAGGGCTGGTAGCCACGCTTGCTACCCTGAGAAATAGGAGACTTGCTTCATAACGGGAACTGATAGTGTATTTTTGTTGTGAGCTTACTGGGATGAAGATAAGATGTGGGTGAGGTTGATGAGCAGGTTATCCTGCATCCTTGCAGACTCCTGCCATGAGTGGGAAGAAACCCTCCTGCTAAAGCATCAAAGATAACACATTGATACTCTTCAGTGATTTTTGTTTTGATATCCATGTCAACAGTGAATTCTTCCTGGTTAGGCTGGTCATGACGATGATTAGTGATTGAAAGGTTGATTTGTGTGGTATTCCTTTAGAATGATTATGTTATTTATGTATGTGTAGCCAGACGCTTCGGTATGATGAAATTCCAGCTGAGTTCAGAGCTGAGGCTGCAGAGAGACGTCGGGAGTTGATCGAATGTGTTGCTAACTCAGATGATCAACTTGCGGAGCTGTTTTTGGAAGAAAAGATTCCTACAGCTGCCGAGTTAAAGGTAACTTTATTGTGGTTCTTATTCCTGTAGCACCGTTATCTCACTCTTTTGTGTCCCTCTCTCTCCATCCCCCAATAAAAATTTCTGGAAGTCTTCAAGAGATTTTGTTTGCTTGAGTTCTCTGGTATGAGTGCCACTTCCCACAGGTGGACTCCTGCTTCATGCCCTGTTGAGGGCCCGTTCCAAATTTGTTTTTTGTTTGCATTGGAAAGCCTGAGTTCGTGTGTGCCCTTTAGGGACCAGCAAATGGTTCAAAGGTACATCTAGTCATTTTTGTCATTCTGGTGCCTTGCTCCCTTACAGCATGATGGGTATGGCTTGCTTCACGTCCCACAGCAAGTCAATTGTTGAGATGCTGTAAGTCGTCTTTGTGCTTAGGAAATCCTGCCCTATTTTGTATTTGCATTGGTTACATCTATCTAAGGTGAAAAGAGTGATATGCTAGAAGGGACCTGGAATGACTTGACTTGGAGACTCCAGAGGAAATTAATCCAGGTCAAAATACAAGTTTCCAAGAAGAAGAGAGCTGCATTTCTTGAAAGAGGGGGAAAAATGATACATGATTAATTTTATGAAATGTTTCAGATATGAAATGGCAAACATGCCAGTAAGGGATGCTCACAGAAGTAATTAATAACATCATTTGCCCAACATGAGATGGCCTTAGACTGAAAATTGTTTATTCTAATGACAGTTTGATGTCACTGTTTCTTCAAGTGTGTGTCCACGTAATAAAAGGTGTTAGGGAGGCCCAGGAAGATCAGCTGCAGTTGTACAGTCTTTGTGCAAGTCCTGCCACTGTTCACTCCAGGATGAGATGTGTTTGTGCAGCTCCGTGGAGGATGGACAGGAGACTAACTTGGATTCCTTCTTTTGGACCGTTCTGTGTCAGACTTGGCAATCTGCACGTACTGTAGCAGGCTGTTACGTGGGATGGCAGTCCCTTCTTTAAGGATAGTGGTTGACTAATGGTTCCTCTTGAGTTACTGCAGCGTTAGCTATAGCCAGGACAGGTGCAGAAGCTTGGCTGTCCTGGCGTGAGCATAACAGAGCCTGTCCCACACGTGGACCTGCTTCTGCTGTGCCGTAAGGGTAATCTGAGGACACGTGAACTTTAGAGAAGTGCTAAGCTGGTTTGCATTTACCACACAGCCCCATGGGGCAGGGGTGTAACTCAGGACAATGACGGATAGCTGTTGACACACAGCAGCCTGCTGGGCTTTGTGTCTTGGCAGAGGGTGGCATGAGGGAACCACACTGTATGGTTTGCAGGCCTGGTCTCAACGTGGTTGGGTTTTGCCCTTAGTGCACGCTCAGTGAAAGGATTTGTGTGATGCATTTTGCTGTTTGCGGCCACCTCTTGCTAGCATTGGAAGTTAACTTGAGCAGTAATCTTCTAGTGCTCACTGTTATTAGTTATAAATTAGTCAAAAATTGAAACCGCTACAGGAGACCAGTTGCTTAATGTGATTAAATAAAAAGTGAGGTCTGAAGAGCCTGTTGAAGTAGGAGAGGCCTTGTAGGCAGACTGGTTTTTTGAATAGAGGTGCTGTTGGAGTTAGAAGAGCTTGTCTTTGAGCGGTGCTGTTGGATGGAGGCTCCCTGGGGCCTGGAGCCTGCCTGACATGGCACTTGGAACCTCCTTTTGCTTTTCTTTGCCTGCAGCCGGGTGCTTCAGCTGATGGCTGAAGGAGACAAGCGGAATTGAGACATAAATGTCATAAGCAGGAGCTCTTCTAAGTACTTGGCCTGTTAGCAGTGCCTGGTTGCCCCTGTGCATAACCCTTTCCTTGTTAGGGTTTGCAGTCCTCGCTTTCCTGGAAGTTGCCCCACTGTCTGTGGGGATGGCAGTCCCTTGAAGCTGTTGCATGTTGCAAGTCTCCTTAAGATTTATTTATTTGATTCTTCATGGCCTCTAAATTTTGATCCATTTTAACTTTGTTCCAGACCTTGGGTTTGGATTTTTTTTAAAAAGAATTGTTTTGGCTGTGTGGGTGGTTCACTGGTGATTGATGTCCCTAGGAAGAGTATGCAGGAATCTGTATGACCCAACTTGGCTTGACACATAAAAACACAATAGTTTTTTTGGATGTACCAAGCAAATTTATCTCTTATTGATAACCAGGTGGTTAGTTAGTCCAGTAAGCAAATATTATTTTATGTCGTCTGAGCTATTCCTGTTACAGAGCAGCCCTTCTGGCTTTGATAAAGATGGAAATGTAATACAGTTTTAGAGACCTGTAAAGGTCTGTCTTTCACCTGGCAGAAGGAATGGTACCAATGTGAGTACCCTGTGTTGCTGTAAGAGGTGAGAGATTTTTAGCAGGAAGCTACTTTTGATGGCTCCTGCTGGGAGGGAAATCTGTTACCAAGATAAATTTGTCTATTCAGCATGCTTCTGCTTCCCACTTCTGAAAGCCAATTAATTATAGCTCTAATGGCTATAGTATTGCAGATGCAGGTTAATTTGTACTAATATGTCCCTGAAGATGGATTTTCTTTCAGTGGCCAGCAGCCAAGTTTCCACTGAAAATGTCTTTTTGTGGGAATGATCTTAAGTATCACTCCTGGATGCCACAGTCACAGCATATGATGTTTGCTGAAGATCAGCTGCTTAAACATCACCTAATTTGCAGCTCTCCATAGTGCCGCACTCAAGGAACTGATGTGTCCCAGGTACTCAGTGGGGCACTCAGTGACAATAATCTTTATGTGAACATAAAATTACTTTTTTCCCCAAGATAATTGTTAATGAGGATAAATTGCAGTTGTGTTGCTTCATTTGAAAACATGTGGCTGAATAAAAAAACCTTGCATCAGTTCAGCTAGATTTCCAGTGCTCTGGTATATGAGAATAGACGTGGGCTAGGTGAGCAGAATTGTTGATGTAGGATTTTTTCCTTGTATTATTTTTGTGAAGTCATTACATCAACAAATTTAAGGAGCCACTGTTCTCTCTGCTAATTACGAAGACAGCTGAACTGTCTGTGCTCTGAATAACTCCCAAATTAGATGATGTGGTTAACTATCTTGGCTATTGAGGATTCATTTATTTTAGCTTATCAAAGAAGACAGGAGCTGCTTTCGGTTGGAGTGAGGGCCTCAGTAAGCACAGGGAGATGGCATCCTCTAGTGGCAGGGAGAGGTGGGACTGGGGTGTAATTTTGGCTTCAGTAATTAATTGCAGGGTGGGGAGGGCAAATAGCTTCTATCCACCTTTATGGAAGACAGCTGTGATCCCTGTTGTGGAAGCTGTTGGTGCTTAATTATGCTTTGTAACATTGTGTGATGCTTGAGTGAAAGGTACTGAATAAGCATGGAATTACTGTGCAGTTAGTTTAATTTGCTGTTTGCTGGGACGGCCTGGGAAGATTCCCAGGACAATTGGTGCAACTTCAGCAGGTCTGTAGATGAATGCGAGTGGGTTCTTCAATTGTAATTTTAAACATTAGTCATCAAAAAATGGTGATTCATTGAGCATGGTACTTACCCAAATATCCCTTCCCTAACTAACTTCGTCTTTCAGAACAGTTTTCTGTAGTTTAAAGATATCAAAGCATCTCATCTTACTCTCACAAATTTAAATGTGTATTTTTTCCTCAACATGAATAAATAGGAGGAATGAGACACATAAGACAGAAAGGAAAAACGCTGATTTTACTAGCAGAGAATCAAGAAACTTACTTCTAAGTATTCTGGTGTTATAATTATCTTAGGCATTTTCATTTTTAAGTTGAATTTAAGATGAGGGAAAAATAATCTCACACTTTTCTAGAATTCTGTTGAGCAAGTTTTATGGGAAGTTCTTGTGCAGGGGGTTGTACAGGAGGAGACTGGGGGCAGCTACTTTACTCCAGGAGTAGAGATGACCAGCAGAGAGAGAATGTAGGCTGCTGCTTGGTTGGAGATGTGTCAGGCACCTGAAGTTGTTGCAGGAGGAGAGTAACGCACTGACATTTTCCAGCTTGCAATCAGAAGAGCGACGCTGAAGAAGTCCTTTACCCCAGTACTGGTTGGAAGTGCTTTAAAGAACAAAGGAGTACAGCCACTGCTGGATGCCGTCCTGGAATACCTCCCCAATCCTTCCGAGGTTGAGAACTACGCTATTCTTAACCAGGGGTAAGTGTATTCTTGAGCATACAAAGCCATCTTGAAACCAGGTTCCAAATCAGTGTAATATGTAGCAGGAAACATTACTAACAAAATACATAATTTTGCACAAACTTCCAAAACCAAACAAGCTCATCTCTCATTTGAGGGTTACGGCTTATAGTGATATATTTAACACACATGACATGTTAAATTTGAAAAATTATTTTCTGATGAGAGAGTTCTTTAGAAACCAATGGTAACCCTAAAAACCATTCCTACAGTGAAGGAGAGAACGCATCTGAAATGTTTTATTCTTTGGACGTGTTTGTTGAAGTATATGTGCCTTGACAATCAAGAAACACGAAACCCAACATTAGAGCCAGTAAATAGCCTTTAACATTCCAGTCACGTCTTAGGGGTGGCCATCAGGTCTTTTTAATGTATTTGAGTTGTTCAGACAATATAATGATAGCTAAATAGAAATTATGCTAATAAATATAGTTTATGACCTTTTCACCAAGTGACTACCTGACTCCTGAGAACTCACTGCTCCTTTGCCTCCTGCTGCCTCTAGCATCTGCCTGGTGGGGCAGACTAAAACTTCTCATGTGGCTCAGGAACATTGTCAGAAGAGTTCCTGCAATATCTCTAAAACTGGATTTGCTCATGACGTGTCTGAGTGTATGATTAATTGGTTTCATGGCAAAATAGTTGGATGATATGAAGGACTAGTGGTATTTGTCATAGTTTCAATCTCATTTTTGGGATCTGCTGCAGTTTCTCTGAGAGATTTTCTGAGCACATGGGAGCATCATGAAGTCTCTGTTACAAACCTGTGAAACTGAAGGCCCTTGGGACTTTGTAAGGTTGGGCTTACGTTTAGGGGAGGCTGCCATGTTTCATTCATAACATAAACTCCCTCTCCATCTCTGTTTTTAAGGGAGTCTGAAGAAAAATCCAAGTTTCTACTGAACTCTGCTCGAGACAATTCCCAGCCTTTTATAGGCCTCGCTTTTAAACTAGAGGTAAGCTGTTACTGTTTCCTTTTCTAATCCAGCAAAACCAGTAGAGGCACAGGGCATTTCCTGCAAGAGTGGTTGGTGTATGCAAGTCCTTGCCTTTGATGTCTGGGAAATGCCTTTCATTTTTGCGGAAAAGTACACATTTAAAACTTTATATTTTCAGTGTATCCGTTCATGCAAGTGGAGGCTTTTTTACTTGGTGACTGTGTATCTGGTAAAGCTAAACTGAAAGCTTCTAGAGAAGGGATGCCCAGGACATGACTTAGCTGACTTTATTCAGTTGCTTGCAAGTTTCCCATGCTACCAGTATCTGACCTCTGCAGAGGGATTGCAAAAGTTGTACTCACATTGTATTATCCCTGAAGCAGAAAGGAAGGTATCCAGATTCATTATTTGTGATTTGAGTACAAAACAGAGCGGGTCCAAACTGATGGTACTACCAAAACTCACACAGAACAAATTTTAGAATCAGTTTGTTTAAGTTCAACTTAAATTTTAACTACTTCTGAAAAAAAAAATTGTTTACAACCATAAAATCCACAAATGTATAAGAAATCACAGAGTTTTAACCAAATTGTTTGCTGCCTAGAGAGTAGCAGTTCAGATTTTCATATGGAAAGTGGCTGTTCAAATTGCCAGTTAACCTCTGCCTCTCTTGGGAAGGTTTAGGACTGGTAAAATTGGAGAAATAAAGAAAATTGCCAGGAGATACCAAGTTCCATTCCAGAGTCAAGGGAAAGCTGAGACTGTTAAAAAATGTTAAAAAAAAGTTAAAAAAAAAAAGTACAGCAGACATTTATATGTCTACTGTATAAATGTTTACTATACATGTCTTTTGTATAAATTCAAAACAGAAACATTCCATCAGTCAGTGCAGATCATGCTTTGAATAGTAGTGATCTTGACTCCTGGGAGGTTTATACCTGATTTTTAATGATTTTTGATTCCAGGCTGGCCGCTTTGGGCAGTTAACTTATATTCGAGTTTATCAGGGGATGCTGAAGAAATCTGATTATATCTATAACACCAGGACTGGGAAGAGAGTGCGCGTACAAAGACTTGTCCGTATGCATTCAGACAACATGGAGGTGAGTGTGAGAGGCACAGTCCATGTGCACTGCCTTTTGAACCACTTTTACTAAACAAGCTTCTCGCTTTTCTACTGTCTGAACAATCTGATACATCAAATTTCTGCTTTTGTTGTTAATTCATACTTGCCTGTAGCACTGAGATCTCTGTAAGAAACTGGAATCATCTCTAGTGTATTATTTCCACTGAAGTGGAAGAATCTTTGCCCAAGAAGCATTATAAAATGGCTTTGAGGTCATAGCTGAAGTGTGCCAACTGTGGTATTATCCCCATATTCCGTACTTCTGGGAGAGGGGAAATAGGAATGGCAAAACATACAAAAAGGTTTTCTTCTGTGTGATTATTGTTAAACTAAAAGTTGATTCTGAAACTTCTGCAAATCCTACCCTTTCCTGTTGAAGATTCCTGAGCTCTACAGCTGGGTCAGGTCTGAAACATAGTATGTTGCTTTCTTCACATCCTTACCCTAGAATAAGCAAGCATCTAAGCTGTGCTGTCTTTTTTCTGCTTTGAATAAAGAGATAAAAGATTTACAGAGCACTTTATCAAAGCTGGAATTTTCGAAGGAACTTAACTTCAGGCTTTTAAACGTAGTATTTATATAGCTTCTTAAAACCAGGTGTAATTTGTAATATATCTTACAATGTTATCTAAATAGTAAACTTTTCTTTCTCAAGGATGTAAATGAAGTTTATGCAGGAGACATATGTGCGCTGTTTGGAATTGATTGTGCGAGTGGGGATACGTTCACTGATAAAACCAGTACAGACATTTCCATGGTGAGTACGCCTTTTCATCTGTATGCCTCGTGCCTTGGAATTTACCAGGATTTTCTTGTAAAAGTTTGTAAGCACTTGTTCAGTTTAAATATATGTTGTATATGCAACTGCAAATATTTTTTGTGTTTATTTGTTATACCTCAAGGAGCCTGACTATATAGAAGTATGTTACGTGCAAGAGAGAGTTAACACTTATTTACTGTGCTTGACATCAAATATTACTTCAGTATTAGCAAACTGTTCTGGACTGTTAGAAGCAGATGGTACTACTCAAAATTTCTAAGTTATGTATTTGTATGTGTATTTAATAACATCAGTTTTATTTGTATATATATTTACAAAACCTGATAGGAAGCAGAGTCTTGTAACTAGTGTGAAATCCAGAGATCAACTCTCATGTAGAAAACAGGGTTGGAAATACTGTGGTTGGCAGTACATGTGCATTATGTTACAGCCTTGTGGTAACCCTCAGGAGAGTCACCTAATTTCGTTAGGCTATAATATTTGATACAAGCTAGATAAGTAAAACAGTCATCCCTGATTGTCACCCAGAATCCTTGAGACCAAACTTTCCTGGAGAAAATGCATCACCAGGCATGGTGGAATTTGATTGTATGATCTCTTCCTTTATGGTTGTTGCAGGAATCAATTCATATTCCTGATCCTGTCATTTCAGTAGCCATGAAGCCTTCCAACAAGGTAGGAGCCTATAAATCAACCGCTTTCTGACTGAGTTACCTTTCCTCTGCTGCTTTTATTATTTTATGTGGGTTAGCAGTTAAATACAGAATCACAAACTAAAATGAAAATGTTCTATCCAAAGTATTTAAGAGCATATCATTCGGATCACCCAGCATGTGCCTGTGTTAGATGGTATCACTTCACCATAAGGATGCATGTCTTTGACCTGCATAAATGCAGACTTGAAGTAACTGGAGGGATAAATAGATAGTTATAAATGTATGGCTGTGTTTCACCAAATAACCTCGTGAGAGTACAAAAGCAGTTGATAGGAAAATTTGAGGCCTTTTTGTTGTGTGACTTCTGGATGTTGAGTTAATCTCTTCTTGTGTATGTGATTGTTTTTCAGAATGACTTTGATAAATTTTCAAAAGGTCTGAGCCGCTTTACAAGGGAAGATCCTACTTTTAGAATCCATTTTGATGATGAGAGCAAAGAGACCATTGTTTCTGGAATGGGGGAACTGCACTTGGAAATCTATGCCCAGGTAATTTGGAAAGCAGATTCCACGGGTTCTGCTTTTGCCTGTTTTCTCACCCAAAAATTCTCCTTCCTTTCTGGCTGAGAACCAAAATCTGTCTGCAAATGGGATAACAGATGCCAGCCTTCATGCCCAATTTTGTAATTGGTTGTCTAAGCACACATCAAGTTTACAAGATGTCTGGAGTTGCTCAACTCCACTTGCTTTTGTGTAAATCAGAGTTATTTTGTGACAACAATTTTGAGATCTTCCTACCAGAAAGTGCCATGGCGTTAACATGAACAATGCTGGCTGCTTAGGGAAGAGCTTAACTTCTCAGTCAACTCTTGAATATTGTTTCTCTCCAGTGGTTCTGTCTGGAAGGCTTGTGAGCTATTTAAATGAAACTTCTGCCTGGAATATTTTTACTTTTTGGTTTAAATCCATTAAAAATGTTGTGTTAAGCACTACGCTTTGCTTTAGCAGCCTTTGCTTCTAATGAATTTTACTGTTATCCTTTTCCTGCAGGAGACAGAAATATTCTGTTTCTGTGTTTTTAAATGTATCATTCCATAATAAGAGAGGAAGCAGGAGGGAATAGTTACTGACAGTGATTTATTTGTTTCTTTAAAGTTGATGCTTATACTTTATTTTAGTCTAAGACAACAGATGTATCTGAAATGTTGACAGAACAAAGAAAATACGGCTTTTGTTTTGGAAAACTTAAACTTGACTAAAATAATTATTGCTGTTCCCTTCTCCTATATCTGAAGCTATAGCCCCTAAACAAGGATGACTGCAGAATGACAGTGAATCACTTGTAACATTTAAAAAAACCAACAGAAAACCCCTTACCAGGACCCCAAAAACCAATCCAGTCCCAAACCAAGAGTTAACTCTGAGTTTCTCATTTCAAAAAGACCTATAAATAAAATAATTTCCAATGTATTGTTCCAATGGAAGAGCTCTGTATTTCATTTTGGTTTGTTTGGTACCATTTTTTTTTTTCCTTTTTTCCTGCAGCGAATGGAAAGAGAATACGGTTGCCCTTGCACCATGGGAAAGCCCAAAGTTGCCTTTAGGGAGAACATCTCCAAACCTGTACCGTAAGTATTTGTTCTGGCAACAGAGGTTTTTAAAACTTATTTTCATGCAAAATTTGACTATGTAGCAGACAAAGTGCCTTTTGGATTGTCAGATCAAAGCACGATGTACAGGAAATGTTTCATTGAGGAAGGACTTTTCTTTTTGTACCCTGATTGCGTATCCAACCTCACTAATTTATCTGCATTATTGTAGCATTTGACCTTCTTCCATTGCGGTATCAGGTGGTCCGTTATTCTGATGTGTGTTTTGGCTGACGGCTGTCCTGTGTTACTTGAACACCATGCTGTGGGTGCCAGAGAACCGTCATTTGCCAGGGAATGATCTCCTGCGGGTGGAAAATACAACTGTAGAAAGTGAGAAGGTATTTTCTTTGAACAATACTGAACAGGAATTGACTGCTGTATTACAGCCATAATTGGGGTGATTTTAAGTAGGTTGATCGAGCACCACTAATGGTGCAGGGCAAGCACTGTAACGTGCCATCCTGCTGAGCTCTCCAAATATCTGAAGTTCTCTTGCAAGCTTTTTTTCAGCCTGTGCTGTGCTCCACGCTGCTGCAAATACATTTTTCTTTCACCTAGGCAAGGTTTGCAGTTCAAGCAAAAACTAACAAAAACTGTTAGTGCTGTTTATATTTTGGGACATCTGCCCTTAACCAAACAGAGCACGATGAAAAATCTATGCTTTTGTTCCACAATTAGTTAGCTACTACTTCTTGGGAATTTTTTCTTCATAGAAAACCTGAGAACTAAAACCACTATAGATGCCCCAACTGAACTGAGAGTGCAGTGGGGTGGGAAGCAGTGGAGTTAGAAGTTGGAGCGAGATCTGTGATTGTTACCAGTGGATGATTTATTACAGGAGGTTGCATAATTGAGAACTTCTTTTTCAAAATTTGTTTTTCTTACAAAAACACTTGCTCAGATCAGCAAAATTATGATCAAGAACAACATAGAATGTAAATATTGTTCTGGGAACCAAAGTTTCTCCTCTTCTGGGAGCTACTGGGGTAAATGATTCCTCTGTGTACTGGTTCACTGCTGTCCTCTGGCGTCGAAGCACTCTGCAGCTCCAGCTGGAATGCAGCTAAGCAGTCCAGGATGCTGGCAGCTGCTTCTTCCTTTTATCCCTGGCCAGTCTGGCAACAGTATCTCCCAAGAGGAGAGAGCTGTGAATGACCAGGATGCTGAACCTCTGCCACTCCCAAGAAGGGCCCAGAAATAGCTGAAAATTACCGTCTGCTGATACAAGGGGGAGACCTGGTGTCTCCTGCCTGCACAGGGGCAGAAGCCCAAAACGGTGTGGCAGATAGTCATCGTTGCCCTGACCTCACCCCGTTTGCTAACTGACCTGGAGGCAGCATATCTGTGACCGCCCCACCATCTGCATGTCTTGAGTTGGAGGTTACGCAGTTGGCAGTGTTAAAACAAGAAAAGGCTCTTAAGAAATAAGATTTTACCTGGGACACCATTTCGTGAAGCAGAATCATGTAGTCAAATTCAAGATATTCATCACTTCTTTTCTGGAAAGACAAGATGAAAAGGGCTGAACTGGGGGCTTCCCCCTGTCTTAAAAGTAGTGAATCATCTCTCTGGCAGCTTGTGCTAACAAATAAAGCAGATGGAGTTTAGTCACAATATACAAAACAGAGAGATACCGTTTTGTGTTTCTGTAAACTCCAAAGTTGCATTTGAGAGACTGAATTGCAAAACTTAAAACTGTGGATATATCTCAACTTCAGGAACTCATATGGGAACGGAACACCTGATTCTACAAAGTGTCAATTTAACACAAAAATTGGCAATAGGATAAGACTTGGAACACATTCTAGAAGCCTTACAGTGGGTAACAAGTTATCAGTGATTGGCTGAGCGACAGAATATCCACTGGCCTTCGGAGTGTATTCTTTACCTATCTATTCTTTGGGGAAAAGAAAAGGAACAAATTACTAAAGAGATGAAAGCTGGTTTAGTTTAATAGTCTTCTGTCTCCCTTATTCTTAAATTCATCTGGTTTATTAAAGAGGGTTTTAAAATGTTGCTTGTGCAGGGCCCTGCAGCATCTGTGAACTGCTTTCAGATAGCCATCAGAGGGAGCAAAACATTAACAGATTGTCCTTCCAGAGTGAGTTTCTGCCTTTCCTTCATAACCAGAACTTCATGGGACTTCACTGCCTGTTCTGAGTGGCAAAACATTCAGGCTCTGAAAGTCTGTTCTGAAGGCTCCTGATAAATGGGGTTTTCTAAATATGAAGTCCTGCTTCTTTATCCTAGCTTACATACTAAATTGCCTTCAATTTGTAGTCGACCATCCCTTTAGGAGTTATTCTTAACTCACAGTACCATTTTCTTCAAACAGAACAGAGAAGAACTGGGAGAATCTATAGAATCCTATTAATTTGAAAACAAAATGAAAAACTTTACCCTAATAATAACTCTTCTGAAAGCAAGTTGCTTTGTCAGTTAAGCCTGTTCTAGGCAAGAGGTGTGCAAGGCTTGTTGATGGTGGCAGCTAATGACTCAATTAATTTGAATAGTGAGATTTTCCAGTCATTTTTATTTCTCAGCTTAGGGCAAGATCTGCTCCAGATAAACACATTACCTGTAACCACTCAGAAATAAGTGAAAACAGAAAACATTTTGTCCTGAAGTATTCTGTTCCCTTTCAGTCTTGTGACACATCTTTCTGAATTCAATTTTCTATCATAAACTTAATTGATGCTTTTTCCCTGCCCCCCAAGAAAAAAATACTAAAAATCAGTAAAAGTAAGTTTGGGAAGAACAAAGTAAAAAAGCTAACGAAGAGAGTGGGATTATATCAGTATTTTCTTTCTTGATTAGCATTTTGAGGTGAAGTAGCAAATGGCTGGAGACTGCAGTACTGCAAATAGAAGCAACGCAGATTGTGTTTCATTGAATTTGAGGTGCAGCCCATCGCTATTTGTCCAGACATGGCTATGGCAGGGATGTCAAGCAGTATTACTGTAACTGATTGCTAGATCAGGGTGTAGATCAAGAGATAAAGGACAGTATTCCAGTGCGTGTTATGCAGATGCAAGAATACTGTCAGCTGGGCTTACACTACAGATGAAAGGCAGGAAAGTAATATAAAACTGTGATCAACATGGTGACCTCCAAGTGGAAGAGTCAATTTTCTTAACTAAATAAACGTAGAATTCTGCTCTTGCCAAGAAGACACAGCTTCTATAAGCTAAATTTATGAAGAGAAGGAGTGATCTAAGTAAACACTCAAACTTGTATGATCTGCTGAAGGAAAGGAGCAGGTGGAATAAAACCCAAACACTCTTTAAAATGAACCAGACCAAGAAAATCGGACACAATTGGGGTTTCTTGCTGAAGAACTTAGTTTCAGCTGTACTCTTGTATGTGCCACAACTGCTCTTAAATGCTCTTTTTCTTGCAAGGCATTGATGGTAACTTACCACTTGCTTCACGTGTTTAATTTGGGCAAGATGGAACTTAGTGTTTTCGGTTGAGTTCTGCCACATCACATAGCCAGAGGCGGCCCACGCTAGCCAGCGGATGGGCTCCATTTCTGGGGGCACGTTGCCGTGGCTGTCTGGCAAACAAAAGGAGTAACATATATGAAACAAGAATCATGGAGTTGCAGCCATTAACAGAACCTCATCACCTAATAGTAGGGTTTGGTGCTAAACATCACTCGCTTACGTTCCTTGCTGTGTCAGAGACCTTCCATATAATCTTGGAGTAGCAGCTATATCACCACTGTGTCTGTTTTCATCCCACTTCTTTCTCTTATATATATTCTATGAGGTCTTCAAGGCAGGGCAGACCCTTGTACTACAGTTGGGGTGTCTGATGTACATAAACAGCAAGCAGGACGCTGGTGAAGGGAGAGGTGACAGCAGCAGGAAGTTTTCAAGAACAGTCACATGCAAATTACATATAGGTTCTGGATTTCAGAAATGAGGAATAAATTTAGTAGTGTTGTAATTGATTCAACCACCTTGAGGAAGAGAAAGTGAAGCAGCGTGTTGTTCAAAACAGGGCTAGTAGCCTCATCCCCTTGGCCATGGGAAGGGGATCCCATACAGGTCACCACCAGTTGAACTCAGGTTTGCTTCTGGCCAGGGAGGACATTGTCTCAAAAACTTCCTTCTCGCCCACACCCCTTCTTTGTACCTGGTATGTTTTCTGCCACGAGCTCTTTTTCCAGGCTCCTGATTCGATTGTAGAATACGTTATCTGCTTCATCTGTGTTCTTAAGTTCTCCTTCGAGTGTGAACTGCACATCTGGAGCAATGCTTTTGTTGCCCAGATGATAAAGAACCTCAGCAGTGCAGTTAACAGTACTGTCCTGTTACAGAGTTAATTATGTGCATTAATATTTGATTAATTACATGTGTAATATTGGTAATTTGCACTTCTAAAATGTATTTTTTTTCTTTATGTAGTTGTTACGTTCTCTGAGTCTGGCCCATAGAGATTTGTGATTTTTTTTAAGCCAAGGTTAAATTTAGAGTATTCCTGTGACTCTACCTTAAGGGCAGTTTTCTCTCTGCAGTGATAGAAAGGGCAACGTTGGCGGTGCAGAAAGTCACTTGTGCTATTCAGTTCGAGTAACGGGTTCAAATAATTTCGATTTGAAATTGAATGACACTGAAATGTCCTTGTCGTCCCTCAAGCATTTTCTTGTGCGATAGGGGTAGCTACCAGATATTCAGGGCTTTTATGTTGTAGAAAATGGGGGTTCCTTTTTGGTAAAGTTAAGCCTCTTAGTTTGATTGTTTTAACCTGATCTGCAGTATAGAAAAATCTGAAATGGGGTACCAAGTATTATTAACCATTGTGCCCACTGGCCTCAGGTAGGATCAGCAGCATAAAGCGATGGCTTTTTATTACGTCTGTAGTGCCAACTTCTGCCCACAGAATGTATTAATTAAATAAATCTGAACTCACTTTGTCGAGGACATCTTCTAACACCAGTTCCAGATAGTACTTATGCCCAACATCATCAATGTCCTAAAGAAGGAAAACATTAAGAACATTTATTTTGTCAAATACTGAATTATTTTGCGTTGTGGAAAAGATGTGAGTGAGTGTGAAGCACGCTGCAGCACTGCCCTTCTCTGCAGAGCCAGGATATTCTTTTATTTCTTCCTGCTGTGTTAAGATCACTCATTTATTATGCACCTGGTGCAGCATTTGATTAGTACCTCTTCGTCCATTCCTAGTCTTGTATATCACTTAATTGCTGGTTTTGGGCTCCCTGTATGATTCTGTCCAGTAATTGGCTGCTTGGTTAAATACTTAGGTAAGAGTTTTAATTGGGTTCCTTGTATTAAGTCCATTTTGCACTTCATTATGAACTGTATCATGTTATATATTTTTTTTTTATATCTACAGTAATGACGTAAGCAAGTAGGCTAGTCTTGCCATAACCCCTGTTGTAGGAGGTTTACCAGCAAATCCAGAGCAGGACAGGTAGTCATGAGAAGAGCATCCTCCTCTGGAGGGAAGGGATGCCATCCAGAAGGACCTGGACAGGCTTGAGAGGTGGGCGCATGTGAACCTCATGAAGTTCAATGAGGCCAAGTGCAAGGTCCTGCACATGGGTCGAGGCAATGCCAAGCACAAATCCAGGCTGGGCCAAGTGTGGATTGAGAGCAGCCTGAGGAGAATGATCGTGGGGGTGTTGGTTGATGAGACGCTCAACATGAGCCAGCAATGTGACCTCGCAGCCCAGAAAGCCAACTGCATCCTGGGCTGCATCCCCAGCAGCGTGGCCAGCAGGGCGAGGGAGGGGAATCTGCCCCTCTGCCCCGCTCCGGGGAGACCCCCCTGCAGTGCTGTGTCCAGCTCTGGGGCCCCCAACATCAGAAGGACATGGAACTGTTGGAACAGGTCCAGAGGAGGCCACAAAAATTATCAGAGGCTGGAGCACCTCAGCTGTGAGGCCAGGCTGAGAGAGTTGGGGTTGTTCAGCCTGGAGAAGAGAAGGCTCCAGGGAGACCTTAGAGCCCCTTCCAGCCCCTAAAGGGGCTACAGGAGAGATGGGGAGGGACTCCTTATCAGGGAGTGGAGAAATAGGACGAGGGGGAATGGTTTTAAACTGAAAGAGGGGAGATTGAGATTAGACATCAGGAAGAAATACTTGACTGTGAGGGTGGTGAGACCCTGGCCCAGGTTGCCCAGAGAAGCTGTGGCTGCCCCATCCCTGGAGGTGTTCAAGGCCAGGCTGGATGGGGCTTTGAGCAACCTGGTCTGGTGGGAGGTGTCCCTGCCCACGGCAGGGAGTGGGACTGGATGGTCTCTAAGGTCCCTTCCAACCCAAAGGGGGTTTAACCAGACACCAGCCCTGGGCGCCCCCCACACCCCCCCCCGTCCCTCACCTTCCTGCGGGCCCGGCGGAGGCTCCGCAGCACCAGCCCGCGCCCGGGACCGCCCCGCCGGTAGCAGAGGTAGCCGGTGGCCAGCGTCGCCGCCCGGCTGGCCAGGCTGTGGCTCGGCTGCAGCTCCATGGCGGCGGGACCCGCTTCCTCTTCCCCCAGGAAGCGGCCGGGGCGGGGCCGGAGCCGCCTCCTTCCCTCTCGTCCTCACCGGGACGGGCCGTGACTCACCGCCGGGGAGTCGCGTCTCACCTCCGGCTCAGAGCTCGGCCACCCCAGCCGGGTGGGACGGGGGGCAGATGTTTCGGAGGAAGCTCAGATCCCGCCAGTTTCACTTAAGAAGTATTTAACAGTCCGTATTCACTGTTTCCCCCCTTGATTATCCACTTGTTCAGCGTCTGCACCGAACATCAAAGTGCTTTGTAGGTGGAAACTGTGGGTATGTGTGGAAACAACAACAATAAACTCTGCTATGCAGTCAGCAAGAAGCAGAAGCCTGAAGGTAAGCAGGCTTTATTAGCCTTGGTCACCACACACAGAAGTAGCTTGGTTTTATGGTTGTTTTTTCAGAGATTTAACTCGTCACGATCTCTCAGCATCGCACTTGCAAGATGAAGAACCGCGGTGCTCCCTCTTTGGGCATTACGTATCCTCAGCTGCTTTTTCTGCAGCTTTTAGCTGTTTTGGTACACGTAACCAAACGGAACAAAGCAAAACGCTGAATGTGAACTTTTTCCTTAGGAAACTGTGGTTAGAGCATGGTTCGTGTAGCAAGTAACATGGTATTCTGCCGGGGGGGGGGATTTGTTTGTTCTTAGATTTGAATTTACCCACAAGAAGCAGACGGGCGGAGCGGGCCAGTACGGCAAGGTTATAGGCGTTCTTGAGCCCCTGGATCCGGAGGACTACACAAAGTTAGAATTTGAAGACAGAACCATTGGCACAAATATTCCAAAACAATTCGTTCCCGCTGTTGAAAAGGTACTAAGTGTTTTGTGTGTGCACATGATACAAAACATACCAATTCTTGTTGTTTTCCTGCTCTACCGTCTACTCTTGCTGTGGCTGTCCTGCCCCAGGCAAGGAGGCTTACACTTACATCAATGGAAGCCATCAAATTTGTTTGGCTTTGCTTAATATCTTACATTCCGAGGTTTCCACTTAATTTCCAAACTGCTGTTTGTTTTCTTTGGCGGTGTGTGCTTGCTCTATTTCCATAGCAGTGCAGCGGTCTAAAAAATAGGCTTTCCTCTACTTTTTTTTTTTTTTGTTCCTACAGTCAAACAAGCCTTCTCCTGTTGAATCTGCTTTTTGATGGCCCTCTTCTGCTTTTGATTGTGGCCACGTGGTTCTCATCTCTAACCCCAAAATATGTAACATTTTTGCGACTTCTCTGAGGCCAGTTTTGGAGGAAACTGTAATTAAGCTGTATTTCCTGCGTGAATTGCCAAATATTCTCTCTTTTTCATCTCTTCTGTGGGCTTCCTCTGTGTCTGTCTCTCTGTAACTGCGTGATTTATCACATACTACTTTAAGTAGTACCTAGCGTCATCCTCGTATTCCTATAATACTGGATCAACCTAAAATGATTCCTTCATTATTCCATGATGCAACACTTAAAAAGATTTTTGCCAGATCCTGGAGAGAGCATGCATTCTTAAAACAATCTTGTTCTTCAGCCCAAGTGGTTAGAGTAATTCTTTCCACGGGGAGCATTCGTTCAGTTTTTGGTCATACGGTCCCTTTACAAAGCAACATCCTGAGTACGTTTCTTTTTCTTGTCCTTTGCTTGTTACATGATTTCTGTTTTTAAAAAATACCAGTATCAAACTGAGGTGCCAAAGAATGATAGTACAAAATTTTCAGACTCTTGGGAATGAAGTTTTGCTCACTGTTATTTTCTTCCAGCATCTTATCAAGCAAGAAGGTCCATTGGGTAGATATGGCATTGCTGGTTTTTTGTAATTGCTGTTTTGTCTTTTAAGTTTCATGTCTTTTATATGCCATTGTTAATGACGCTCTTCTTTAAGCTTCATTTTGGTCTACAAACTGCTAACTTTGAGATGTTATTTGACAGGGATTCCGAGACGCTTGTGAAAAAGGTCCAGTGTCAGGGCACAGGATATCTGGAGTCAGGTTCGTCCTGGACGATGGTGCCCATCACATGGTGGACTCGAATGAAATCTCTTTCATCCGAGCAGGGGAAGGAGCCCTGAAGCAAGGTATTAAGCTGGCCGTTAGAACGTGTGATCCTGCTGGCTTCTTTACTGTTGGAGCTAAATTTAGCAAACTCTGTTCTATAGGTTTGTTTGTTGCCTGGTGCATCCAGATATATATATTTAAAGATTGGCGGGTTGCGTAGAGCAGAATATATGCAAGAGTTTGTAGAAATTTTGAGGGAGGCACAATAATCCCTTTAGTTGTATGAAAGAAATGCTCTTTTCTAGAATAAAGAAACACCAACAGCTTCATCCTTACATGAGTATGAAAAGAACATTTTATCAAACTGCTTCCCGGTATTATGGTCTTGGGAATAAAAGGCAGAGGAGCTGGAATTCCACACGGCCAATTATTGTTTTCCCCCACTGATGTCAGAAACACTTGGCATTAATCATTAAATGCTTCTTTGCTATGCATAGGGGTGTCTTGAACTATACCAGGTTTGTTCTTTGATGTTTCATTATTTAAGTAAGGTTTTTTTCTCCAGCTATGGAAAACGCCACTGTGCGTATACTGGAACCCATTATGGCAGTGGAGGTGATGGCACCCACTGAATTCCAAGGAGCAGTGATAGCAGGAATAAATCGCCGTCACGGAGTGATCACAGGACAAGATGGCACAGAGGGTTACTTTACTCTCTATGCAGAGGTTTGTGGTGTTCACTGGTTCCTGACCTTTTCTTCTCCTGCCTTGCCTTTTGACTCCATTACTGTTTTACTTATCGATGAGTATGTGTAAACCTGTAGCCAGGTTTTTCAGCGGATAAACACAACGTTAGTTTTTCAGTGCATAAGCATAACACTAATTTTCAGTATCAATGGACGTATTATAAATCTCTCTTGCTCCAGAGAAGCTGACTTATTAACCTAAAATCACAAGGTGACAGAAAAAGAACAGAACTCAGGTTTCTTGAGTCAGGCTGGTGGTGCTGCCTCAGAGGGAAAGAAACCTTTGTTGTGATACAGGTGTACAGAGTTCAGGGGGAAGACCTTTTTGTCAGCTGTCTTCCTTCAGCTGTCACCTGCATTAATTGTAATAATTGCAGATAAATGCCAATGACTTGTCTTCAATGTCCATTCTTTTATGTCACCTCTGAAAATGTATTTGTTCTCCTGTCAGGTCATATAGAAGTGTACATCTAATGGCGGTGGTGTAGGGTCAATTGTCTCAGCAAAGCCTTAGCTAATGCACACTGCGTCACGTCTGCTTTATGAATTGTGTCTAGAGCTGCAGTCTTGAGATACCTCAACCATTACCATCTCTTGCCTGGTGAGGCCTGAATTTGGGATACTCTGGTATCTGCTGCATTCACTCTGAGATTTTGGGAATTTTCTGCCAAAAACACGTTGTGAATATAAATTAGTTGAAATAAGAGGTGCTTCACAAAAATAGGTAATTAGATCAGTACTATTTACAAAGAGCACCAGACTTTGATGACTCTTTAGATCATAATTGAGATTAATTGGACAATAACCCAAAGCTGATGGAAAAATACCTTTTCACAAGAATATTATGCTTGGATTTTAGGTGCCACTGAATGATATGTTTGGATATGCCACCGAGCTGAGGTCTTGCACAGAGGTGAGTACTCTTGGAACTTTTTGCTAGAATGTGTTTATTTCTGTAAATGAAGTGTGCGAATTTGCATCGTCATATACATAGTATATAGAGCAGTAAAAGTCATAAAAGTCAAAACAAATGCAGAATAGGAAAATAACCATAGAGCTTTTACTGTTACTTCAACTGCATTTTAACTAACATAGCTATCGTTAGTTGTGTCATTTCTGGCCAAAAAATTCTTTCATACTGTGAGGAAAAGATTCAAGTTTGCAAGTAATACAAAGTGATAGTTATCAGTAAAGGTATTAAATTCACAGGCTGGAAAAGTTGAGGCATCAAGTTGCAAATGTCTGCAAGTATAAGAGATTTTTGAGCACAGCAGTGCTCGCGTTATTAAGATGTCCTTTTTAATGATACCAAGATGCTCACTGCATTTGGATCAGGTGAGTTTGTGTGTTATTTCACAGATTAGGGCATGGCCTACTGTTAAATCAGTTTATATGTTTAGCATCCTCACTTTCACTATTATTCTTCCAAATTTACAGGGAAAAGGTGAATACACAATGGAATACTGTAAATATCAACCATGTTCGCCCAGCACTCAAGAAGAAATTATTAACAAATACCTGGAAGCAACAGGACGACTTCCTGCAAAAAAGGGCAAAGCCAAGAGCTGACTTTTTTCCTCTTGACTACGTTGAACGGTTTTTCACAACCTTCTCTAAAAGCTGGGTTGCCCAAGCGATGGGAGCAATCAAGGCTGGCTGGATAAGCGCAGGCTGCAGCGGGACTTGGGCTTGTAATTTCATCATCATAATATCCTTTGTGGTATTCTCGGAAGCCACCAGGAGATTACAACGGAATTGTTCACGTGTCAATGCTGCTCGTTAACAAAATATATAAATGTTAAAACACTGATGATAATTTGTCTTGAAATTTGTCTTAATCCATTTGTATTAAAATAATTTTATTTTTTTACTTGATACATCATTATTTTGTAATTAGGCTAGTTGCTCTTTCTCTGGTTTTGAATTTTTAAAAATTTTAAGGATTTTAGTTGAGGAGACTTAACTAAACTAACTGTGAACTGCTGGACAGGCACAGGGGGGTGAGTGATCACCCAGCGCTGAGCGGTTTTCACATACCTGCTCCAAGCACAGATTCTTTACCTCCTGCACTTGGAGCGTGCCGTCCGGAGGAGGAATGTCAGCTTTCTCTCCTCATCCTTCAGGAGCCTCCAAACTCCTAATGAACTGGGTGAAGTCATCTGTCACTGCAACCTGCTTGTCACCACATCTGCTTTGAGAAGAGTGGATAATAGTATAAGTAGAAGTTAACTCTTTTCCAAAACTATGAACAATGTGGATTTATTTTACGTGCTTGCTTTCTTGACTCTTTGTTAAAAAATCAAAAAAAAAAAAAGATTCTTTTTCCCAGAATCTTACAGTTAGGATCGTGCTCAGCTTGGGAATCGGTGAAGTAGATCCGGATCACTCATAGAGGAGAGGTAAAACAAGGGTGTTACAATTATGTGAGAAAGAGAAGATATTATCATCAATATTTTTTCTTAATTGCTACCAGAAGATCTACGCTGAATTTTCTTGGCGTGCTCTCTCTTCCTGACCTGCTCAGCTTTAACAGCATTTTTGCAGGCTTCCAGTAAACAGAGAATGAAGTTCCAGTTCAAAACCAGCTACATTCCTGGCACAGGGCTGCGGTTGATTTTTACCAGATGCCAACAGAACTGCAGTGGCCGGGCTTCTTCTCCTCGGCCCTCACAGAAAGACAGTGAAAATTATTTTAACCTTGAAAAAAAGTAGAGTGTCAGAGATTTGCCAGGGGCATGTAAATGCTAACTAAACACCGGCAGAATGCGGTGTGTGGTGTTGCTCTGGGCCAAACCCTTCTCGATTCCCTTATGTTCAGAGCTTTACTTTTGTGAAAATACCCACCTGGAACTCGTTTCTGTGGGTTCTCACGTCCAGCTTCTCACAGCCCTGCAGGTTCTGTGACATTCGGAGATTTTTCTTGAGCAAATATAGCGTATTTACCAAAACTCAAAGATGTCTTACAAAAGCAGTAGGAATGCCAGAAATAAACGGGGTGGTTATTATTTGAAATAAGTGGGGTGGTTACTGTTTTATTTATGTTTTGTGTTATAAGCTTTTCTGTTATGCTTCTTGGAGGCCAGCCGCCATGTGGATTCCTGGCTAGTGGGTTCTGCTGGATGCGGGCAGCTCCGTGCAGGGCCAGCCGAGGCACGGCGGGGGCTGCCCAACCTCCGGGCCACGAGGGAGAAGCTCTGCAGGTGGGGGGAAGGTTTAGGGATAGTGGGGGACAGTGGAAGGAGGACAGAAGCACCACCAAGAGCCTGATTCTGGGGCACCCCGGATTTAGTTTCTTTGTCTGTGAATGGCCTGAAGTTGTGGCAGGGGAGGTTTAGATTAGATAAGATTGCGTGATTTTGTGTGATTCTGTGGTGGTTTTTTTCCTTTAATCAGATTTTGCATAGCACTTGTATTATATCTGACTTAGTTGAACTCTTCCCAGCAGCAGAGATGGAAGAGAACTATTCCTCTTGTCTAGACAGCCTCCTACAGATAGGCTCTGCACGTGCTTTTTTTAGCTTGAAGAATTCACTGTGAACCCATCCGAGGCTCGACTTGGATAATGTCTCCATTGAGTTAACCAAGAATTTTGCTTGAGTGAAAACTGCACGATTCTAGGTTCCGATCCACTGACTGAAATCTTGGCCCTAAAGAAGTTGGTGGAAGTTTTGTCTTTGAATTTCAACAGGTCGGCTATGCGTCCAGAAGTTACTTGTGCTGTTTCTGAACTGCTAGAAGTTTGTGTTGCTTATTAGTAGTCCAAGTTACACTGATCTGGCAAGATGGAAGCACCCGATTCTCTGTTCTGGGTCTGGAGAGCAGTGACAAAAACAAGGTAAGGAAACTAAACTTGTGATTAAGTGCATTGCTAAAGTAGAGCCCCAAAGTGCGAAATCCGTGCTATTTTCTTGTTTTAATTCTAAAAAAAAAAATATTAACTTCATCACCAATTTCTTGGAGAAGTCTTGCCATTACAAGTTCTAATTTCATGCTTTTGGTGATGAGAGAGGTTTTACCAGCACAAAAGAAAACACCACAAGTATGTGAAATGCTGCGCCACTGAATTTATTGTAATGCCTATTATTTGCTGATATAAAATGCTTCCATGGGGAGTTAACAGATCACCCAGCCTAAACATCCCCCAGGTAAAGCTTTCATGTTAAACACCTCAATCACCGTTCCCGATTACGGATCACTGATAACGCGACATACCACGAGTTTTGAAGAGCACAACCATCCCAGAAGGCAGAGCCCATCGCCCGTTTCCCTGAGGAAGGTGTACGTACTGATAATGGAGTTGATTTAACCTGCCAGAAATCTTGCTAACGGGGGGAAGGGGAGAGAGTTTGGCCCAATCTCAGGAGATGAAGGCAGGACAGTGGGTCTGCTCTAAACCCAAATGGAGAATTGGGTGTGAAGGGAGAAGAAAGAGTTCTTGCAGTAGTTGTATTTAGGACGGATGCAAGCCATGGCAGTCATTGGCACAAGAGCTGTTCCATAGGGTGTTTTGGCAGCGGGCTGTTCCTCCACCAAACCCAGATGGACACCCCTCTGCACAGAGCCTTCTTGTCTTTGCAGCTCGCCCTGGTTTTGTTCAAGGCCACAGCAAGAACTGCAAATAGACTGAGACAACATCCTCCATTTCCCTCTGGCAAACGCTGCCTTGCGGTGTTCTGGACTGGCTGGCGACAGATGTGGGGGGGACAACAAAACACGTGTTCCTTACATCAATATTTTCTCAGTTGCTTTCACAAATACGGGAGAAGCAACTTTTTATGTGATCTCACGCTGCAGGGAGCGGCGGCGCGGCGGCGGGACCAGCGCCGGGCAGATGGTGGTTACTGGCCACTGCAGAGCCTTGTGGGGAGACATCTCGCTGCCTACGCTCATCCACAGCCTTGTGAATGACACTGGGAGAAGATGGAAAGTTGGGAAGAAGATGGAAAGTCACAGCAGCAGCGTGAAAGAAAACCCGACCTCAACCGGCATTAACGGTATTTGTTTTATTGGAGATGTAAGTTGAAAATCAGCCTTTCTCTATCCCAAAAAATAGAATAAAAAAAAAACTTAGTAGACAAATATTTCTTACTGACAGATTAATACTTTTCTCAAGATTTGTATCCAAATATATTAACTTTGTTTACAAACAATCTTACTCTAAGTAACAGTAAGTTAATGACATAAAATCAACTTGTGTATGTTTATCTGTGTAGATATGTAGTAGCAAAGTTTGTAGGTAGAACTGTATAACATGAGACATACAGTTTAAGAAATCAGAGGAATTAATTTTGGAACAAGACAGACTAGTGAAAGCATTCAAATTCACTGTTCGACTTGTATAGAAAAATTATCACGATTCCAGGTCTATTAACGCAAGGATTTTCTCATTTAATACATATACATAAAGGTGACAATCTCTTTAAAAATTTGCTCCCCTTTCAGGTAAAATCTCAGCAGCTGATCCAGATTCCATTCCAGATCCATCTTTGAGCCCCTGATCGTCTGAAGCACAGAAGTATTTCACTTTCAGAGGGTGACCAGGAAGCCAAGTGAGGCGCATGTGACATGAAATAATTTCCTGGAGAACAGATTTAAAAACAGGCATCTTTTATGTTCTTTATACTGCTGCTCTGTTGATGAAAGGAGGTATTATATGCGTATGCTTTCTTACCTGTGTTGGAATTTCATGGAGAAGGACAGTGTAGTCAAACTCAGTATAATCATCTTTCCTTATCTGGGCATGTATCAAAAAGAAAAAAAAAAATGATCAAGAAAACGAGTTATATTGTTGAAGTTTAGAGTCTGCTCCAGTTTAGTTAACTGTATTTAGCTTGCTTAGGGAGCGAGACGGGTAGGGCTGGAGATGGCTGGGGTCACTGGCTGGAGTGAGGCAGGTTTTGTGTGCAGAGGGATGGGGAATGAGGAGCACTTCCTGCATAAAAACCTGGAAGGCACAACTGCAGTGTGGCTCTGCGGCCTGACTGCTCTCTGACATGAAACGAAGCTGACCCAGATGCTAATTAGTTTGAGAATCTTACCTGACTATTAATCTCTTCTTCAGAGAAATCTCATTCTAAATAATGAGGGAGTAAAAACCAAATGCAGTCTATGGATTATAGAATCATCTGGGTCAGAAGGGACCTTCAAGGTCATCTAGTCCGACCCCCCCGCAGTCAGCAGGGACACCCCCAACTAGACCAGGTTGCCCAGGGCCTCGTCGAGCTTCACCTTGAATATCTCCAAGGATGGGGCCTCAACCACCTCCCTTGGCAACCTGTTCCAGTGCTCCACAACCCTGGATTGCAGATGACTGATGGAAACGAAGCTTTGGGAACCCCTAGTAATGTTCCCCAGAATGCGCACATAAGGCACTAGACTGATGCAAACAAGGAAAACCAAACTTTGTCCAAATGAGTAAAATTCTTCCACCAAAACCTGGACAAAATACTTGTCCAGAGGTGGGGATACTTGTATGGAGAAGCCACCTGGATTTTGGGAGAATCACGCCCAATACAGCGAGCATGAGCTGTTGATGGTTGTTTTGTTCTCTGACGTGTAATTTCCACCTCACTTACCCACTGCTTCACAGACTTGACTTGTGCCATGAAGTAACCCAAGTTCTCTGTTGACTTTTCCCACATGATGTAACTGCTGCCAGCGACAGCCAAAGCCCACACTGGCTCCAGGGCAGGGTCAATATTGCCATAGCTGTCTGCAAGGGAGAAAGAGTAATACAAAATGACTAATTCTGGCTGTTCAGCAGAAAAATGATAAACCACAGAGTACTGGCATAGCACTATTCCTGGGAAGCTACTTTCCCTACTGACGTGTCACAGTCTTGAACAGGGAGGAGAGTGATGCTAAACCTGCAGGCACAGTAAAAGCATGAAGGCCTGACGGACCTGAAATTGCCAAGAGACACCGTTTGCAGTGTCCCCACAAGGAGGTGAGAAACCCAATATCCACAATAATGGAGGTCCTTAGCCAGACAGGAGGAAAAGAGGGAGTGGGGCACACTGTTTCCATTCTGTTAGTCATCCCTTGTGAATTTCCACCCGCAGCTGCGGAATGTGTCTGGGTTAAGGCAGTTGTTATTACTTGAGGACATTTTACTTGAATATAAAACTCCATAGGCTTGTTTTTAAATCCAAGACACCTTCACAACATTGTGTTGACTACTGTTGTCACTAAACACAGCAGGTCTTGTTCTCTTCAAGAATCGCTGGCAAACTGGAATTGTTTTGATAGCTCTGTGGTTTTAGGGTGCTACTGTAAATATATTTATCTCCTTTTTAAAATCTGTGTACATTTGCTTGTGTTCTTGGAAGTGCCCAGAATCTTTGAGATAAAATGAAATACAATTGATTATTTAGAGGAATATACCTGGAATATTGCTTCCGGTTATTGGTTTGGTTTGGTGCCTTATTTTTTGATAAAGTCTATTGTCCTCTTCCTCGATTTGCTTCTGGTCTTTGGTATTCATGCACTTGATATTGACAACAGGCGCAGACTTTGTCTTGGGATACAGCACTGTAGCAAAGCATGTCCCAGAAATTTCCTGTAAGGGTTAGGATTTAAAACTATAATCTTTAATCAAGATTTTATTTACCAGCAACACATTCTTTAAAAAGCTGTTGGTATCAACATGTGGAGTACATATATGTCCTTGTGAGATGCTTTGTACGAAACTGTACAGGGGTCATGGTGCTCTTTAGATGGATATAAGAGTTTTTCCAGAACAGTAGATAGGTTAAAACCACAAGGCTAATGTGATTTAACACAAGTTTTTAATTAAAGTGTACCATCTTAGAACTATGTTTGAAAGTTCTCAAAAAATAACATTAATTGATAACATGTAATTTCATTGTATGATACTTCAGCCTTAAAACAAAAATAATGCTTCATATTAAATTCTGAAAATAACCTGAATTTCATAAAATGTGTGTGTAATGGAAAAGCAGATGCTTACAGTAAAATTGCTAACGACAACTGTCTGACAGAATGAAAGGGGGGAGGGGAGCTATAATTAAGAACAACACACAACTGTCAACTCTTTATTCTCATTTTGGTGTGCGGACACAGCAGGAGCTACAGTTGGATAATGAGGACCATACTGTCACACTGAGCTTGGGCCATCACAGAGTTTCACACAGGCCCCTGGTTGCCTGATGTGACTTAAACGAGGCCAGCTCTTCAGGCAGCGAGCAAAGCAGGTGCCTACCGATGCCCTAGACACTGGGTCCCCAACGCAGGCAGAGGACTCAGAAGGTGAGATACTCCAGTGATGCTAAGAACAAACCATGCCCCATGCGGGACAGGTAGGTAGAAGCATAAAGGTAAGTCTTCCCATTATGAAAAATCCATTTACAAAAGCACTTAAATGTACCCTGTTTTGGAGATTTTGAAGTTCGTTTCATGCACACTGTCAGGAGAAACACGGAGGACCATAAACTCACCCCACTTTGGTAGTCTTTGGTAGTGAACCGCAGGTAATACTTGGGATCAGAGTCTGGGATGTTCTGGAAGAGAGAAGGATTCAGCCATCAGTATAACTGTAGCCTTTTGTGCTGTAACTTGAGTGCTGAGGAGGAAAACAAGGGTGTCACGGCTCCCTCACGGCCATGTAGCATCAGGAGGTTGGTCAGATGAGATGCGCTGAGATGACCCTTAACACCACCAATAAATAACCTTTATATTAAGTGATGTTTTAAAGCCCTTCCTCACAGAGATATGCAAGAAGAAAAATGCAGCTTAAAGTCCTTCACAGCAAAGATTGGTACTGAGTAACTTTAAAAATAATAAAATTACAAATCAGCTTCTGAGGGGGTACTTTTTGCACAGGCTGTTGGAGTGCCCTTGAATATATAAATAAATCAAATCTTGCTGACTGGTTCACGGCGGAACAGGAATTACACAAGCTAATTTAATCTCAGGGATGCTAACCTTTCTAGTTTTTTTCTCTTGTGACTGGAAAGAGATTAATTTTGCCTCACAGCGTGTCAGAGCAAGATTCTGACCTGTCTGTTTTGCCCTGAAAATCCCAGTCATTAAGTTGCCCAATCAGCTATCTGAGATTCTGCTTGTTAAGAAAAAAAAAAGAATACTCCTTGCTGATGGGAAGCAGCCAGTAGCACCTCTTAGAGTCATAGAATGGTTTGGGTTGGAAGGGATATTAAAGATCATCCAGTCCCACCCCCTGCCATGGGCAGGGACACCTCCCACTAGACCAGGTTGCTCAAAGCCCCATCCACCTTGGCCTTGAACACCTCCAGGGATGGGGCAGCCACCTCTTGCTTCTCTGGGCAAATTATTTTTGGTGTGGGATACCACAGACTGTCCTGGTCCTAAGCATGCTGAAACAGAAACTAGCATTTAATGTCAGCCATGAAAAATACAAATTACCTTGAAACGAGATCAATGTCTCATTGAACAGTGTAAGAGCAGAATCTAATAAGCACTATTTGCATTATCTGTTCTTCACTTCGTTAGTCAGGCTCTTATTTTCCTACCAACTTTTATATTCGCTTTTGAAATGTTTATATTTATTTTTGAGTGGGGAGTCCAACCAACAAGTAGTGTGGAAAATGTTCTGTTTATTCAACCAATTGCTTGTAAAATAACATTTTGTCTCTTTTAACTGCTAGGTACATTTCCAAGCCTTACTTTTTGTTAAATCGGCCAGAAATAAATGAAGTAAGTCTTTTTGAATGTTATACTGTGATTTATAAGACAAGCTTTTGATATACAAGCCGGGTCACTTCTGTGTCTGAAATTTTGTTCATTTTGCCTATATTACCTGGTTTAAGAGGCATTCTCTCTTCTCTTGAACCTTTTCTTGCTTCTTGTTGCTCCTGGTATAGGATATATTGTTACATAGGGGCATGTGTGAGATATACTTCAAAAGGCAACTTGCATTCTCCAGTAAAATCCATTTTCTAGTATCTTTAAGTCAAATTACTGTATTCAGCAACTGTACTGATTTGTTAGTCTTACTTGTTTTTAAATACAGTACTTTTCAGATAAACAGGAGGGGAATTGTGGCTGTTTGCATAATTGTGAAGGTTAGAACCCAAAGCAAACGTGCACATGTTTTATTTATCTAAATTTGGGCACCTTTGTGTTCCCATCATGCTTTCTTCCAGGAATTTGTAGAGATGAAAGAAGGGTCTAATCTCTCACAATCGCTGTAGTTAAGTCTACCCAAGAGGTATTATCTCTGTTATTTCTTACATTATTTATTTGATCACGTTTGGGTATTTTTTAAGTACAGTGACCTTGACTTATTTCTTTCCTTGTCATCAGTACCGCTGATGAGAGAACCTGAAATGAAGTCAGTTGGACTACAACACTTCTGAAGCCAGAGAAACTGAGCTCTGATTTAATGGATGACAGTGGATGAGTTTTCCTGCTGAACCGTTTCCTCAAAGGGCACAGCAGCCTGACTGCATGCTCCCAGTTACACCACCAGGCTCTAAAAGACTGTAACAGAAGCTCTTTTATAGGTAGGCCAGATCTTTTCCATCCAGCGTAATCAGTCATTTAAAGTATGTTCAATTTTTCTTCCAGTATTATTTGTAATTGCATTGGTGTCGCCTGTTCTCTCTGCTAAAGAAAAAAAAATATCATTTTTATATCTGTGGTCACTTTGAGGATAGTTTGTAATCAGATTCTGACAAACTATCTCAGCAGGTTCATTGACAATTGAGCACTAATGAAGAAAACAAAATAAATTGGGACTTCTTATAAACTTAGCATTCAGCCTCCAATTCTTCTCAATAGAAGAATATTAAAAATGAGTAATGACTTGGTAAATACTTTAAGAAGAATATATAATTCTGTGCTTATGTGTTTTTTTTGAAGGAGATACTATCTCTTCATTTGCAAGAACTCCACCATAGCAGTACTACATCCCTAGAAAGCTTTCAAGTGGCACTACACAGCTAAAATACACATTTGATACTGGGTATGCATACCAGACACCTTCTCTGATCTTACTAGGGAAAGTGAGAAGATTTGTTTGGCACGAAATAATGTTTTTACAACAGTATTTCTAGTTTCTAAGAAAAACATCTTTTATTTCCACTGTTATTTTCCACTATCATCCCAAAAATGCATCACTGTAAACCATAACAAGTGTGAGTTAAGTAAGAGCTCAGAAATATTTGACATCACACAACGATGGCTGGCTGAAGGCAGCCAAAGATAAGAGCGTCCAAAAGAGAAGAAAACAAGTGAGTAATTCATTTTTCTACTGAATATCTGAGTCATGGGATTGTTTTATTTCCGTACTCAAAATTTATGCAACTTTCATGACAGATTTTTAGTATTGCATAAAGGCCAGAATAGCAATATAAAAAGAGTTCATTCCAGGTGCCAAAGGAGGTGGTTTCACAGTCGGTTTACACTGCTCAAACTCCCCACCAGCACGGAAAGGGGTGATCCCTCTCTCACCCCTTTGCCGCAGGTTTCCATTGCTTCACCTCCGTGTTTCCCCACCAGCATTTCTTCTCTGGGACCAGTTTTCAGTTGCTGGATCAGAGGGCTGGCCTGATCACTAAGCCTGGAGAAGCTGGCACTGCTGAGAGATGACTGAGAGATTTGTCCCTCAGGGGGCTTACCTAGAGGGATCCCACCTCGCCACCCTGCCACTGTCACCGCAAGCCAGCTCAGGTGGCCTGTGGCTTCTGGCAAGGTCAGATCCACAAGCAGCCAGGTGAGCTCTCTGCCCAAGGCAGGAGGGAAAAACCAGCAGAGGTGGCTATTTTCTCTACCCCTCTGTATCTAGCTTTCCCTAGACACCTTACCTGCCTTTCCGCACCCTGACACGGGATCCTGACTGTTGGAAAGAAGTGGAAATATTTTAACTGACTTCAAATATTTGGACCATAGTCCTGATATTACACTGTTTTGTGTCAAGATGAGCTTGTGAAGAGAAATACCCAGCTGTAAAATTGTATTTTGTAGTCCAATTTAAGCAAATGTTGCGGTTTAGCCAAGAGGTTAACTAATTTTACCTTTACACTTCATCTACTGGTTCACCTACCTACGGCTCATACAGCTTGGTGTGGGAGACTGCTATGTCAGTGTTTTGAAAGTTTCTCTCTTGAGTTCTAGCATCTTCAGCTGGCACACACTAATGCTTCTCTCCTCAAAAATGTATTTTTGAAGTGCAGCTGTCAGCAATTCCATGAGATGCATGCTGCTGTTTCTTAGACGATACTCACTAAAGTTAAGAAAAAACCCACATCAATGAGAAGGGACAACAAAAAGCAAACTGCAGCCAATGGCAAGGTAGGAATTATAATATCTTTGGTGCATCACTGCTATTTGTTGCTAGGAGAGAAAAGCACTGAAGTCTCATTTTACCTGAACCTGAAAAAATCCTCCCCATCTAACAGAGTTACCGTATTGGTGACTATCTCCAGTCCCGTTTCTAATTACCACAGTTTAACTGGCTATTGGGCTAATAATGTTAGTTTTAAAATACAATGCTCAATTTAATAATGCTCATTATTAAATTCCATGAGAAAATTATCTTATTTTTACTAGATCCAGTAATATACTAACCAACAGGAAACTAGCCTGCTACAGAAAGAAAAAAATGTTTAAAAGAAAAACCAAACAACAAAAAACCAAACCAAACAAAAAAACTCAAACCTCCAACATTTCTTTCTCTACAATTCACATAACATAGCACATTCCTTCCAGGAAATTCTTTTCATTTTTTTTTTTTTTATTTTTACAGTGGAGGACAGGAAAGAAGGAAGTGACCCTGTCTAGTACATTTTTCCTCTTGTTTTCACAGAGCATGCAAAGAAAAAGGGGAAATAAACTGCAGAAAGGGAATACAGCAAGCTCCTACAGCATCGAGTACTGTGAGGAAGTAAGGCATTTCACTTCTATACTGAACCAGTGGGGGTTTTTTCCTATATTAAAAGGCAGGTGGCTGATAGCAAGTGGAAAAAATCCCTTTCACTCCCCACAACCAAAACTACCTTGCAGATACTCTTGTTACCCTGGGGTTGGAAAGAGGATCTGCACCAACGTCTTACTCCTGATGCATCTCTCTACAAGACCAGTGCGCTGCTTCCAGTAGCACATGCTGCTCCCAGAAGCCCTGCTGTAGTCCTTAGAAGAGGCACAAGCATTTGCATATGTAAATATATACATACTTGTAATACCTGGTAAATATAGAAGGAGCCCTTGTAGGTTTCAAGAAAAGCATCAAATATCATCGTAAATTTCTGTCATATACATCTGCAGGGATTCCACAGGAAGAGTGAAATGCCACACCAGCACATCCATCCTCAGCCTGGACTACATTATATGTTTACTGAGGTGTTTGGGAACGATGATGAGACCAGAGAGTTACCTAAAGGCTATGGTCTCAGATAAATCTGTAGCAGGACATTGTGTTTGCATTCCCAGACAGGGAGCGTGACCAACGCTACCTTTCAGCCTTGTGTTATGCAAAGTCATAGGCAAATTCCAAGTAGTTATGCAGTAATTTGTGTTTTGTCAAATTTAATCAGAAATTATTCTGGTCTGTTATATATTATGTGCAACTCAGGCTTCAAGTTGGTTTGGAACCACTGTCAACTGGGATATATGTGGAAGATGGAGGCTCAACTTCAGTGATGCAAGGACAATAGTACATCCTAAGCACTTCAGGCTGGCTTGGAACTTCTTTCTTGAATGAGAAGATTTTGCACTACAGACTATTATTGTAAATTTTAGGAGTGAGGGCCTGGATTGAACAAGCCATGCAGATGCCAAAGGACAAATGTAAGATCTCCTGTTTTCAGATGCTAGAGCTGTGAAAAGGATCCTGTAGAATCCAGTGCTGCATTTGGCACTTCAGACTGGTAATCCAAAATAACCAGCCCCTCGCTTTAGGGGGCTGCCCAGGACTAGCCTAGAGGGAAAGGCTAGGTTGAGAAGGGCTGGTTTTAAATCCCACCCACTGTGGCAGCTCAGACCTTCTTCAGCTCTGCAGGAAGGTGGTGCTTTCCTTCCAGCATCTACAGCCTTGAAGAAACGTTACCCAGAAGTTTTTGCCTGTTCTCGTACATTCAGAAAAAGAAAGCTGTAAAAAAACCCAAACCACCCTGTGGCCAAAGGAAGAAAATCCCTTGCCAGGGTACACTGGGCACATTGTTCCTATCTAGGACTCTCACCCCTTTCTGTCACCTCAATTTGACGCATTTTTTGGAAGATACAGGCATGTTTTCTGCTGGCAACTGCATCGTCTTTAGTTGAGCTCCTGGTGTCCAGAAATAGAAAGCCAAAGTCCTTTCCATCCCTATTCACACAAAATAGATTGTTGCTCCAGCAGCGAGTCTGCTGAACATGTTATCAATCTTATTTCTATTGTATGCCCGCCAAGTGCCTCTGTTTCCTCTTTCCCTCATCTGCACTATGGTGTTTTTGATTCCAGGCCGGGGCCACCTCAACTAACATATGGGGCACTCGCCTTGGATTTGGGGGCCATTTAAGTCATTAGTAAGCTAATAACCTTTCGAGGTGGACCTTCACTCCCCCCTGAGGGGACCTGGTGCCCCAATACCCCCATGGGAAAGGGTAATGGGACAGCGATGCCCTGAGCCCCCTGAGGGAAGGGGTGGCTGAACAGCAGTGGCACAAGAGGACCTGAGTGCCCTGAGCCTCCTGAAGGAAGGGGTGGCCGGACAGGAATGCCCTGAGAGGAACCAGTGCACCAAGCCTCCTAAGGGAAGGGGATGGCCGGACAGCAGCACCCTGGGGGGACCTGGTGCCCCAATCCCCTGAGGGAAGGGGGTGGCCAGAGAGCAGCGCCTTGGGGGGATCCAGTGCTCTGAGTCCCCTGAGGGAAGGTGGTGGCCAGACAGCAGCGCCCTAAGGGAAGGCAGTGGCCAGACAGCAGTGCCCTGGGGGGACCTGGTGCCCTGATCCCCTGAGGAAAGGTGGTGGCCGGACAGCAGTGCCCTGAGGTGATCCGGTGCCCTGATCCCATGAAGGAAGGGGGTGGCCGGACAGCAGCCCCCTGGGGGGACCCGGTGCCCCGATCCCCTGAGGGAAGGGGCGGCAGGACAGCAGCGCCCTGAGAGCCGCGCTACCCTCAGGGGCGGCTCGGCTCCGCACCACCGCCTTGTTCTTTCGTTGTAACAATTCTCATTAATTGTCACTTTAAAGACCTCGCCCGCCCCCCTGGGGAGGACACCCCCCCCCCCTTACCTTCAGCGTGGCCTTGCGGATCTGCCCCAGCTCCTGCAGCGCCCCGGGGGAGGCCGCCTGGAAGTTGAGGTAGTGCAGGGCCACCCGCGCCGCCGCCGTCGCCAGCCGGCTGCTGGGCTCCAGCTCCCGCTCGGCCGCCGCCGGCACCAGCAGCGGGCTGAGGAGGCTGAAGAGGAGGAGGAAGGCGTGGGTCGGCGCGGCGCGGAGCCCCCGCATGGTGCTGAGAGGCGGGAGGTGACCGAGACGGCTCCGCACGGATGGGGGGG
>VXAK01025833.1:262488-287185 GCA_013399435.1 Arenaria interpres | reverse complement strand
TCTCCCCCTGCCCCCGGTGCCGCCCAGCTCCCGAGGAAACGCTTGACTAAAATTAGCCGTAGGACACCAGCGGGACTGCTGCCGTGCTTAGAAGCGCCTCTCCTCAGTGTAGAAGGCTGCTGTCTTCCTATTTAGTTATCTTAATGACCGACTCTTAACTGCCCGAGCAAAGGGGTCTTGATGGCCTTCGGCCGGGGACCTGTTTTTATCCCCCTGCGTGTGTGCGTTGGGGCATTCTAAAAAACAAACCAAAAAAAAAAAAGTCAAAGAGCTTAAAGAGAATTAAGGGCTTGTAGATCTTGGCTCTTTGTCAGTCCTGCCGGAAAAGCCTGATGCTTGAGCCTTGAGGCTTTGACCCCATCCATAACTTGGGGCGTTCTTCTGGGCCGGGGCGCCAACGGAGGCAATCGGCACTCTTGGTCAAAGGCTCGAAACTGCCGCTCAGGGAGCATTAAGTTGTCTTTATTACTGTGACTCTTTCTCATAGAACTTGAAATTCAGTATTTTTTTGAGGCTTCCCTAAGGGCAGGAGAGAATTAAAGGCATGGCATGCTAACATTCTGTATTACACAGTTTTTTATTTAATTTAATCTCCCTGACTTTATTGGTGATGATGATTTTCCTTCCTGAAATACTTTCAATAAATGATAGTTTGTATCATTACATTCTCTTGCAGGCTGTTTTCCTTCTTTCTGCTGGGGCAGCAGATGCAAATGTAATTCCTCCCTTTTTTCTTACCTTCCCAGAAACCCCTTGCTGTTTCTGTTTTGTCCTTTCTGCAGCTTGCTTTATTCCTTTTTGCTGCTTGTTAACAATTTCTCTGTTACAGATTCTTTGTAACAAAGTCTGAAGAACCTTAAGAGAAATGGGCCACATTTTGGATGAAAATGTAAGATGAAGACAGCCCTATGGGGTGCTGCTGAGGCCAAGAGCTCATCTAGCCCAGTGTGCTCCGGCAGCGCCTGTGCTCCTATCCAAGCCTAATGATTGATGACGGTTCTAGACAGAATGACAAATGTGTTCTTTCCTCAACTCTTTTTTTTGCCGTTATTTAGCTTCCTGTCTTCATCCCCAGAGAGCCTGTGTAACCTGTGTGGCAGTTTCCTCCAGGACTTGTATTAGGAAAATAAAATAATTTGCTCTCTGATACCAATCGTACTGGAAGACAGTGAAGTTTTAGTAAATTCAGATGATTTCAGTAAGTTCAGCATCCAAGAGAAAGTGTGCAGCTATACAGTTCGGGGTTTTGTGCCTTCAGTGTCAATAACCTATGCAGCGAATTAAGTTTCTTTAATTTAGGGGCCAAACTTCTCATCTGCACCTGAGTTATATCCCATATAGAAAGGTTAGCTTTACTTTGACGTCTCTCCCAGTTTCACAATGCACTGCTTTACTTAACACCATATCTGGAGTCACACAGCTGCTTATTAGACAGTAATGGCATTTTTCTAATATTTTGGGGGGGAAGTGTTTATAATATGTTGCAGAGGGAGCAGGCTAATTTTTTCCCTATTGAAACACTTGCCATGCTTGTCTCCAATTATTTTCTCTTCAGCTGGAAGAAACCAAGATCCAGTCTTTTCTCATTTATCCTCCCTGTGATGACAGTGCCAGTGTTACTTTTAAAACGAAACATGAAAGCGTGATTCTCCTGAGCTGGCGCTTGGAGTTCCGAGCAGCACCAGGTTCTCCTGATGCTGCCGCTTCGCTTGCCGCGCTGCGTTTCTCTCAGCAGGGCTCTGGTGGTAGGAGGGGAGGCTGAGGACATCACGGGAGCAGAGGTGATGCAGGGATGGCTGGTGAGAAAAGCTTTGGTGCAGGGTGAGTGACGGAGGGTGGGGAGGGAGGAGGAGGCAAGGACTGCAAGGGGCCAGCTTCTCCCACTCACGACATTAGTGTACTCACCTGCTGCAGCTGGACCTGGTCAAGGAAAGAAGTTAAAACCACCCTGCACAGAGGTTTTGTGCTTGTGGTTTTGCTGCCTTAGGTTTTGTGAGAGTTCAGAGGTGTAAAGAGATATAGGAGCTTAAAAAGAGGTAAGAGCCTAAAGAGAATTAAGAGCTTGTGAATCTGGCTCTTTGTCACTTGTGCTGGAAAAGCCTGCAAATGCCTGAGCATTGAGGCTTTGACCCCATCCATAACTTTCTAGGTACATCCTTTCCCCTTTTATGTTCTCCTCCTTTTCCTGCCTCCTCAGTCAGCACCGCTGTCAGTGATATGGCTGCTTCCTTCCTCCTGAGGGCAACAAAAAGACCGTGAGTAACCGAGACCCGAGGGTCAGTACAGCAAGGACAGAGAACCTGTATCACAAAGCAGGGACAAGAAGGGATTTCCATGGCAATTTCGGGAATTGCTGTAGTGATTATGTTGCTATAATTTGCTGTTGATCAAATGTGACTCCAAGTTTATGAAGAAACTTTTTGACTTGGGAAAACAAAAGTTGAAATGCTGAACAGGTCCCGGTCAGGGCTGGGAGGATGCTTCTGAATGTGTACAAACAAATATACTTATTTTAAACCCTGATTTTATGTGTCCCTTAAAAGCTGAAAGTGCATGTCCTAATGGCTAGGCCTCAAGCATCATTTGCTTCAGAGTTTGGTGGCAGTAAAAATGAAACTGTACAGCATGTAACATCTGAATGCAAGGAACTGGAGTGATCAAACTCGAAGTGACATATATATTCTAGTTAGCTAGAATGTAGTGTGTGAAGGTTTTATCTTTCTAGAGTATCTTTTTACCTCTCATCCCAGTTAAGTTGGTCCAGATTCAAATGGGACAGTGGTGGTGTAAGTTACGTGTTAAGAAGCCTCTCTCACTCTTCCCTTCTCTGTTCTTCTTTAACAGACTGTACATTATGGCAAATTTCCCAACGTTACCATTGAGCGGTGTTTTGCATCATGCTTATGTCACATCTGACTTGGACCCTTTAGAAATGGAAATGAGGGTTGTTTCAGGCAGCTGGTCTAAAAAGCATTCTGAGGTTTTCATTTTCTTACCATCTTTTTTTTCATGCATCAAATGCTTGTTTAGAGGCCAGTTATTTCTAATTTGTTTCATATTTGAAGACTATTTCTATATCCTTTGTAAGCATTTTACAACAGACCTCACTGGCTTGTAATCACTAACAGATGAGGGTAATACAGTACAATGAATTTGGACAAACTTCAGTATTTTGTTTTGCAACTTTTCCAGTTCTAACTTCAGCATCTTGCTGTACTTAAAAACAAACTCTGTTACTTGATTTTAAGTGAATTGTTTATGGCTTCTTTTCCCCCTGCCATCAATAATTATGGCTTGATTTTATTCACAATAATTAATCACAAGAGCTTATTTTCTGTGTAATTAGTCTCCAAATTTTTTGCTGGGTAAATCAAGCTTTGAATGGGTGATCTAATGCATTGCTGGGCTGAGCTTGCCTATGGTTAAGCACAGGTATAAGTATATTGTTTTTAGTGGGGCTCTTTTTTCAGGAAAATTGGGTTTTGAAGGCTTCTGACTATTTTTAAATATTTCTGTTTGTGGGCAGGATGTTTTTTTTTAAAGACAAATTGGTTCAGTGTCAGCAGCAACAGATGTCCTTCTTGCATACCCAGTGGCAGAATTTTTCCAATGGGTTTTGTATATGTGACTCAACACAGACTGCATTTCTGGCAGGTGTTGGTGCTCAAAATGGTATGATATCTTGCATTTTTTACAAAAGGCAATGTTAAAGCCAAAATTAAGTCTCTCATGTTTTGAGTGAGTGTAGAATAGACAAGTTTCCTAAAAAGCTGTGTATCATACCTGTCAATTGGCCTATAGGGAAGTTTGCTGTGTAGCTGTAATAGTTCCATAGGGAACTAATAGAAAAATAAACAAGGAGAGAGAAAGCAGTTGAAACCAATAAAATATTCTCTGTGACATGAATTGCCTTCAAGGCCTTTGACGTGGTCTCCGGTTAAACTTAAGAGATTTTTTTGACCAGAATTGCTAAAGCCAGGAAAGAAAGAAAAGTGAAAAGGACTTGAAAACCATCACTTCCATGCAAGTTATTTGGGTCAGTACAGGAATAACACTTGACATGTAAGGGACTGCAATATCCATGTCCGTCAAGAAGGTCTAGTAACCAGTTCTGGCCAAAAACCTGCAAATAGATTGATTCTATCTGTTTCCGTTGTTTTGTATATATTTACGTTGCTTTGAAAATGCATGCAACATCCTATAAAAGTGAAATAGTCATGAGTAAGCTTCAGAGGTCTCTTTTAATCGCTCTTGTGCTGCTGACAAACTTTTCCAGTGAACTATCCACCAAGTCTCTGGTCTTGTTGCTTGGGTGCTCCTCCAGTTCAGAAGCGATGTTTGATGGTATAAATCATCTTTAATCTCCCATTCTGCTCTCTTTCCCTAAAGGTGTTTGAAGCCAAGTACCATTTTGTTCAATCTACTGCAGCTTTACTGTATCAAATCAATACCTTATACGGTGTCACACTTAAGTGCAGAAAAAAGCTTTGTGAGCCCAGTGAAACAGAGAAGCACAGAAATTCTCAAGTGCATGATCATTTCTAGGATCCTTTTATGGTAATCTCCCAGATGGGAACAGTGTTTGCTGTATAAGTGTGCTAGCATCAATTCTAGAAGCACAAAGCACACGTAATTTGGATCTTTCGCTTTAATGGTGATACCATATGTACCTGGGGATTTCAGCATGAAACCACATTTACCTTGGGGAATAGTCAGAAAGCTTAAGATTTACCTCTATTTTAACTTTCTTCACCTTTACTGACTGTACGAGACTGATGCCACACGTGTTGCGGTGCCAGCACCTCTGGAGTCTCTCTGGCAGAAAAGCAAGAGGCTCAGCGTGTCGGTGTGTAAGGTCTGGAGGGTGTTTCTTGGGATGGACTTTGCTTGGAGGTTTCTGGGCTCGAGAAATGAGACAGGCTTAGAGCAGATGGCTAAATTTAAGAAATAAATAATGGAATCAGAAATGGCATTTTGCTAGAAAATCGGAATATATATGAAATTACCTAAACCCAAGAAAAGTGAAAGGCCATATATTATAACAAGGGGGAGTAAATCATTGCAGATTATTATCACTGTTTTCTAACATTAAAAGGAAACACAGAACATTTTGCTGATGTGTTTAGATAATTTTCTTTTGCTTATGCAACAGGTATGGAACAGAGAAATCTTAGTTTCTGGACTGGCCCCAGCAAACAAATCCCTTATGTGCCCAGTAAGATATAATCATACAAAGCCAAGAATAAACACAAGCAATAAATAATGCCTATTAATAAACTGAAATCCACAATTCTGCCTTGTAAAACTAACAAATGGATCTTGGGCACATGCTCAGGCCTGTCTAAAAATAAACAGAAATTACACCAGCCATTTAAAGATTAAATTCTGATGGTAATCCACACCTATTTGCGTATTTTGTACCATTGATGGCTGTCACAGAGGAACCCAGTGGTAAGGCTGGGCAGAGCTGTGATGTTTGGCTGGAGTCGTTCCTCTGGACAGCTCTTACAGCCATAGTGCCACTCCGGAGATGTTTGGACACCTCTCCAGATCCTCAAAAGATGGGTCTAAAATGAAGCCCCTGAAGCGCTGTTTATACTAAAATCCTCCCAACAGATCCAGATGGATCCTAAGTCACGACCCCTCACCTCACACACAAACTATTTTAATTTGTTTGAGGCTAACATTTACTCGTAGCTGATAGCAGTAAAAATACCCTTGAAATACCGGCTTTTTTTGACACTGGTTTTATAAAGATCCAATGTATGTCACTGCTAAATAACTATTGCAACAGAACAATAATTTTTGAAGTGTTCAGTTGCACAATGTTTGGACAAGGTATTAAATATTTGCACAATAAGGGAATGACGCCTCAGTTTGTGCTTTAAATAAGGTGGGGACAAATGAGTGAATTCTAACGCTAAATTCCATGAGATGGAATCACAAACCGTCTTTCTTGTGAGGTGACGTATTTGAAAGGATCCAGCAGAACTAACAATTGAGAGGAAACACATTTCCCACATCCTCCGGTTTGTCCCCTCCTTTGTGACCACTGTTCTCTCTGTCCGTTGCAGTGACCGTTTCCAGGGGTCTGCTCTCCCCAGGAGCCGCGGATGCTGACCTGTAAGGTCCCTGGCTCCTATAATCGAAAGCCAAAACACGGGCAGAAGCGCAGCTGGGGACAATCCTCTGCTGTCATTCCTGAGCAGATCGCTCTGGGCAGACAGACCTAAAAGGTGATCCTAACTTATTTATTTTTTAATAATTTCTGACACCTCTCAGACAAAAGACGAAACACACAAAAATGGATTAGCTAGGGATGTTGTTTAGGCTGCAAAACAGGAAAAAATTATTGTTAATTTCTGGTAAGAAGAATTCTTGTTGCAGATTGATTGATTTATGTGTGGCATTCTGTCTTCACATAATGAATTTTGTGCTTACTTTTTTTCTAAGATTTGCTCAAAATTAAATACTGTAATCTGTATTTATGTTAGTAGATACATTACCCAATTTTCAGCTCACATCTATGAAATGGTGTGATGACAATTTGCTGGTTGCCAATTTTATTCTTCTGCAGAGTTTCCTGTAACACCAGATGATAAAGTCCTGGAGCAGATTGGCAATAAAGGCAGGTTACTCTTCAGGAGCTTTTGAAACCATCTCACAGAACAAATCAAAACCCATATTATGATTTTTTTTCATTGCGAGGTTCATATTTGGTTATTGTAGATACTACTTATGTGGCTAAAAAATTGGAACTATATTTTTATGCTGAGCATTAGGTGAATATGGAATAAAATCATTCGGGCAATTGTCTCCAGTTCTTTAGGTAATTCACACATTATGTCCTTTGAATGGCTTGTTTTTATCTCCTAATGAATGTTTTTTTTTTTCTCAGCACGTCTCTAATTGGTCAGTGCAGTTTTCTTATTGCTGCTCCATCGCCTGATAATCTCATTCTCTCGGTTCTGATTAGGAATAGAATTATAGAATTGTTTGGGTTAGAAGTTTACCAACCGCCCTGCCATGGGCAGGGACACCTCCCACCAGACCAGGTTGCTCAAAGCCCCATCCAGCCTGGCCTTGAACACCTCCAGGGATGGGGCAGCCACAGCTTCTCTGGGCAACCCGCACAGCAAGGAATTTCCTCTTAATATCTAATCTAAATCTCCCCTCTTTCAGTTTAAAGCTGGCATCCCTTGTCCTATGGCTCCACTCCCTGACCAAGAGTCCCTCCCCATCTCTCCTGTAGCCCCTTCAGGTACTGTAAGATCTCCCTGGAGCCTTCTCTTCTCCAGGCTGAACAACCCCAACTCTCTCAGCCTGGCCTCACAGCAGAGGGGCTCCAGCCCTCGGATCATTTTTGAATAATTCCTTTTTGTCCTTTTCTGCATCACCCTGTGTTCCCAGAATTTCTGAGAAAATGATCTTTTTTTTTTTTTTTTATTAGTCATACTGTTTTGACAAATATGTACTTCTTTCCTTACGGAACTGTATAAGAACGATTGTGTTTGTTTTTCAACGTTGCATAGTTGGGCTTAGTCAGCAGGAAGATCGTGGAGTCAGAATGAAAATCTCTCTGTTAGATCTAAGGATTAAAGAAAGTAGGGAGAAGGAACTCTCTTACAAAGCGCAGACTTCAGCGTGGCCGATGCCGTACTTTCCATGAGCATTCTAGTCCCTGACACGCTGTTTACACTGATAAAAATCCGAGTGACAACCGAAAGCTATGATCTCAGCGGCGGCTTTGATCCTGTAGTAAGACTGACTAAAAGACTTTCAGCCGTTCAAAGCTCAAGGGAAAAACCGTTTGGGAAGAACAGTGGAGGAGCACTAAACAGGAATTTTCAGCAACATTAATTCCGGTTGGAGAGACTACAAGGAGAAAGTTCTTCAGCTTTCCTCGCTGTTAAATTTGAAGTGAGTTTGTGTAATCTGGCGAACCACCGCTGCCGGGAGCTGAGTGCTGCACAAGGGTGTCACGCCACAGCAGGGATTGAGCTGAACACTCCTGCGGTCACCTCCCGCTACAGGCCGTTGTAAAAACGGTTTTTACCCCTTTGGTCCAAAATGCTGAAATAGGCATTGTTGTTTAAAATGATCTCTATTAAGAGCTCTATTAAGAGCTTCTATGAGAAATAGGGCAAAGGAAAATGGGAAATATTTAATGTCATGTATAGTCTAAACAGTAGTTCTGGTCTGGGAAAATAAGCGTTTGGTATTTTCCAATGTTTGATATATTTTATGAGATTTTTTTTTGAAAATCTACACCCTTGTTTCTAATTTTACACATCAGCAGATTGGTAGGTCAAGACATAAGAATTTTATGGATTTTTACTGATATTTTACTGACAGGGAAAGTGATATTTAATGAGTTTCCCTGGAAATGATTGGCATTTTAGTATAGATCAGGAGTTGTTTGTGCCCAGCTCCAGCACAAACCACTGACTTGTTTTTGGGGTGGGTTTTTTGCACATCTAGATCTAGACATAATGGCATTAAAGAGTCACTGGGTTTCTCCTGCAATTTTTGGAACACATTACTTTTCACCTGGTGACCAGCCTTTCTAGTGCTGTGTTTGTTATCACTAGCAAAGTGCATCTAACTCATTAGCTAAGCCCCTCCTCACAGGGAATACAGTGTCATCTGGGAAATTATCCTGCTGGTTCGCTAAATCAAAGTGAAATGTCAGGGATTTGGGTTTGATACCCTCTCAAGTCTTTAAGAAAATGCAATTTATGGCAGAAACCAGATTAATATTTTTGTATTTTACAGATGCAAATTTGACATTTTCTGTTGGAAGATCTCTGGTTCTGCTGTCACTAACACATTAGCAATGAAACCTTGGGTTAGGGCAAGGTCTGACCAGGAGTTGTATGTGATGCATCAAACAGAACTCTGTGCCATTTTGCTTTTATTTTGCTTTTTAATGTCACACTCTCTGTACTGACTCAGTGTTATGAAATATGAGGTTTGGGTTACAATGTAAAACTATGTTCAGGATGGTTTTGCTCATTTTTTCAAAGGAAAAAATGCATTCACAATTGTGGAATTTTATTCTTCCTGATATCATTGTTATTAGGTGTTATTATAATGTGCTAAACTATTTGTATCGACATCTCAGATGAAGTTATTTGCTGCCAGTTTAAAAGCCTGATGCTATAACCTTCTATTAGGTAGGACTGGGCCTCAGATCTGTAATACATTCATGACCAAAACATATTGCCACGTGTATATGAAGCAAAAGTATAGAGAGAGACAGAGGTGTAACACATGCCATTGAAGTGCTGCTGTGAATATTGTGTATAAGATTTCCTTCCTGAATCCCTGATCGCATCCACCCTTTCCTTTTGAAGGAATTTGTAATTGAGGGTAGCATTCCATTCTTGATCTTGTCCAAACAAATCTAGAAGATTTTAGGGAAATTATTGTATAAAGAAAAAAGAGGGAGAACTTTTACTTTTTTATCTGTAAGACATGATGGTTGCAGAGTTTTCCATGCGTATAGCTCAAACCCATACTGACATTTTGTTTTGATTTTTTTTAAATAGTCCTGGCCGACCTTGCTTCCAAAGGTGAATGTGAAAAACAATAGCAGGGCAGCGAATGCCGAGCGTATTTAAAGCACAATAATGGGAAATGCTGGTGACCTCCCATTGCCACCGAATCCTTTTCCTTCCCCTGGCAAAACCTATGGCTTGTCCCCACCTTTGCGCTACTGGCCTCTGGTTCTGTGAGCCTCTTCCATAAGGTAATTGTTATCAATATTAAAAACATACATCTTCTAGTGGTAACATCTTAAGGGTGTGATAAATTCTCATCACAACAGGACTAAGATAAACTTTTTAAAATTATGCATAATTTGCTGCTTATGATAGAGACAGGCTAATTTTTAATAGGGGATTTCTTCCAGTTTAGTTTCTAATGAATGCTTGGTTAAGTACTATTAGTGTTCACTTTGAATAAAAGCATTGCTTATTGTATACTTGGATTTTTCCTCTTCACATTTTTGGGAAGCATGAGGCTAGGTTCAAGAAGTCTGTTATACATTGGCTTCTTACAATAATAGATGAATTTCAATTTTAATAACTGGACTTTTGTACTGACCTGAGTTAACGTGCTTTCCAAAGTAACTTCATGTAGCCCAGTCATGATTTAAATTGAGAAGTTGAATGCAAGTTCCTTTATTGCTCTGGTTTCTATATATTCTGCTCTGCCGTAGTCTAGAGGCTTTCTTCAGAAGTTATGCACGTATTTGTAACTGTTACAACTTCACCACAATGCACAAACTGCAGAGAGAGATGGAGAAAATAATGTACTTTCATAGTAGCTGGGGATTTTCAGCTGCCAGGGCTTGGCCCCGTGCAATTGCAAGTTTGCACAGAGAAAGCCCAGGCAAGGCAAAACATGTTCATGGACAGAGGCAGGGGATTTCATAAAGCACTGGTGAGAGCAATGTCGTTTTGGCTAGTAATACAGCACTGGAGACAGCAAAAGCTGGGAGAACGGTACTTTTAACCTGTTTCCTCATGGACGTAAACACAATCCTCATTTTGCACTCTGAACATTTGTCAGTACAGAAACCTACAGATCTAACCTCGAATTACTCATGTAGAGCTTTCATTCAGCCTTCTAGGTGGAGCCCAATGTAATTATGTGGTTTTGTAGTATTGAATTGGTGAAGTGTGATCTTGTTAAAAATAAAAGTCTCAGTTGTGCAAGTGTCTCGTTGTGAACAGTGGCACTGCTCAGGGGTCTGGGTGTAGTGACAGGGTGAATTGTCAAATCTGCACGTGTTTTACCGTAACTGAGGAATTAGGAATAAAAACGCACAAAGAAACTTGCTACATACAAAAGTAGAAGTAATCGCCTCTAGCTGGTTTTCACAAGTGATGTTATGAACTAGGCACCCTTACTGACTTCTGGTGTAGAAAGAAAATATTTCTCTTTATGCAAATTTGAAATTGTAAAGAGAACCAAAATCTACTGGAATAAATTTTATGCTGAGATTACACAGATGTTACGATTTAGGTTTTTAATTTTTTTTTTCCTAGCTTTCTGGATTATAACAAGCAACTTTGCATAGCTGCAGTGAATGCAGGATTTCAGAAGGAGCAGAGTAAATTTGACTTAGGCATAAAAACTTGTTTCTTAACAAGACACTTAAAGTTGAGGGGGTTTTAATATTAATATTTCGCTTATGAAGGCAGCCTATTGATTGAAAGAGGAAATGCCTGGCAATTCCAGTGAAAGAGTCACAAGCGCTTGCTCTTGGGTCAAACAGATTTTTGGCAGGAATGGTCTAACTGCTCATGGTAAGTGGGGTAGAAAACATTTTCTTATACAAATAATGAAGGTACCTGAAAATAGAGGACTGTATCATGATGTGACATCACTGAAATTAAAGAAAGTTTTAAAATGCGCTAGAGAAGGTAACAGAAATCTGCTCTTAAATTAAGAATATGTGAGATGGTGGAAGATCAACAGCAAAAAACGCAGGTGGTGGGATGGGAATGGACCCGGGGAAGTCCTGTAGCCCATCTCTCACTGATTGTTCTTGGGAGAGTCAAAGTTTATTGTTCGTTACAGGAAAAAACATGGTTTTGTTAGGGTAAAAGTTACAAAAACCTCAACTTACAATATTGCACCTGATCTTGGCCCACAATTTGTGTAACTCTGGTGTGGGCTGCATATGGGTGTTTTTGCGTGTTTGTAGACATATATATGTATATATTGGATACCACAGATATTAATTGTCAAGTCTGTAGGTAGCTATATCTGCCTGTATTCTTTGTTAGGCACTGTATACTCATACCTGCCAATACAATTCCTCTCTGTTTTGTTCATGAGGTTTCTGCTGTGAGGACTTTGTGTGAGAATGTTCTTTTCTAAAAGCTTGCTTTCAGTGACTGGGTCATCAGAGAGTTTGAGAAGGGAACAAGATGTTAGATATGAAAGCAAAGGTACAATCTAACTTATGATGATATTTATAATCCATCCTGAATATTAGCACAAAATACTTTCCACTAGTTCTGTGAAGTGTTAAGAAAATTATTTTTTCCCCCTTTCAGTTATTTTTGCTGTGTTTCCATCTGCCAGCAAAGTAAAGAGGGAGCAAGAGATTAGGACAGTCTTGTTCAGAACAGTCTTATTCAGGACAGTCTTGCTGATACTTTAAGCAGTTCAGGTTTCCCTGATTGATCTAATTAAATAAAAAAGCAGAATTGAAAAAATATATTGGATTTTTTTGCATTTTTCTGCAGCAGTAGACTTTTCTCAGACTAAAACAAAGATGACCTGTTCATGAAGCTGGCGTGTGTCCAGGGTCTGAAGCAGCTTTGGAGTTGTTGATCAGAAAAGGAATTGCGGACATTAACTCCTCGGCTTTACCCCTGTTTTTTCTTGCTTATCCCTTCGCTGAGAGGTGCTGAGAACAACCAGCAGCCCCTCAGGTGGGAGTGCAGGAGCATCTCACAAGCCCCAGGAGCGAGTTGCTGTTTGGGAGCTGGACTTTTGCTGAACCTTTGTTGAGCTTTATGGTTTATCCTAAGACAACAGCATCAACATTAAACTGCCACTTGGGGACCAACATTTAGTGCTAACTCAGAGGAACGGCAGGATTGCATACAAAATAAATCTTGAAGGAGGAGCATATCCTAGTTTAACAATGCCTGGTTGCTAAATCTATTTGCTGAGTACCCGGTGCAAACAAAAATAAGAAAAGCATTCCAACAGCACAAAGACAGTCTTACAGATTCAACACGTTGTGCTGCGTCAGCAAGACCATTTATTGCTGGACGCAGTTTCTTTTCTTAGAGCCCCCTCTGCCCAAACTGTGATTAAGCCAGTAACTGTGTACATCAAGATCGGGGTGGTACGGTTGTAGCCAGAAACATGGTCAGCAAAGGGCACCCCTCGACCCCCAGGAAGCCAATTATGGCATTTGGAACTCGTTGATTTTTCTGACTTCCTTGAAGACAGGTGTTGTGAGCAGTGATTCATCCACCAGTTCTTACCAGTCCCGTGGGACATTTGAAAGGGTTGTTTAAAATTGCTGTGTTTTTTTTCCATTTTCTGGAAACACTCAGTGTTTGGGGCAGGTTGCTGGGCTACACGCTGCTGCTGGACATCTTCCACGGCCACGCCAGGGCTAGGGCAGGCTATCAAAACGTTATCTCCTGGGTCTAACGCCCATGACATTATCTCCCTGAAAGTCCCAACCCTTCAGTTTTGTAGGAAAATTACTTTTTCCTGCAGGCTGGCTGTGGGAAATATTCCCAGGGAATAAAGGCTGGGAATGTGCTGAAAGCAGCATAGTTCTTTCAGGTGTTGGTATAAGAAACTTATAAAAAAACTTTGGTCTTGCTTGTTGAGCAGAAAGTGCAGTAAAACGGGAGCCAGGGCTAGGAAAAACTGGATTGGAAGCTGAAATGATGTTGGGACAGATAGGGATGGAAGCAGGAGGGCCCTTTATGGAAGATCCCTATAAAGAGTCACACTTGAGTGAAAGTTTATATGGAAGTGGTTTGTTTTGCTGTTCTTTAGATTCATGAAAAGGCAAATTCTAAACCCAGAGTGTGTGTTTGCTGCTAAAGCCTCTTTTGCAGACTCATTCTCGCAGGGTTATTGTGATGAGTGCGGGGTTCCCGGCTTTGCTTTCTTTTTCTGTGGAGCAAAATAATTTTCAGCAGCAAGTAATTAATGCTCGCTTCACCCGTGTCCAGGCTGTACACGAGTTCTGTGTGTCACGCACGTCTTGTCTAAAGCATTGCTGCTGCCTGGGGATCAGTGCTCCATCCTACCCCTCACCATGGGGATTTTTGATGCTGCAGCTCTGCCTGGGCTGATGCACTTCCTAGTAATTACCAAATTACCAATCTAGTCGTGGTAATAAACACCAACTTCATTTTATTTTGGGCCAGTTCTTCACAAGTTTACAGTAGATAGAGATCTCAGGATGCTGGAAATGTTTTTCACTTTGTCAGTCAAAATATTTTGGCATGTGTAATACTTTTAATAACCATAACAGATCTGTTGGAGCATACTAATATAACAAGAAGAATTTGTTCAATGCTCAGTAAGAAAAGCAGAACTGGACATAGTTCATGGCAGCCTTTAAAGGAAGAGGAAACTTGAAAACATAGATTCCAAGCAGAAATTTATACAAAGATGAAGAATTATGATTAGTTTGCAGTGTGACTTTGGTACATGTGAACTGACTTTGGAAAAAGAGATTTTTGACTCCTAAGCAGTGCAGATTTTGAACACCTGACTATCGAAGCTGTTTTTGCTCAGTGCCAATAGTTGTGACGTGCTCACTAAATTATCTAAATCTAAACAGTAGAACATCTGAGTCTTATTCAAATATACAGGTCTAGCTCTTCAGTCACACTGAGGTGACTTTCAGGATCCAGGACTAAATTATTGGAGAAAAATGTAATCTTTGGCTGCAAGAGGAGAAGGAAGCCTGGATGCTTTGTGCTCACTGGTGCCAACCCCCTCCACAGCATGTCCCAGAGCAGGGTTTAGATGTGAGTGCCTTGATCTGCCCCTCTCACCTCCCACATTACTCAGGACTGCATCCAGGCAGGTCTTGAAGATCTCCAGAGAAGGGGACTCCACAACCTCCCTGGGCAGCCTGTTCCAGGGCTCTGTCACCCTCATTGTAAAGAAGTTTTTCCTCATATTTGAATGGAACTTCCTATGTTCCAGCTTGTGCCCGTTGCCCCTTGTCCTATTGCTGGAAACCACTGGAAAGAGTCTGTCTCCATCATCCTTCAACCCACCCTTTAGATACTTAGAAGCATTAATAAGGTCTCCCCTCAGCCTTCTCTTCTCCAGGCTAAAGAGTCCCAGCTCTCTCAGCCTTTCTTCATAACGGAGATGCTCTAATCCCTTAATCATCTTTGTTGCCCTCTGTTGGACTCTCTCCAGTAGTTCCTTGTCTCTCTTGAACTGGGGAGCCCAGAACTGGACGCAGTATTCCAGTTGTGGCCTCACCAGTGCAGAGTAGAGGGGGAGAACAACCACCCTCAGCCTACTGGCCACACTCTTCCCTATGCAGCCCAGGATTCCATTGGCCCTCTTGGCGACAAGGGCACATTGCTGGCTCATGGATAGTTTACCAACCCCCTTTTCCAGAGATTGTAAACTTTCCTTTTATTCTGGAGGTCCAGCCAAAACTCTCTACTGAGCCAGGCTGGTCTTCTTCCCTATCGACTCATTTTATGGAACCTTGGATGGCCTTCTCCTGTGCTTTTAAGAGTTCCCCCTTGAAGTATGACCAGCCTTCCTGGGCACCTATGCCCTTCAGGACTGTCTCCCAAGGGACACTCTCAACCATGCTCCTAAATAGGCCAAAGTCTGCCCTTCAGAAGTCCAAGGTGGTAGTTCTGCTGGCTCCCTGCCTTCCTTCTCCAAGAATTGAAAACTTTATGATTTCATGATCACTCTGCCCAAGATGACCTCAAACCTTTACATCCCCCACAAGACCTTCTTTGTTAACAAGCAGCAGGTCAAGTAGGGCGCTTTCGCTGGTTGGCTTTCTCACCAGCTGTGTTAGGAAGTTGTCTTCCACACACTCTGGAAACATCCATGACTGTTCCCTCTCTGCTGTGTTATACTTCCAACGAACAAATAACAGTTGTGCTTGGAAAGACTCCAATGAATGCATTCCTCAAAGAAATTAAGAGTCAGTTCTTGTTCACCAGTGGGTTATACGTAAATTGGATAGCAGGGCATTTAATTAGAGATCTCAGGGTCTAAGTCTGCCACAAAGCACTTATTGTTTAGAGTAACTATAAACTGGAAGAACTGTGATTTTATGCAGTTTGTCAAGGGAAGCAAACACTCCAGATCTTGTGCCAGGGCCAGGATGGGATGTTATTACTTGGCCTGTTCTCAAAAGCAAAATTTTTATCTGTTCCCTTTCCTGAGTTCAGTTTTCTCTCTCCATTTTACATTCCATATAATTTTACAAAGAAAGATGCTTGGGATTTGTTGTTAGATGTCAGATATTTGAAAAAAAAAAAGTGTCACAGCAGTTCACTGCCTTGTATTTTATTTGAATGCTTTGTGGTTGTGGATCTCATTGTAGATATGTCACATGAACTGACTGCTCAAGTTTCCAGAAAAATTTTTTGCATTTGCTTTCCAGATAAGAGAAAAGAAGAAAACTTTGTACTTTTTTTTTTTCTCTTCAATTTGTTTTTAACTGAGACATCACCTAATGGTTACCATGCAGACCCTGGGCTAGACCTGTATGAGGAAAGCATTGGATGCGCAGAACTTGGAACCAAGAGCTTATATTCACCCAAGCTCTGTGGAGGGTACAGAACCTTTGGGCAGGGCAGGAGAGGAAGCTGAAGCTATTTCTCATGGAGCTGCAGTCACTTACACATGGAGCACCTGAGACTGAGGGAATTCCATCAGCTCAAGGGAGGTGAAGCCACTACAAGCCCTTTCCAAGCCACCCATTCTAGGCTGATGGGAAACATTGGGGATGTTCAAGGGACAAAGAGGAGTGCTCAGAAGTTTCCCGTGCAGGCGACTGCACAGTGTGAGCTCTTTGCTGAAGCTTAGCTTTCTCTTCAGGCTTGGGCTTTGCTTAAAAACAGCAAACAACTTGTTACAGCTTGGAAGGGTATCTGCACGTCTGAACAGTGTGTAATCGAAACTGAGTCCACAGGAAATGGCCAAAGCCAGTTCAGCGTAGTGTGATTTGCCTTACTCACCCAAATGAGATCATGGGTTATACATCCAGTTACGGTAATTTAAATATCAATGTTATTGGGAATTACATTCCTGACAGAAGCAGGGAGAGGTAAGGTCGAAGTCTTCGCATGTCACTAGGATCGGTTTCTTGTTGTGCTGCTCTACTGCTGGTGTTAAGAAGCGGATGTAGTTTAGGATTTGCCTAAATGGAAGAAGTTAATACATAAATAAAACAAGTTGTAAGTAAAAGGTTATACAAGCACAGCATAATTTCCAATAAGAATCATTGCAGAACTTTTGCTTCATCCATTTCCTTATGCTCAAATAAGTTTATTTTCAAAGAAGTCTTTATTCTTTTTCTCCTTTCCAAAAGGAGCCACCTAGAGCCCGGGAACAGCCGTGCTTTGCTGCTCGGGTTGCAAACAGGTGACATGCACAAGTCAAGGAAGGATACCTCACTTGGCAGTGGGGTGAGGAGTGTGTGTCTGCTCTGCTCAGCCCTCACCCTGGACGGGGCCCAGGCAGTTCCCTGGCTCTGGGTGCCACGCAGGAGGGAGAGAGGGGCTGCGCCTTTCTGCCAGTTGGCGTACAGGGTCCTTGGGGCTACGGCGTTTGCTTCTCCAGGCACTCACGCGTATGAACGCATGTCTCCAATGTGCAACAAATTTACAAACTTCAGACAGAAATATATGCAGTATACACATTTTACATACCGTCTATGGACATACACATTACAATATATGCTATATATACAATGCATACAGTATATACACTGAAAGGATGTGTGCATGCCACTAAATAATCCTTTCTTGTAGAAAGAAGGTGAGTCCTGCAGAAGAAACAAAGTGTCTTAATGTAAGGTAGAATTTTCCACGCTAACAAAGCCAGGGTGACCCGTCATTGAAACTCTGGCCCAGGGATAACGTTAGCTTTAACACGCATTTACGCAGTATTGATTACCATGTTGTACAGCAATCATGATATGCCTTATAGGAACGTGCCAGGGAACGTTAGTGTAATACTTCAGTTAGTCACCCGTATAACTTGTATTTATTCATTTGTCATTTATGTAGAAGAACCTGAACCTACTTGATTTTTTTTTTTCCTAATGCTATGAATAATATTTATGAAGTTGTTTGTACATCAAAACCACAAGGTGGTGAACTCTGAGATATAAAAATGCAAAGACTTGTAATCTCTAAGGAATGAAAGCGTGAAATCAAGTCTTGAGCAAGATGCTTCTAAAGGAAACAATATATTTTCTGAATTATATTACGGGTGATTTTCTTGCTGGGCAGAGTAATTTTTCATTCACTCTTTGAAGGAAAGTAAAAAAGAAAACTGTGCATTTCACCCCCTTCTCCAGCCCCTTACTTTAACAAATGCTTAGCAGAATATCTTGTCCTCATTTTATTTTTGATTACCAGTTTGTGAATTTTTTTCCTGCCCTCTCCAGGTAGATAAACTGCTTATTTCCAATTCTTGCTAATGAGGAAAGAATTACACTTTTAAAAATTATTTTTTCTCCTCTTTTTTTCTAAATGAGAGCTTTTTGTGATTTTTTTTTTTTTTTCCCCCCATGGTATCACTTTCTTGGGGTCATGAAACAGAGCAAAGCATCCTGGTCTTAGAGATAAAGCTGGATATGTGGAGAAGACTCAGATTATTAGAATGATACTGATTTTGTATTTCTTGGTTTTATTTTGAAAGGTGTCAATCCAGTAAGACTATTTAACATACACATGTCAAATCATGCAGGTATAGAATATTTCTCTTTTTTTAGGAAACTAATAGGTGAAACTACATCAAGCTTGTCTTGATTCTTTGCTGCTCTTTGTGAGCAATCATGCCAGATCAGTGAATTTTGAGAATTCCTGCAGAGGATGAAATATCAACTTATACTGTGCCACCTGCCAAAAGTGTTGCAAATAGAATAAGAATTCATGTAAATGCCAGAGCAATGAAGCAAAGGGAAAGTGACCATAAATCAGGAAGCTAAAAATTGTTGGCAGGGTGTCTCCTGGAATAACTGTTGCTGGATAAGAGTGTGTGTAAAGTGGGTTAATGGTCATCAGGGTGTTGTCAGAAAAGAGCTGGCACTCTGCGGCAAGTTGTACCTAGATAAATAGGACCTCAAGTAGAAGGTTGTGCAGTGGAAGAGATGTTTCAAACAAATACACTTACAGGTCGAAAGTGGAAAGCGATCCTCCAGATCTACAGCCTAGGAGAGATGGTGAGGAGCGAATTGCACAAAGGTCAGAGGATTCAATTGCAAGGGAAAGTGCAATCAGATGTATCAGCAAAGGAATTAATCACAATGTTCAGGGAACAATGGTGCCACTGAATAAAGCTGTTTGCTTGGAAAGTTCTGCTCAACTCTGGGCTGCAGCCCAGAGAGAGAAGAAAAACAACCCACCTTACCCATGTCTTGGAACCTCTCAGGAAAAGTTCGGTAACTTGAGGGTGGAGGAAATGCCTGAGGAACTGCTTGATGTGCATAAAATATTCAGCCTCGGGGGTGAGAAAAAGGAGCTTGACAGGAGATCTGCTTTTGGAATGCGAGTAACTGAGAGAGATAAATACAGAGGTAGGTGGGGACACCGTGATGCAGTTAGAAATAAGAGGTTCTTGTTGGGTACTTAGAATGCATGACAGCCTGCTAACCAAATTACTGGGTAGTAGTAATATATATCCATTTAAGAACAGAATGATATCTGTGCGGTGAACTATGCACACAATACATTTGAAGGGCTACTAAGGGCAGACTGCAAGGTCTGCAATGGAGTCAGTGGGAAAGAGTTTCTTTCTCCCACCCGTTTCTGCGTTTCTATATGCTTTAGTTTCAAAAGAATGAAAAATCAAGCCCTGGTGACAAAGAGCACCTTTGCGCCGCTTTCACTTGGCCAGAGTCCTTGTGAAAAAGTCCCTGACAAAGTCCTTGTCAAGGGCGTGAACTTCCTTCATTCCCAGGGCTGCTGAGCCAGCAAGCGGTGGCAGTGTGTTGCAATAGCCATCGAGCATTTTATTCAGAATCGAAGCTTCCTTCCAGAATTGCTGGGCTTGGTTAAAAAATACCTCATGTTCATCCTGCTGAAAGAAACAGTAGACTTTTAAAAATGTTATGAGAACGCATGTTTTCACTGACAGAGTATCCAGTAAATGCTTTGGTCATTACAGACACTTTATTTAATTTGGTTCTAGACCAATACATGGATGCTAAGCAGACTCTGGTAATTTTTTTTTTCTTAGAAGGCTTGTTAGACATAATAGCTGTTTCCAAAGTGAAAAACACTTCGAACTTCTCCAGGTTACACTTAGGAAAGCAACAAGATGAGAGAGCTGAATCAAGCTCTGCGGTACACATGCAGCGCTCTCCTGATGGGTGCTTGAAATTACACAGCTCTGCTCACTCTTGTCTCTGCCAGGAGGCACAAAGAAAGCGGGAAGGGGTCTCTTGGAGCAATGCAATAAAGCAACCAGCAGCTGGGAAACGGGCTGGCTTCAAAATTACACCTGTGCAGATGAGCCTGTGAAAAATAGCAGAAAAACTATGCACTTTAGTGCCCGCAGGAGCACAGGTACCAAGCACCCACCACTTCAGGAAGGGTCAGCGTTGGCAACAAGAGCAAATGTGTCCCCAGGCATCGAAAGTGGGCAGCTAGGGCAAAGTGGTCCAGAAAGAAAAGGTTTAGAGGCCTCCTGTGTCTCAATAGCCTGTTCATGGGAAGTTGAGCTCAACATGTAGTCTGTTGTCTGACTAAGCTGAAAGGAGAGGGGGTGTTTACTTTAGCAGAGTATCCTTTCCAAACTCAGGAGTTCCTTAGTCCAAGATCTTTGGTCTGAGATAGACTCATGGTGCAAAAATACTTCCTCAGGCTTTTCACAGCTATTTATAGAAATTAGACATGTCTTAAGGAGATTATGTACATGAGTCTAATAATACTTGAGTGAGACAAGAAGCATACAGAACTCGGAGAGCTTTGTAATAACGCATTCCTTACCACATGAAGTGATTAAAAAAAACATCTGCATGCCTATGTATGATGGATCTTTCATAAAAAGTTGCTAATGCATGTTGGAGGCAAAGCAGGAGATTCTTCTTTCAGAGAATGGGTAATAGTCTAATGATGGTAAAGTAAATTTAATCATATTAAATGCAGTTCCTGCTTCCTTGCAATTTTGTCATATTTTGAAGCATTTTCACTGAAGATGGTAATAACTTAGAAGAACTAAACTCTGAAAGCTAATCATTGTTTCATGTGAGTATTTACTATCCAGAATTTTCAGGGGACTTGATTGATCTGGGCAATGCAAAAACGTGCGGCCACAAGCACAAGAATTTTATAGCACCTATAAAGTACTGTATACAGTTTTTGCTCAATTTTATGCTGTTAAACTAAGCATTTGGTATCATATGGCACTTTAAGTACTTTGATTTATGTTAAGACAGAAATTGCATCTGTAATAAACATTCTAAAGTATGAGTTTAAGAGCAATCCACTGTATTTATTTGTGACATAAACACTCACCTGCAATGCATTTGAGAATCATCTTAGACTTAACACACACTGCACATTACAGCCATTAAGCGTCAGGCACAGCAAGGTCATATCCAAGGTGAAAACAGAAGTGACTGGGAAGAAAGGGGTGGAATGGCAAATATTTTGAAACAGCAAATGGAAAAATATTCTTTTTCTCCTGTTAAATATTCCAGATACACGAGTGTAATTTCTTACTCTACTATAAACGGTGCTATGTTATACCAAACAAGATAAAGTACAAATCCAGTCTTGTATAATATGAAATATTTAAGCACACAGCCAAGAAAATAACATGAAAAACCCACTGACATCTTTGAAAATGAATATAATAAAATTGCATGTGTTTCAGGTTTATGAAAACTCCCTCAAGGATGAATGAAAGCACAGAAACCCTTTGTTGTACTGGAACCTGCCACGGCTGTGCTCCACGTGAAAAACCCTCCCGCCATTACATTTACTATTTTGGTATTGAATTAATTTTGCTCAGTGGAATCTGCTTAGAAGTAACATGAAGTAGTAATTTTTAAATTATTTAGGTAGCATTTTAAATAGCTTAAATAGCTGAATCCTTCCAACTTCACATATTTTTGTATGATAGTAATAGAGTGGGAGAGTGGCAATAAAATAATTGATATTATAAGGGATGAATGACAAGACTTCATTGGCAAAGTGGGACATTAACACTCATGCATTCATTTCTTAAGAAATCATAGAATAAGTGAATTCCCTGGTGTCCCAAGAGCAGGCAGAAGAAAGGACAAGAAAAAGCAGACACATTATTAAGTCATGAACTTGCAGTTTTCAGGGTAACACAGCTCATTTGGGTGATGATTAAAACAGAAAAGGCAAACCCAGGACTATAGTATAAATACTAAAATTAGAGAGAGATCATTAAACAGTATTCAGCCTTTGAGGTGGTATGTGCTGAACCAGCCTTGTCCCACTGTTTTTGGAGATGCTTTTTTTTAATGTTTTACTTACTGACGCAACAGTGGCACACTGAATTTCTTACTGTAAGGAAGACTTGGACTGTAATGCTACAGGGATTTACATAAATGGGACAAGAAGGTGGGAGAACAGGGCTTAAAATCCTACTGCTATGTCTGCAGAGAGTAAAGATGATATTCTTTGCCGAATGTTTAGTTTTCCAGGAATCCTTTGTCATTGTACTTGGCAGTGACAATCTGCCCCCGGTTGTTGGAAGAGTGCGGGCTTTTTTGGCTTCATTGTACAAAACACTGCAATAAAAGTACCCAGGATGGAATCCTGATCCACAAGTCAGCTTGAAAGATTGCAGGATTTTTTGTGCTAGTTAATTCATTAATTGAAGTCAACCAAACAAGAGCTTTGGTGAGGATATCCCCAGAGCCTCTGAAAGCTGTTCACTTCCATTCTTCTCATTGGCATAAACAGCTGAATCTGGCCATAGTATTATCATTTTACATCATAAATTGCCATTTAATATGTGTATTTGCTATGTGGTTTTGCCTATTGCTTTGATTATGGAGCTAGAAAGCCCTTATGATCTTCCTTTAAATGTCCTCACTGATAAAATTGATCAAAAGTTACATGAAACAGTTTTTGAGGGATCCTTTTATCAGTGCTAGCCATATGAGTTACACATTAGATTGATTTGAAACTGATATTAGAGTTTAAAGAATAAAATCAAAGTATTACTGCTTGAAGACCCTTATCTGCTTAAGACTGTTATCTTCCTTCACCCACAATATAAAGCCTCCGGAACTCCCATGGTTAAGATTATGCTCGAAATGAAGCAGGAGGATCTTGGGGAAGCAGCTGTGAGCCACAGAGAACTCACTTCTGTTGGCTCTGGCCCTGTATTTCATGATCAGAGTGGGCTGGGGCTCCTCCGCCCTCACCAATGATGGATCCAGTTGTGTCCTGAGTTTTTCAGCATTGCCTTTCTGAGAGTGATGATGGGAGGGTAGTCTGGGGACTCTGGCCTTTTGCAACAGCCATATTTGTGTCCTGGAGGGAAACTAGAACGCGTGCATGAATAAAACATTTTCTATGGATCAAAGAGACCTAGAAAAGTACTGAGCAGCATGACAATGGACTCCTGGAATCATTGGGCTAGTTAGGTAGAAAAAAGATTACATTTATCTTCTGTACACAAACTTTTGCTATGTATAACTTTGCTTTCCAAAATTATCCCTTTTATCTGTGTATATAAACTCTCTCCCTTTAATTATGTCCCCCTATGAAACTAAAGGTGATCTGCATGGCCACGCATTACTTTTGAGCTCCCTCAAGCGGCCATGAAACCGGCAGTTTGTTTGTTGCACGGGTGCTTTTGCAACGGAGCCTCACAGGTTAAGAGCCTGTTTTTAAGAGCAAATATAGTAAACTGAAAGAGCTGCTCTGGTTTCAAGCAATCTAGACTACTTTAGGGCAGTTGAAAATGTGACCCCATCATTTCATAACATAGTTCTCTTTCGACAGATCTGTTAAAAGGAACGTATTGAGTGAAAAGTAAGCATTTTATGCCCAATAGTAGCTCACAGCAGATGCACAAGCATGTGATACCAGCATGGTTTTCTTGAATGGTTACTGATCAAATTAATGTAGGAGAAGCTGGACAGTGGACCTCTTTGTTCACAGCACGTCTGGTAAAATGCAACCCTTTTTTTCCTCTCATCTTGAAAAGGTAAATAAATCTTTTGGTTTAAACACCAAGTATTTCTGCCCTCATTGAGAACATATTTTAATCAAAAGCACAGCACCAGCTCTCACTTGATGACGTATACACAGGATTCAGGTAACCTTTGGTGTAAGAAGATGAAATTTGACAGAAGGGTGGACATTTTTAAAGTGAATAAGTACCTTTTTCAAGGGTTTGTCTAATATGGGAAGGCCTTTTTGGACCAAACAGCTGAAGTAAAATGACTTTAATAGCCGAAAGGAGCAATAATGGAGCAATTTTACAAGCTTTTGCATTTCCCTGTATGGTTACTGTAGGGCTTATTGCAGTCTACACCTTTAAACTGGGTGGTTGTTTTTTTTTTTTTCCCACTTTGTTATTGCTTACAACAGGTTTATTCCTCTTGAATGTCTCAAGCAAAATACTAGTAGAAACCAATGAAGCCTAGCCATGGGAGGAGAGAGGTTGGCAAAGCCGTGGGGGATGCAGGGGCCCACAGCCCTGGCAGGGGTGCTTCCTTGGCACCCCCAGCACCAGGCAGGGCGCACATGGAGAGGGGAAACCTGCCTGCTGGGGAAACAAAACTACCCCCCCAGCACGTCACATTTTAAATCAACCAGAGGCAAGAGAGACACCCTTCCTCCATGGAGCTCGCTTGNGCGCATTGTGGGCCGGGCCCGCGGCCGCCCACCTGACGCGCGGGGAGCCCACGTGACGGCCGCTCACGTGACGGCGGCAGCGATGGCGGAAGAGGAGCGGGCGCTGCTGGGCCCCGCCAGTG
>VXAK01025833.1:247235-262069 GCA_013399435.1 Arenaria interpres | reverse complement strand
GCCGGGGTCTGGGGTGCCGGGGCCGAGCTCTGAGGCCTCCCCTTCTCCTTGCAGGCAGCTACTTCTGCTACGACAACCCGGCGGCGCTCCAAACGCAGGTTCAACGGGTGAGTAGCTGCCTGGGGAAGGGGGTCACGGAGACCGGGGAGCGTCAGGCCGGGCCAGACAGCGTGCCTGTTCCTACTTGGATGCTTGTTCTGTGTCCCTGTGACTGCTTCTTTTTTTATTTCCCCCCTTCTTTGTGTAGGATATGAGGGTGAACACAGCACAGTTCATGGCACTCTACGCCTGGTATTCCTGGCCCAATGTGGTTCTTTGCTTCTTTGGAGGTTTTCTGATAGACAGAGTGTTTGGAATACGGTAAGTGTGATGTTGGCATCAGTCGTGTCCAATGGATGGTAGACTTAAAGTGCGTGTGAGGTATAACCTTTATAATACAAAGTTTTTTCAAATTATAATAAGCTTTTTCAAGATTTTTTTTTTTTTTTTCCACAAGTTCTAGGCATTTCCGCTGGTATAAACGAGCTTCTTTCTCTTCATGGCTTAAATAAAGTGGTGCTGAAAAAAGCCAGCCTGTACTGCTTCTTTTAAGGAAACTGTCAAGCTGTAGCATTTATTACAGAGAACTTTTATGTCATATCAGCCTCCCCTTGTTTCTTTGCTGTAGGTCTAATAAAGTGTTTTATAGCAAAAAAGAGTCTAGCCATGCATTAAGTGATTTTATTTTTCTTACAGGTTGGGCACTATAATATTTAGTATCTTTGTTTGTGTTGGGCAGGTAAGTGCAAATGAGAGGGTGAAAGATGATATTGTATCCAGAGCTTTTCTACTAGGGGTGGGGGGAAAAGCCCAGATAGGTTTGAGTGTAGTAGCGTATGTTTCAGCTGGGGGTAGTCAGGTGAAGAGAACTGACATGGGAAACCCCTGAATTTTATTGGGGCGCTTAGGAGCGGGTAGGGGAATGGGGAAATGAGGACTTTGAAAGATGAGTGAAATAAGAATGTGAAGGAACCAAGTGTTTTATCTGTTTGATATGGAACTGCTGTGTAGGTTTATTTGGGTAGAGTATGAGGATAAAGGTGAAGCATGACTTGAGCCTGTCAAGGTGTTTTCTGAGTATGGTTTCAGGACTGGCCAAGTTGAATGTGTAGCCAGCAGGATGATGAATAAGGCAGAGGGAGCAAAGGCAAAAATCTAGGAGTAGGAAGTGGGTGTGTAGTATTTCTGCAGGCCTGGGAAGGGAAAAGCATTTTTGTTTCTCTTCTGAGGCGGTTCTAGTTTGTTCCATACTTAAAATATAAAATTATATTTTTTCCTTAAATGTTTACGTGGCAGGTAATTTTTGCTTTGGGAGCACTACTTAATACTTTCTGGCTGATGGACATGGGCAGATTCATATTTGGGTAAGTCTAGAAGAGTATAGTATGTGCTTTCCAAGGTAAGGACTGTCTGTGTCCTAGAAAGCTGCTACCATGTTAACACTCAGAGACAAAATTGTTGGTTGTTGAGGCATGCAAGGTCTTCAGTTGTATTTCCAGTCAAAGTTAGAAAATAAAAGACTTTGCAGGTCTTACTGAAGTCAGAAATTATGAAACTACTGATATAAAGAAATCCAGTGAACTGATAAAACTGTTATTCCTCCTTCTGCCTTAATTCTTACTTTTCTGGGTAAAAAGAATTCTTAGCAACAACAAATGCAACAGATCTGCTGTGGTGGCAAAAATGAGAACATAAGTCAGAAGAAATACCTCCAAGTTGTGGATGTGCCACAGTATAAAAATACTGGAAAATCTGACTGACTGTACTGGGGCATGGGCAGATGATTCTTTGAAATTCAGATTCCAGGGAAGATCCCTGGTTTTGGTTTCATTTGGGTCAGGGTCTATACTACCTGATTCTTTAATGCAGAAGAGAAATGAGAAACTGCTGCCCATTGATTTAATTTCTCTAAATGACTGAGATACTTAAGATACCTTGTACTCTTAATTGTTCTTAAGGTTCTTCAATTATCTTGTGAATTGTAAGATTTCTGTTGCCTCACATATATACGTTAGATCAACCTGTACATAGATAAATTTCTCTGAAATCCTGTCATCTTGGTATTGCCAGCAACTGATGGACTGCTTCCTTGTTGCTTTGCATATTTTAAGTAACGTGTTTTCTTTTGTGCCTTCCTTCTTTTTTTTTAGAATAGGTGGAGAGTCGTTAGCGGTGGCACAAAACACATATGCGGTCAGTTGGTTTAAAGGCAAGGAGTTAAATCTTGTGTTTGGATTACAACTAAGCATGGCGAGAATTGTAAGTGTAAAACTGTGGAGCTTTAATTCATAGACCTCAAGGTGTGCAGCTTGTCTTGGTAGGGAGACTGGCGGAAAATGGCATTTCTGATGCTCCCTAGGGAGTTTTAGTTAATAATCGTTATGAAATTTAATTTTTAAATGTTAAAAAGTTTGTGATACATAGACAAAGGATACAAAATTAAATAGGCTAATGAGGTTTCTTAAAACCTATCAAACCTCTAAAGAAGCCTGGTGGCATTACTAGTATAGGTTACTGGGTGGGATGGTCACAGTGCTGCATTTCATCAGTTACTGATTCTTGGCATATCATAAAATGTTGGCTTAACTGAGCGTGCTTTATGGCTTGGGGACTAGGTGAAGGCTCTGGTAAATGAGTTGGGATGGCTACTTTTAGAACTCCCATCCTTATCTGCTGTTGTAAGATGTTTTTGTCCCTGTTGCTGGTTCTGATAAGAACTGTGTGACTGCATCTCAGCTGTACTGTTTTGGTTTGATACAATCACGTTAACAGCTACCAGAAGTGGGTTTGCACTAGTGCACCAGGCTGTGAATGAAGAGTGGAGACCTGCCTCTCCTGTTGGGGTTGCTCTTTAGCAGCCTGTAAATACCACTGCAGTATTTACCTCTGTAAAAGAGAGTTAGCTGTTTGCAGCTGGGTCTGGGTTGATGTTCAGGCTGTTGCTAATTAGCAGTTGCCTCATCTCAGCTGAACTGTAGTTAGGTGTCTGTTGTTAGCCATGGGACTGCAGCCTGCTCGAGGGGAAGAAAGCGGGGGGAAAAAAACCCAAACTGTTTCTTTCTGGTGCCTCAGATGGGAATCCTGTTGGCTTTAACATGTAATATTAAATTCAACTCAGTTTATCAGCTCATGCAGGGTATGATGTAGATTTATGGAACTTCTAATGTCTCCATTGAAACACTGTTAGAGTTGTATAAAGTTTCAGTTTGTGATGGTATATTATTGTTGCAATGGTTAATTTTTTACAGACACTGACCAAATCATCAGGGAATACTTTTATTGGTGGTGGTGTTTACATCCCCTGTGTAGCATCTTACCTGTTTTTCTTTAAGCACTGTTCTGCCTAATGTTCCTTTTGAATCCATATAATTGTGAAATACGTTATTCTTCACGTGAGTCTGTTCTGCCTAGGGGAGCACGGTGAACATGAATATCATGGGATGGATATACTCCAGAGTTCGAGATCTTCTGGGCTATACTGGTCCCAGTACTCTTGGGTTAACTCTCATGATAGGTCAGTAATATTTTGAATTGATGTCACCTGCTCTTTTCTGCTTCTGTGTGTTAATGATTTCTTACTAATTTAAAAGTAGGATAAATATATTTGAGACTAGGAAGAGCAATTCAAGTACTGTTTGTATCAATGGTTAATATGCTTATGCAGAGTGTATGATTAGTGTATCTGATAAAACGCTGTGGGGTTTTTTTGCGGTTGCCAAACTCAAGTTTGTATCTCATGGAGATGAAATATTTCACATGCTTTGAATAAAGGACAGTCTTGAATATTTTTTCAAAAGTTATAATGTCAAAGCTTGTGTGTAGTTGTCAGTCTGATGTGTAAAAGTGAAATTTCAACTACTTTTGGCTCTGTGTTCCTTTACTTCAGAGCCATGGGTATTAAGGACTTGGTAACAAGGCTCAGGCTTTGTTTCTGTTATCACAAGGTACAGATAAGGAGCTTGGCTGGGCTGAGTGGGAATGATAGTGGTGGTCTAAATAAAAGAAATGTAGCTACATGTTTGTACTCTAGTTCAAGGCAGATCTCTCTCCTGTGGCAGGCTTCGGTCTTTACACCTTGTTCTTTGAGTTGTACAGAGACTGAGTCTTATGACAAGCTGGTGTTAAACTTAATTTGTATTAGGTATGTAAAGGTACGCTACACTAGCTGTGCTTAAAAGCCAAATTACTACTGGAGTCAACAACTAAACATGTCACGTTGCCTTCTTGCAGGTGGAGTAACATGTCTCTTTTCACTGACCTGTGCATTAATCCTTGCTTATCTGGACAAGAGGGCACAGAAGCTCCTTTGTAAAGAGCAAGGGAAAACGGGTGAGTGCTGTGGCTGAACCTAACGTGGGCTTCATTCTTTTTTTTCTGGAACTTTCTTCCAGTTACTCTGTGCAGGTTTGCGTTCTATGTAATTCAGTGCTTGCCCCATAACAGCTTTTTCACAGTTATAGCTTTAATTGTAACTTTTAGTCCGTTTTTATATCAATAGGAAGTTTTGGAGTTTTAAACACCAGTTTACAGGCAGATGCAGTATAATCTGCTTTATAAATAAAGCATGTGGAGAGCCTCCCAGTTCACATCATTTGGATCTGTGCCATTACCTCTGGCACTTTTTTTGTTGGAATTGGCCTTACTTCCTTTAATAGGTGTGCAAAACCACACAGCTCTTCTCCATCAATGTATAATTTGAGTTTTTTGTGTGGGAGAATTTGAACCAATTGAAAATAAGCTAAATTTGAGATCCAAGAGCAAGCATATAACATGAGGCTTCAGACCTGAATTTTGTGAGCTGATTAAACATTTCCATGAAAAAGTGGTTTGTATTTAATTCTGCTGCTGATACTTTCAAAAGCTTTAGAGAGCTTGTACATCCAGCTTAATGTGGGGAGAGACAACTTATTCTTGACTTTAGCACTGTTGATTTAGGACCTGTATATTCTTAACAGAATCTTGCTCTGTAAACTTTGAGTAAGAGAGCAGATAGCAGCAGGAACATACGCTTCAGTAGTGACTTGCGATCACCTTAATGTTTATTCACTGAATAAATGTTATTCAGATAAACGCTTATGCTGACTGAAACAATGTTGTCTCTTGCCCCACTCCAGGTGAAGTGATTAAGCTAACCGATGTGAAGGACTTCTCTTTGTCCTTGTGGCTTATATTTGTAATCTGTGTCTGTTACTATGCAGCAGTTTTCCCTTTCATTGGACTTGGAAAGTAAGTCTCTCTTACATATGCAGCTGTTCCTCTTGAATTTGGTCAGGGTTTAAGTAACTACTTATAAAGGGAGAGGCGAAGGCTAACACTTAAGAATCCCGGATGGTTACAGAACCACTGGTCTCCCAGCATGTCTGTGCTGTGGTTTGTCATTTCTTCTGTGGCATTGTTTGCTATGTTTGCGATACAAATTAAAACAGCTCTTATAGTTTCCTTATCTGCTGAGCTTTGTGGTAAATACCATAGGCTGAGTTGCCAGAACTCAAAAGCATAACGCATGCTCTGTTTCCTGATTAAAACTTGATACAGAGTTAAAGTGTGGCATGAGTTTTTTGGTGTGGGAAGCTGTGGACAGTTGTGTATATGTCAAAGCTGCATAGGTGTATTTAAGTGTTACCTCTAGGTTGTTGTGCCTTTACTCTGTCTAGCTTAATTTTTCTTACATGTCATACAAGTATGTATTTTTCTAAATATGTTTTTTTTTTTTAGGGTTTTCTTTATTGAGAAATTCAAATTCTCATCTCAAGAAGCAAGTGCAATTAACAGGTATATTGTGGTTGATTTACTGAGCAACTGTGCTACGCTTGTGTTGTAGGGGGTGTATGTAACTTTGGGCTCTGACCGTGTGGGAGGAGGTTTGTGATCTACTGTTGCAGGTGGTGACTTACATTTAAGTGGATAGATTTCACATGGCCCAAGTAATAATTGGGAGGTGTGGGTATTTGTTTAAATTAAAATGTCTTAGATGTTCCCACTGAGGAATTGGAAAGAAAAAGCTCTGTCTGCAGGGTATTATTTTGCTATTTGGTGACTTCCTTCTGAGTGATAGAAACAGTTTAAAAGCAGCACTAAATGAATTATGTTTTCCTAGTTTGAAGATGAATTTGTGATGGAGCCAAAAAACCAAACAGAACCCCAAAAGAATGAAACACTTGCTGATATACGATTCCAAGAGTTCAGTTCTTTTATTTTTATTCTCTTGTAGCATTGTGTATATCATATCGGCGCCCATGTCTCCAGTCTTTGGACTCCTGGTGGATAAAGTTGGAAAGAATATCATTTGGGTTTTATGTGCTGTAATAACTACACTTGCTTCTCATATTATGTTGGCTTTTACCTTCTGGAACCCCTGGATAGCAATGGTAACTAATTCTCTGAGACCCATAGCTAAATATGATAAAATAAGAAACTGAGCTGATGCTGAATTATTCTGTATATGTTGCTACTGTCTTCTGACCGTTTAGATAGTCCTCAAAGCCTATTTTGATGTCCCTGACTTTAAGAAGGATATACTATGCGAAACTGAGTTTAAAACTGAAGATGGTGGAAAAGCAAAGAATGCGTAATACAGGCAGAACTAACGTGAAGTAACTGTGGTCTAAAGACAACACGTCAGGTTTTGGTGTTTTGTGGAAGGAGGCAGTAGTTATGCGTCTCTGTTTTGAGGTGGAAAAAGGCTTGCTGCTGCAGTCTGTAGCAGTAATTCTGTCATTTAGTGCAAAAGGATGTTCAGCTTCTTAGGAAGGGTGGGATTAGATGGGAGGGCTGTATGGAGTGGCAGTTCCTTGTCCCTTCAGAGATGGCCTCATTTTGTCACAGTACCTGCAATTTGGTGGTGTTCTGATGCGGAGGTCTGCTTTCGTGTTTCCTGGGCACTCCTTATACTAGCTATTGCTTGATTACTGTATTAGGTGCTTGCCTTTCTCCTAAAACTTGTTCTTTTGGTGTAGTTCTGAAGTTTATTACTGTTACTTAAACTGTCTCTAAAGTGCTATATTGGATAGTGGTAAATGTCAATAAGAATCTTTGTTATTGGTTTACTTTCCTAGGGCAGATTCCATGAAAAATTGCTTTTGAACTAAGGTTTACAGGGTTAAATACCAGTGTATCAGTGTTTAAAACCAGGATCCTTGCTTTTCAGGTATTTTCCTAGTGATTTGCAGCATTGATTGTTTCCTCTGGATACTCAAGTCAGGCTCTTAATGCTAATTAGATAGGGTCTAGTTTGTGGGTCATTCCTGGAAAAAGTTCTCTCTCCTTCTAAATGTGCATACTTATTTAGAACAGTATTGGAAAACAAGTGTTACTTTTCCTCTTTTGGGAGAAGGGGGAAATCAATATGTTCAGTTATTAGAACTTTACAGCAAAAATGCATCTCGTCTAACATCTGCTCACTTGCTCTTATTTCACCAGTGTTTGCTAGGAGTGGCCTACTCATTGCTTGCCTGTGCCTTGTGGCCCATGGTGGCCTTTGTTGTTCCAGAACACCAGCTGGGAACTGCTTATGGCTTGTAAGTACTTAAATCTGTCTGTTCCTGCTGCTATACAGAGTCTGTGTCCTGATTCTATTGAACCACTGAACACCAAGCGGTTAATGGTTACCGATTCCTCCAAGTTCAGTCTAGCAGGAAGTCTCATGTAGTTTCAGAATGTGTGTGTGTAGTGGAGTATGTGGTTGTGGCAGATGCACAGAAGCTTCTGCAAAATGTGGAGTCTCAACTCTGTCATAACAAATGGGGAGAAGTTAATCTTATTGTTTGTTCAGTGCCTCTGATGATGTTTTCTTCAAAAATAAACTTCTGCGCAGTGGTAATCCTTTGTTTATGTATTAGTATGCAGTCTATCCAGAATCTCGGTCTGGCAATTATTGCTATAGCAGCTGGGATGATTCTTGACACAAGAGGATACTTGTTTCTTGAAGTCTTCTTCAGTGCTTGCGTTTGCTGTAAGTACTAAAAACATTGAAAATGGATTCTGTACATTCAGGAAGCTTTATTTGGCTTTTTTCTTAGTAAGAGTCATTTAGATGTGGTGTTGGGCGATATGGTGTAGGGAGGAACTTTGTAGAGTGTGGTTGATGTTTGGACTCAATGATCCCATGGGTCTTTTCCAACCTGAATGAATCTATGATTCCTGGAAAACAGTAATAACTCCTTTCAAGTTAGAGCTTTCAACTGGGGCGATGTTGAAAGTAATTCAAACCTAGTGAAGTGTTTTGTGATTCTTTTGAAGTGATTTAGTGTAAGTAGTTTCAGTGTTTAAAAAAAAAAAATAAGGCTGAGTAAAAGGATGGGTGAATGATACTCTTAAAGGTGATGTTTATGAGGGCTGTTATTGATGTAACTAAAACTAAAGTAACCTTTTTTGAGTTACCATGCTACTTATGAGCATAGTGGAATTTTCAAAAACAATTAAGAGATGCTGTTGGGAAAAATCTCCCCTCATAACTGTCATGATAAATCTTGGTTGTATGTTAAAGCTGCTGTTCTGTCATTGTTGTAAATTTATTGTCAGCTAAAACTGTTCCTTTTTTTTTTTTTAGTGTCACTAATAGCTGTGGTCATGCTGTATTTTGTGAATCACATCACAGGTATGTGTTTTCAGCTTCTCTTGATATTTGTTTTTATCATAATTCTTGAAGTTATCAAGCTGAACTGTTTACAGGTGGGGGCAGGTGCTGTATCTCCTGGCAGGTCCTGTGGCAGGTGCAATATCTCATTGCTTTAGCACCGGGAATATCTCTTGATGAGGCCTTGTCCTTGTAACATCATCTTCATAGATGCTGTAGTGTGTAATTCTGAACCTTGCTGTGGTGTTAAATCTCATCAGGAGGGCAGTGGTACTTACCTCTTCAGCTGACTTGAACAAAAGTGTGGCATATTCTGCAGCTTTTTCTAAAGCGCATATCAAACTTGACTGTATGTGTATCTGCGAATATAAAAACTTAATTATGTAGTCTTTCCTTTAAATAGCAGTATTCTTTCTCAACTGTTTGGTTTTTTGAAGCAGTAACTACTGAAAGATCTGGAAGGGATATTAGTTTGTTTCTTTCAAAGTTGTTTCTACTTGTATTATGGCGAGTTGTAGGGAAACTTTGTTACTCAACAGAAAACTGGATCAGGTTTGAGAGCTTAGTTTGGGTCTTGATTTTGCTTGCTCGGATTATGAGCATGTTGATCTTTCTCTTTACCTCAGTTTCTGCTTTTGTAAAATGACTCCACTGATTTCTGCACTGAGAACTTCTGTAGTGAGGTATGGTATCAAAGATATAATGCCAAAAAGACCAATTTTAAAAGTTTCAAAGTGTGTATTACTTCTGTGCAGGTGGTGATCTCAACTTGTCTGCAAAGAAAAGGGAAAAACTGCAAAAAGTAGCTGCAAATGAGTAAGTATAAAGAACAGTGTCCTTATGAACTATTTAAGCTGAAGTAATTAAGTAGATTACTGTCTGAAATCAGGCTCTTTGTAGCTCTGCCATTTGTATTGAATGTTACTTTCTTTCTTACCAGTTAGTAGTAGGATTTCATATTCCTGCCTCCTGTGAATTAATAATTAGAGGAAGTAGCAAGTAGCAGGGAAAAGTGCCAGAAAAAGACACCTGGTTATTTTTCTTTATTTCTGTATCCTTCCAACTGAGTGGAACTGAAGTGTGTTTAAAATGTTTTATCACTTTTTAAAAAATGTGCTTTATTTATATGGTGCATATCTGACCCAGTCATCAGCAAACATTACCTGGGTTTAATGCCAGGTTAGGCATGGACCAATTATTTTAAGTGTCATTAAAAGCTACATCTCTCTTCAGAAGAAACTACACTCCAGTCACTTCCCCTTCAGTGTCAGCTTGCTCCTCTTGTAGCCTTATTTAGAAGTTTTAATTGAACTTAGCTCTGAAAACTGTGGCTTGAGTCTAAATTGCAGTGCTAATGTGAAACTCAGTTTGTGGTCAGATATGTGTCATAAATGTTACTGATTAAAGTGAAAAGCTTCCAGGGATATTTCAATAAGGTGGAATCCACTTCCTTTAGAAGGAAATGGAGCACTCGAGGTGGGCTTAGGGCAGAAATTGTCAAAATAAGCAAATTTTCGCAGTTCAAATTTGGGAAATTTCATTATGTGGAAGACTTATATATCCTGCTTTCCTCTGCAGAAATAAAGAACAGTGACACTCTGCGAATAGTAACTTAAAAAATTCTCTTCCCTGGTCTTGACAAAACGTTGTTGACAAGTTAAGGGTCCATTGCTATGCATAGCCCTAACAGCTGGAATTGGGTACTCTTGCTTTTAGAGAGTGTTATTTGAGCAAACATGAAGGTATCCATCACCTGCTGTTGGATATCCTTAGTTCTAGGGCACTGGATTTATCCCCTTTGCAGAGCAGAAAGTTTACTTGCTTTTTTATTTGCTATCCAAGAATGTTAAATGAGGGGTAAAGCTCTCTATGGGTATCAAATGCTGTATAGGGGAGTCAAACACTGGGTTAGTCTTACAACTTTTGAAATAATTGCCTTGTATTAGGGGAAGAGGGAAGGAAAAAAAACATTGTATCCATCAAGAGATGTCACCTTAAAGACAAAACAAAAGACCCTTCCAGTCCAGCTTCTCCATTATCTACTTAAATGTGTACTTAAAAAAAGAAATTTTTCTAGACATAATGTAAAGTCTGTCTATCAGACTGAATTTGGGCAGCCTAGTTTGTCCTGAGGATGTTGAAGATGCTTCTTCTAGTAGTGTCTCAGCATCCAAAAATTGTATTACCTTTCCCTAGTTTTAATTAGCACTGAGAGGATTAAAAGTATGTGCCTTGAAGAATGTAGTATCAATGGGGATGAAGTCCTGGTTAATGGCTTTTTAAAAAATAAATTTAAAGCAAATGTTCAATTTCCTTAAGGGTAGAACATGTCTAAGAAATACGAGGTTCTGATCTAAATTGGTTTTGGCGAGTTTGTGGTTGGGAACTGTTGGAGAGGGCAGAGTATATGCATTTCATGACTCTAGTCATATTTTAACATTAGTTAAGTGTAAGAGTTAAGTCAATATGCAGCAAGTCACAGCTTTCAAGGTAACATCTGTAGACTTCAAGCTGCTTGTAGGTGAACAACACAGAGTTTTTCTTTTGAAATGCTTTCTGTTCTCACCTAATTCAGCTCAGTGAGTCTCTTCAGATCTTGAAGTTCATTTGCCTGTAATGTTATTGGAATTCTTTACTTTTTTGTAGGTAACTACATTTCACCTGCGGGTATTATAAATCTCACAGTTTATATATAAATTCATTCCAGATAACATACTTTGCTAACAAGATGTCTCTTATAAATGGGCTTTATGGACTTGTCTAAATCTGGACTGTGTAACTGTCCATATGATGATAATTGAGTTAATCTTGAATAAAAACCCTAAATGCCTCTTAACAAGGTCTAGCCAGGTGACTTGTGGGGTTTAACGTGGTTTGGTTTCTTGTCCTAATTTGTGGGCTTTTTATGCATCAGTCTTGAGAGAAGCTCAAGGAAACTAAAATGCCACCAAACATGATGAACGTGCTGCCTTAGTTGTGATGAGTATGACCCTTGAGCCAAAAGGTCACAGCCAGATTTTAATACAAATGCAGCAAAAAAATCCACCACCTTATACCCAGGAGCAAAGGAATTCGATGTCCAAATAGAGCTGCTTTTCAAACAGCCTGGCCCATGGGGGATGTCTGTAACTTCCAGTATTTACTGTGAAAGATGGCTTTGTACTAGTGTATGCTGTGGGATAGAGTGTCTTAAAAGGATATTTTCAGTAATTTCTATTACAATGTTTTTTGCAGAAAAGAAATTTGAATAGCAAATATCATCCAGAAGTGGGGAGCATTTGATCAGCATCATGTCAACTTGAAGAATTATAGTGTTTAGTTTGGTGGTCAGCACTGGACAGTAGTTCTTTGGAAAAGAAACTAACATGCTGGGCATTTTACAGTAAATAGCTAAATTTTATGCTTTGTAACCAGTTTTAACTAATGCCAAATCATCTCTTAATTTGAATGGAACGGGTTTACAGCGTTTTACGCTGTGTTTAAGCTCTGCCATTGGAGAGGGTGCTCTGCAACCCGAGACAAACATATTTATCTTGAGATAAAGACTAGTATAAAGTATCTTCTATATGCAGCGCTACCATTTTGGTGGGGGTGGAGACTTCTTAACGTAATGGCATTTTATGTTCTGTAATAAGGCTCATTGCTTTACAGAGCTTAGAAATGGGTCACTGTTACTACCTTTGTCACTGTCTTAATGCAAACCACTGTCTTAAGCTAAGTGTATTTAGAGCTCTGTTGGGTCCTGGTTAAGACGTACGTGGAAGATGAGCAACAACGCTCTGATCAACTATTGACTCTTTTGTAGGAGACTGCTATTAGTTCTGAAGACTGCTGAGCAGTCTTTTATTTGCATTTTTGACAATTGATTCTTTTTGTATTGTAATCTTTATTTTAAGGACTGAAAGCTTGTTGAATAAAAAAAATAGTAAAAATTGATACAAAAGCTCGCTGAACATGTTGTAATCTGTGAAAACCAAAAGGTTTATCTTTCTACTGGAGTCTTGTGATCTAAATAAAAGGAAACTGCAGAAAACAGCCTCTCTCTTTCTTTACACTGAATTAGAGTGATCCATATGCATCTCTTAGGCTCTTTTAACCTGATATCCGGTATTCATCTATAAACATTACAAGCTGCTTCTAGTTATTAAAAATAGAACTTGTATGCATGGCAATATAAAGTTGCTTGGGTTTGCACTCCTCAGTGTGAATATCTTAAACCAATTTTCTTTTCCAGAGTGGAAGAACAAGAGAGACTCAGACGTCAAAATGAAGATGACATGGCTAAATTACAGCCAAAAGCTGATGACTTTAGTTTAAGGAATAAATACCTCTCCAAACTAGGCGCTCAGGTATAATAGTGAAGAATAGAACAATGAGATGTTTCTTTTAAGAACTTGGTTTATTGGTTCAAATAGCCAGTAAATCAACCTTTGATTAAAATGTTAAATGTATGCTTGTTCTCAGAAATGAAGTCTCACCAGTGGTAATTAAAAACTTAATGAAGAAAATGAACCAATGACTGGCAGATCAAATAAGTTGAGAAGCAGGCTTCTTTTGATGCATGATTTTTTTTAAATTTTATTTTTTTTGCAGCTGCCAGATAATTACTCTTCCTATTTATCGACAATGGTGCACAGAAGCGTGTTGAAATAGAGCTTACCCCACTTGCAAAAGGAGAAACATATTGAAGTTCCTGGTCCACAAAACTGTTTCCAGTACTGACAACTGCCACAGCAAGAGCAGAGTGATGCATCATACTTTTCTGCAAGCATAGATCCTATTTTCAAAATACTTGGCTTAAGCTCCCCTTCTACACTGTGGGTAAATAACACAGATACAAATGAAGGAACATCTGGCTGTTTATTTGGCCCCATGAGCTACTACACCCTCTTGTCTAAAATTGCCAGCGAGTAGCTCAAGTCAACAGCAAAGACTTGATCTCCTCAACAGTGTCTGAAATGTGAAAGCTTTGTTTCAGTAATCAAACTGCTGTGAAATGAGCCTTGATGTGGGTATGGGTTGTTTGCCCTCTCAGGTTGGACAACTTGGTTACCAGGTTGGAAATGGTCTGTTCCATTTTTCTTATAGAAAAATCTAAGGAAAGACTACCATTTTATTTTGGTCCTAGCAAATATTTCAGAGGAAACCAAACTATACAATTTCAGTGTTACAGTTCAAAACGTGCTAGACCTGGAAATTAATACCAGGTCACAGGCTTAGCAATAAACCTCATGTAAGTCCTGATTAATGTGAAAATTGATGTATTTTTAAGAAGTTGTGATGGAAAATGATGAAAAGAGTTAAATGCAAGAACTGAAGTCTGTTATTCAGTGGAAAAATGTTTGATTTCATAATGAAACTTAAGGCTTTTCCATAATTTCAGTGGAAGTGGAATTTTCATTGGAAGGCTTGTTGCTGATTATCTTAGTAGCAACTCCTGCGGAGTACATTCCTTTGTTTTTTATTAATGTTAAAGACTCACTTATGTAATTGAACAAATTATTCCTCAACTGAGCTAATCTTACTTTAAAAGTCAAGATCATCTGGCTTTTTGAAGCACTAGCTACACAGAATGAAGAGCTGCTACACAAGTAGAGGTTAAGGCACACAGGGGTGTGTGAGCTTTCCTTGACTGACTTCAGGGAGTGTGTGCTGCAAAATGCTTATGAGACTTTGATGAGTTGCTTGACTGCAGAGAAAGTAGTTTGTTATAATAAAAATGCTATATTATACCTGTAATTTTTTTTTTTGCCTACAGTAATTTAAGCAGACCTTCTGGAACTCATGGTCTTAAGGTGTTTTTCTTTAAAGATGCTTTTCAGTGGAGATTTCTTTAATCTTCCTGAACGACTGTCATCTTTGTGAAAGACTAAACCAGGACTATTTTGGGTAATAGTTCTGTATTCTGAAGAACAATCTAGGAAAATAAAGTAGTAGGTTGTGAATTGTGCCGAGCTTGCTGCTGAAGGGGAGTGGTGCCCTGATCTGTGATAATTTTTATTGTTGCTTTCTGTGCTCCCTTTGAGAATCAAACACTATCAGCTCTGAGACTGGTTGATGCAAGATGGTTTATTTTTCCTTGTAGACTTGTGAATTCTGGGTCTTTTTTAATAAAAGCTTTAAATGGGTACTGGCACCTGTATTTTTATTACTTGACTTTCAGTGTTGCATTGTTGCCCTTGGTTGTTGAGGCTTACACATGCTTTTTTTTTTTTTTTTT
>VXAK01025833.1:92475-247205 GCA_013399435.1 Arenaria interpres | reverse complement strand
TTTTTTTTAAACAAGCATGATTTCTGCTTTCCCTTGAGAAATGTGTAGAGTTTCTGGGGAAGTGTATCTTTGAGGATCTGAAGGCATGCATTTTTCATTCTTGAGGAGGGAGGGGTTTAGATTCTTGTTCTTCTGTTGCTCTTCATCTCCTTCAGCTGCCTACTTCTCCTGATCTGGCATGTTATGGTTGTAGATAATTCTGCTGCTCTTACCCATGGATCAGCGTTTCTTGTGTGGTATGACAGACAGTAACTGTGAACTTAATGTCTTATTGAAACTTTATTTTCAGTTCCTAAATTCTTTTGACCCTCGAGCATTTTACCCTGAAGTACTGTGATGGACTTCTGTAAATGATGTAACTTCCCATGTCAGCTCAATTCCAAACGCCCTAGCCTTTCCTTTCTGAGGGATTTCAGCCCATTGATTTCCTTTCCTTTGCTTTTTCATTTGTGGATGTGCAGCATAGAAGCCATCTGGCTTTTGTTCCCTTATCCCCCAGTAAATTTTTGGTAGGATAGAGCTGCCTTCTTGCTGTTGCCAGCCTTTTTAGTCTTGCTGCTGTGTTTGTGCTTCAGATTTTCAACACACACTTTGTAGGTTCAGGTCAGTCATCAGGAGGAAGATGGATTTTTGGATTCTCAAATGCAGTTTCTTTTTGATAGTGAAAATCTGGTTGTGGCCATTGTGGGAGGGATGCGGCCAGCATCTACAGCAGCGAGCGGGCTGCCTGCCGTGGCTGGGAAAGGGACTCTGTGAGCGCGGGCTGCTGGAGTGTTACCTGGCAGTATTTGTGCAAGTGCAGTTTGCAATGAATTCGGAATGGCTTGAGCTGTAAGTTGCTTATCCTTATGACTGCCTCTTCCCCCTGCAAAGCTTCCCTTAACGGCTTTTAACCCCATAACCCTAAGAAGCTGTTCATACAGTATGGCTTTCCTGACTGTTTTTTTTTTGTTGTTGTTTTGGTTTTTTTGTTTTTTTTTTTTTTTTCATAAGTTCAGAGTTTATGGATTGGGCTCTGCTTGTGGACTGCAGTGGTCTGACTAAATTCTTCTAGTGGGTATGCACACTTGCCTGGAGATATTTACAGATGTGTAGCAACTATGGCAGCAAACAGTAGTTCAACACAGTATTTTATCAAATTTATCTAGGTAAATTTCTGAGGGAGGTGTAATTTATGAAGAATATAAAGGGTGTTATCCATCCCTGCTATTATTTCTGCTGCTCATGTGGAGTACCCCCAGGCTTGGGGGCTCCCAGAGCTGCTGTTGCTTTCGGGTGGTTCTGTTCCTTTTTATTTGGGTGTGGGGTTTGTGGGTTTTTTGCTGTGGATTTTTTTTTTTTCTCCTATTGATGCGTCTTTCCTTCAGGGGTTATTGCTGGATATTTCAATAGGCTTTCTCATTAAAAAAATGGTTAATGTTCCATTGCATATCTTGCCACTGTAGGTGCTCTCTTGTTACTTCTTCTGTTGTGCAGATGATGAAGCAAAGAGGTGAAGCAGAGCTGTTCAAATGAGCTGCGTCTGAGTAAGGTAAAAATCTCTATTCCTAATACGTTCCCGCTGTGTTCTGTTGGATGGGGCAGATGTGCCTTGGCATGAATGGGAAACCAGAAAGCCCTAGACTTAAGCACACACAGCATGCTTTCACGTGGACCTCTTCAAAAGGAAATGTTTAAAGCATAGAAATAATCTCTAAAGATTTAACTTCCTATGCATATGAATCGTAAAATATCTCTTTCAAACATTCAGTAATGGAGAAGCTGCCCAAGTGACCCTGTGGTGCTCCAGATCTCATGGTGTTCTCCAAGTATGCATGCAAATGTTTTTTTGCATGTGTGAGATTTTTTTTCATAAATACTGGTCACTAAGAACAACATTTGTGCTATAGAGATAGTACTTACGAACAAGCTTTTTATTCTCCAGGAAGTTTTGTAACAGCAACAGTAGTGAACTTTTCTTCATCCTGAACCTTCCAAGAAGCATTTGAGGTGGCCCCGGAGCAAGCCGGCAGGAACGGTTTTGTTTGTCATAACCCATGAGGGACTGTGCTGAAACCAGCTCACGTGGCCCTGCTAAACAGCTGTCAGAAGTGGTGGATTTCAGTTGTTACCAACCTCTGCTGAATTTGAATCAACAGATTGGAAATCCAAGCTGCTCTGTCTCATCGCCAAGGCTCCGTCTGCTGAATGTTAGAGGAAGAAATAGCAGCAGCCTTGGCTGAGTGGGTGGCTTAATCTGGATTCCCCGGTTGAGTTTGCCTGTGTTCTCAGGTGGAGAGAAAGCAGGTGCATTTCTGCCCAGAGTTCCGATGAAGGTGATCTTGAATGTCTGAAGGGTTTGGATTTTGTTTTATTTAAATGAGAAAAAAGTGTTTGTGAAAACACCAAAGTCAAAGTAGTTCTGTCTGTTTAGTCTGGGCTCTGGTTTGTGTTAGCATATGTAAAATTGGATAGCAGGAGCAGTTACCATGTCCTGGCCATCTGGTCTGCCCTTCTGAGAGAAGCTGCCACTGCTGTTGCAGAGATGACTTGAAAAACATTTTTTTGATTGTTTAATTTTGTTGTTGTGTGTTTTGTTTTTTTCCAAGTTCCTTAAAGTTGAGTGTTATGATGAGGTTTTGAGCAAATAGGACCCAGTTTCTTGGCTTTTCCTAAACTTGCTTTCTGCTACCATGTCTCTCCTGCTTCTTAGCCGTATAGCATAACTGCTTTTCTGCTTTTTTTTTTTTTGATTCTGATGCTTGTGTGGATGCACTCAGTCAGTGTCCCAGCTGGGTCATCTGTAGTCAAGTCTGGCAGGGTAGGGAGCCGATGGGGTAGCAAATGTCTAGAAAGAGGTGGATGCTGATGCAACTCAGCAGCAGTATGCTGCTGTACAGATTGATGTGAAACAAGAAACGTAGCAGTTTGCAGAGCAGCTCTCTGAAAGGCCATGTGTCCTGCAGGATGTAGCTGATGATGAGCAAGGGCAAAGAGAAGAGGTAGAGCAAGTCCTCCACAGCCAGATTCACCCGGTCAACGGTGGTGCAGGTCTCATCCTTGGCTCCCTTGAGGAGCAGCCTCAGCACGAAGATGCAGCTTTAAGTAATGGGTAACGAAGTAATTATAGCTTTCCACAAGAGGGCACAGACCCTTCGTGGAGGTGCTGTTCTCCATTTCCTTCGGCGCCCCCCATTGCTAGGTGCAGCTTTAGGCACTATCCACTGCTCTTCTGCCGCTTTAAAGCTCTCCCTGCCAGAAATAGAAACACCAACACTCGGCAGTCATTTGTCGCTCTTGCCTTCCTGCCACCTCAAAGAAATCTGTAAAATCCTAATTAAAGCACGCACAATTCTCTGAAGAGATGAAACTGCGATGGAAATGGTGCGTCACTGTTACCACTTAAACTCAACCAAAGCAGCGACTGCTGCAAACGCTTGGTGATAAGCCCTTGGGGACCAGCACTGTGTTGCAAGGGCAGTTAAATGAAGTTTATTGCAAATGCAGGCTCTGCCACGCAGTGAAATTCCTCTGAGCTTCAGATACTTTAGGGGGCCAGTTGAGGAAAGGGCTCAAGCAAGTGTGTGTTTTGCAAGGGGCAGTGCCCGGGACTGCTGCCAGTTTGGCATTGCACGCAGGTTGGTTGAGAAGAGGCGAATTTACAGCTTGCCCACAGCAGCAACAAGAAAAGAGACTTGCTAGGTAGCCACAGGCAGCCTCACTGGCCAGGGTGGAATCAGAGCCAAACCGGGCAGGCTGGGGAAGGGTTTGCTCAAAATGTGCATTCATTGCAATCTGAGAAAACACAGACATCATTTCCCCTTACCCAAAGGAGCAGGGCAGAGATGTTTTTTGGCTTTCTGGTGTCCTCCTAGTCCCATTTAGAAAATATTAATAGAATTTGCATAGACTAGATTTTTTTTGAAGTTTATACCCAATATACCTCCCAAATTTCCCAGAAAAGCAAGGGAACCAGGAAGGGTTTGTTAGCAGGCAACCTGTGTAAAGAGGGCAAAGATCAAACCAAACTGATAAATGATTGAATGTCTTGTTGTTCTTAATTAAGGGGAAAGCTCAGTAACTTCTGTGTATGGTCACCTGAGCCAGAACTGTTGAGGAGTTTTCTCCTGGGAGAAATGATCACGTGTGTGTTCTGGTGAGCATCCCTAATTTTTATCTGCCTGGGATGCTCATTTTACACTCTGATGTCGGGCCCTATTTGGGTTTGCCTTCTGTTGTGAATCAACAGCGTGATCCCCTTGGAGCATCTCTGTCTGAGCTGTGGGCTCTTGAGACCTTCCCTTGCCACAGTCCTGCAGTGAATCTGACCGTGGAGGTTCTTGGCTGGCTCTTCTTTGCCTGGTCATCATCCTTATTGCAAAACCCCTCCAGGCATGCGCTGGCCTCTGGGTATGGAAAGGGTTTTAGCCCACATTAGGTAGTGACATAAATAACTACCTTAACTTAAAATCATTTACTTACTGCTTGGATTTTGAATTATTCTAACAATTTCTTCGTAATTTGCTGTGTAACTTGAGCAGCAAACTCTCACTCAGGCGTCTCTTAATATTTTGGTCCTTTGAAAAACTGCTTTGTGTGATAAGGATGCAATGTTCATGGTATTATCAGGGAATGAGTGCCTGGGGCTGCTGGGTGCTGCTCACCCTCCGATGGCAGGGGAGATTAATTTGGACTGGTGGATGAAATCAGGAGGGAAGAGGTGAGAAGTGTGGTTTATCCCAACAAATGCTCCCGTTTTCTGGGTTATCTGTCACTAGAGGTCAGTACTGCAACATTACTATATAAGAAATGTGTTCTGTAATGGGACAAAAAGTCTGATTTCAAGGCTTCGACTGCTGTTATTTGTTTCTGTCACTTATTTACATGACTTTGGAGGTTGGTTGCCAAAGACAAATTTTAATAACAATAGTCTTCAGCAGGAAGAGGTCACTTTTCTTTCTTCTCATGCAAATAAAACACGGTAGGGTAATAAAGTGACCAAACTTGCTATTTTTTAAAACTGAGTCAGAGAATAGTTGAGGTTGGAAGGGACCCCTGGAGGTCACCTAGTCCTGCTCAAGCAATCATAAATTTTTATGACTCATTTTCTGAAATACTGGCCCGTTTGTGTCCCCTTCCATCTGCCTGAGGCTGCCGTGTGTTGCTGCTCAGACTCTCCCACTTCCCATGTCACTGGCAAAGATGTTAAACAGCATGAAGGCAGCAACCCGAACTGGAGCTGTTGACTGGCAGCATTTGGCATCCTCAGAAAAAATCCTTTTGACCCCAGTTGGATGTGTTTTGTGAAGCCTGAAGTTGCTTAGAGTGATGTAGGTCTAAATTCTAGCTAGAGTGATCCCTGCTGTCATCCATTATATATACGAAACCAAGTTATTTAAAACAACTCTCTCTCAAAAAAATACAACCCTCTGAATTGGACAGAAAAGGAAGGAGTGGTTCAAAAAAGTCCACAAGCTTTACAGTCTAAGACCTAAATTGTGTCCTTCATTAGAGAAGTGGTGTGTGCGCTCAGTAGTTTCTTATGTAGCTCTGTGTGTGTGTTTAGGCTCAGGGAGCACTGCTGACCCCTTTCATGATCAAGGCTTGGTGTTGCCATCACAAAACTCTCTTGTTTTCTGTAATTTCACTTCTATCAAGAGCTCCTTCTGTTGGTACGGTCTTGCTGGCTTGCAGCAGGATAGAGGAGTTTCTGCTACATGGAATTTTGGTCTAGCTGGGTAGTTGTGTCCCCCAAACCTCTCAGTTCTCTTAAATTAAATTTGTTTCCGAGCTGGGTAAATTCTTAGTCTTCTCTGTTTCCTTGGGAGTGATTCAGTCCGTGTTGCTTAGGCTGCTGGCCTGGGAATAGATTGTTTTGGAGACTGGTGCATTGTTCAGTGTGTTACTGAGTGGTTTTGGGGTGCAGCTTTGTCTGATCCAGCCGGAAAGATGCCACCGGAGAGATTTCAGCTGGGTCCTGTAACTGGACCTAACCTTTGGAAGAAATCCTTCGCATCTGTCCTCGGGTGTCTGTAGAATTAGGGCTGAAATCTCTTTGTTCTGCAAGCAAAAGGTGGGGCCTTCCAGCAAACAGAAGGAAGGAAATAATTCCTGTTCTGTTTCCTCTGAACAAGCAAATTTTACTATTTCTGGTATTTTTATAGAGCATCTGCAGATCTGCAAACATCAGGCTGTTCCTCAAATTATTAAAATCTATGTTACTATAGTATCTTAATTAATTGACTTCTTTACATGTTTACAAAGCTCTGTCTGTAGATATAAAACAGCTGTTAATGTCAGTTAATTCAGAAATAGTGGAGTTGGCATCCTGCATTTCTCTTGTCAGCTGAAATGATGATTGAACATAACTGGCCACTTCAAATTAAGGTAAGTGAAGTAACTGCCTTATAGCAGCTGGGGTGAAATGGCTCACTTACAGCTGTTCCAAATAGATGAAAAAAATCTCAGATGTCACTTAAATACTTGTTGGAAATTGGTTAACCTACTTAATACTAAAGACTTAAGGACTTTTCAAAATTCTACTTTGTTCATGAGCCAGGGAATGTCTTACAGGTGATTGTTACGTTTTTGTTTATTGAGATTATTTTATATTTTTACATACATATATTTTTGGGGGTTTATTTCATAACATAGTAGTGGGAACAAGTCAGCTTAGATCTGTTGGCCAAGATGAGGACTGTTGCGGAATTGTCTCTTAAAACACAGTGTTCCCCATTGGCCTCTTCCATGCTGGATGGTTTTGCATAGCTGTTGGGCCATCTCTTCCAGTCAATATTTCTAAGTAAATCAATCTGCTGACCTGAGTTGAAAAACCATTTCTTTTTGGCTTTGCCATTGCTTTACCATGAGCTGGCTGACTTCAGGTGACCCTCATTTACTATCCTGCATTTCAGACCTGCATTGAATATGAGGTTAAGAGTAAAACCTCACTTGTGATAGTTAGGCTATCAGAAACTACATTGCTTATAAAAAGAGCTCCCAAAAGCAGATTTTTCCAATCTTTGTATATATAATTCATTTAAAATAGTTTTTAGTGAGACTAGAGGTGATATCCCAGTGTATGAAATCTGTCAGAGATGACTGATACACATATGAGAAGCTGAGTGAAAATTGAAGGAAAGATATGGCATTGCCAGGCTTCATTTAAATACAAGAGCTATGCATTTAGATTGATTTATTTTTATGCCAATAGGTTCTGACATAAATATAGTGATATATAATGTATTGACTATAATGTCAACATTATTTTAAAGCTGACTTGAGGAAAAATATCTCATTGTTAGTGCTGAAATATAATGCTTTGTTCTGCTGAAGGGAAAGTCATGATCAAATAACCTCTTTCTTAAGACCCTTTGTAATGGCTCTTAAAATGAGTGAGTAACAGCAGAGGTGACCTGTCTCGGAGCACTCTGTGTCCTGAAATTGTTTTGGGACTATCAGGGCAATAGCAGACTATGAATAGGAGATGCACATCCCATAGCTGTGCCCAGCCCTGCAGCTCATGCTTTATCTCTCTGCTTTTGAAGTATCCTAAACTTGCATCCCCACTGTACAACAGGTTGGCTCTTAGAGAATCATAGAATGGTTAGAGTTGAAGGGGACCTTAATGGAGCTGGCACTAGATGATCTTTGCCATGGGCAGGGGTACCTCCCACTAGACCAGGTTGCTCATGTTACATTGGCCCTTAGTTTTTAATGTTAATCAGTTTTATACCGTGCAATATGCATGTTGTACTATGTCAAACTACTGGGTTACAAGTCTGTTAGCAATGTGCTATTGCCCTCAGCCCATGCTAAGATGTCAAATTGACCTTATTTGAATTTCACTTTGAGATCTTTAGTTTTTTTCACTTGTTTTGGAGCTAACCTTGCTAGAAGTGGAGGTTGGGGTGAAAGGGTAGCTATTCATTGAATGAACAGTCTGATGCAAAGGGGATGCAACTTTATTCTTTACTGCCTCTGTTCTTTGCCTTCCATTCTGATTTTTCCAGGTCAAATCTCTGGATATTGAGGCAATATGACCTTCAGGACCAGGTCGATTGGTGCTGGCTGTAGCCATTGGAAGCCAGTGGAAAGAACAGTGGGTCTGCCTTTCTCAGTCCCACTGGTCCCTAGGGGAAATCTTTCAGCCCACTTCTGACTGACACCCACTTCTTCCACATCCTTGTATATCTGCTTTATTTGCTTTGCTAAAACAAACAAAAAAATCCAGACAAAAATAAGTGTAGGTATGACATCCTGGCTGTGCAAACAGTGGTGATGCTGGCACAAAGGTGGCTGCTACACGCTAGGCTTGTGATGTGGTCCTGCTGTAGCCCCTGAGCCATAATGGCGGAGAGAGATTGGGTTAGCTGAAAACTTTTCTTCTACTGAGTATAATGTTTCTTAGCTTGCATTTAGACTGCTTAAATTATGCCAAACTGTATTGGTTTAACTCAAGTTTGCCTTTGCAAATTTTACAAGCTTTCATCTTCATCCCTTTTTATCCTTAGCATCTTTCTAGTAACTTATTTTGAAGGTGTATAACGTGGAAGTGTTTGTGGCTCATTGCTTGGTGTTGCAGCTAAGAGGCAAAGCACTGTCTGCAGTTTTGGTTGGAGCCTGCTGTTCATGTACCACTTTGGAAAAGCCCCTTGGGTGGGTTATGCTGAGTTTCTTGACTTAGGTGGTCTCCAGGTCCAGATGTGCTGAGCATCTGCAGCTCCAGGAGCAGCCAGTAAAAGCTCCACTTGGCTATCACCTCTGGAAATTGCTGCTAGATAACTTCATCCCAGCGCCCACAACTCACATCTACATTGGTTTTAGGTTGGCTTCAGCCCACCAGCAGGGAAGGGCAGCTGTCAGCATCAGGACTCAGCAGAGGAGCCCTGGAAAGCTCCCTGGATACATAGGAAACCCTTGCAGCAGGGCTGGGGCACTGCCGGCTGCCCAGGAGCGATGCTTCTACCTGGGGCTGGGTCTGCTTTAACCACTGAATGATGCACTAATAATTTCATACATGCATCATAGCATATGACCATAATGGCATTATGGTCACTTCTATAACACTATACCTATACATATTGGTACATCAACAACAGTGACATTTCTATTCACATATAAATTGCTTTAAAAGTGTCAGATGGAGAGTACTATGCATAGATGTAAGTTTTTCCCTTTGCATGAAACTATTTTTTCTGCCTTTCTCATTTTCCCTTGCTTTTTTTTTGCTTTCACTTTGTACAGGCTGCTGATATAAAGGGTTTATTCATGAGGTTAACCTAATTACTGTCTTCAGAAACAAAGCCTGTTTCTACAGTGAATATCCTTTTGATATCCATCATCTGAATATTGCCTAATAAAGTTAGCAAATGGCCTCCAAATGAACCAAAATGATTCAGTATCTCATCTAGCAAAGAATGTATTATGGTTTTACCGATACTGACAGAAATGTTTAAAATTCTCAATGCATTGCTTTGCTGGTGGATTAATATGCATTTTTTCTGTCTTGAGATGAAAAACACCGTCTGGATTTAATGCAACACTTACAAAATTGCTGATGTGAGTCTCTGTTAAAGCTATTTTATATACACACTGGAGGGTTTACCGGAGACAACTGGAAAGTTCACTTTGAGTAGCTCCAATACTTTTAATCAGTAACCGAAATGTATTCATGGAGTTGCAAGACCAAAAGGCATGAATTTAAGTGCCTTTGTATATTTTCTGTGCGTGGAACAAAGGTGATACATTTTTTTTTCGTGTGAGCAAAGCTCCTTGGAATTGAGTGTGCTCTGGGGGGATAATTAAGGAAGATCCACATATACTGATTGATTGAGTTTTGACCTGCATATACACTTTCTGTCCACATATCATGATGGCCAAGCCTTCACAATAGTCACAGGCCAAGCCTGACTGTGGGGCTGGTTGTTGGGTCCCTGGGCTGGCTGAGCTGCTCCTGGAGTCATCTTGTAAGACTGTTGGGTCGACAAGGGGAATAGTTTACATCCATTCGGATTTCTCTGGCTTTTGTGAGAGTAGTGGTTTAAAAACCTGACATAAAAGTCCTTTTCAGCCCTTCCTAGTACCTGTCTCAAGACAAATATCCTTTGCTCTACTCCTTTGTTTATCTTTTCATTCTGGGGAGAAGAAGAAGTGGTAAGTGAAGACAAAAATGACCTTTTTTTCCCTAAAGATCATAATTTTATTAAGTGACTTCTTGGACAACAAAATTTGGAGTTAGCTTGCCTTCTCTGAAGCAGAATCCCAGCTAATCTTGTTAAAAGAGTGTAACCAGCAGATATCAATGTTCTCTCTGCTACCGACCCGCTTGATTCTTGCAGGTATTCATTGAGAAGACTGAGGCAGAGTTTATGTTCTTAATCTTCTGTCTGTACTTGGACTGGACCATTTATAAATAATTTAACTTAATTATCCTATATCCTTATTGGAAAATATTGGTTTATAGAAGAACATCTCAGAAAGCATACTGACAAACTGCCTTGTTCCACTGAATGCAAAAATCCAACATTAAGCAATGATAATGTTCGATGTGTCCAAAGGAAAATCATTATTTCAGTTACTTCTTAAATAGCTCTCTGGTTCGGAAAGAGTGTTTGAGTTAATGGTAGTTTGGCATCATTATGTATTAATGGGTTCCATCTGATTTATTTTTTCTGGCAGTTACCCGCTTGCACGATGTATTACGCCTGACCGTTCCATTTCCCCGGCTATTGAGTGGTAGATGGTGGATTAGTATCTCGAGCCAACAAGAGAGGCTGCATGGGAACATAATGGGATCTCACATCATTTTTAATGGTGAGTTATGGACTGTCACGCAGAATATCTGGACACACTTAATAACTTTCTGATGACAACTGTAACAGAGGTAAAGGTAGGTGTTGTCACTGAGCTGCTAGAGAGGCAGACTGCTGCTCTCCAGATGCCGTTACACTGCACTGAGTTGCCTTTGTAGATATTTTTCTAATTACAAACTTTTTCCTAGCTCCAGTAGTGCTTAAATAAAAAATTGATCCCATGGAATTATATTGCTGAATATTAAAGTCGGTATTTATTTGCAAGAGTCACTTTGGGGTGCCTAATTTGTCCGCAAGAGCAAGGTTTTCTGCTCAGACTGCAAAATGGTGCAATAAAAATCAGTGATTGATGTTTATTATCAGATTAAATGGTTTAGCTGTGGGGATCAAAGTTATAAATTACAGCCCTCCACAAGCTGTGATTGGCCACCAGAGATCTTTCGAAGTGCCAGCGTTTTTTAATGAGATCGTATATTTTCAAGCCTCTAACAGTATCAACTTTTGTAGTTTATTGAAACTGTGTTTAAAATAACAGCTTACTGGGTGTCAAAAATATTGGACATGTTTTGTATTTGCTTGGTCAAACATCCCCAAGGAAAAAAAACCCACATGAGTTAAAAGCCAGGACTTCCGAGAAAAGTCTGAGGACTTAAGGAGGGTGAGGGATGCCATCCTCTGGCTCTACGCTGGTGTAATTTTTGCTGCTTCTGGTTTTTGGTCATTTCACTATAAATGTGAGGCTTCAACGTGCAACAAATGTGCATGCTCTTTGGCTCTCCCTCAGGCTGCGGAGGAGAACCATAACCTGGTTATTCACAGAAATTAAATGTTTCCATTCCTGAGTCTTATGGAGAGACTACAGTGTTAGCGTAGTATTGGTTGGATCAGTTTAATGGTCAGCTTTTTCCCTGTTGGGAGACTAGCGCCTGTAACACCAACATTTTCACCCACTGTTCATCAAAGTAGAGGAAACTGGAGATTGCTCTAAATGGCAAAAAAAATGTAAACACCCTGATATTATTTGCTTAGAGCCGATAGGGCATGCCCTAAATATCAAAAGGATAATATTCAGATAATAGATGTTTGATGAAAGGAATACTGATATAATCTTGTTAGGTTGCTCTTAAACTCTCTATCTGAAAACTAGCAGTCAAAAAATAGCTAAAATTTCATCTGCCATTAGAGAAGAGTAAAATATATTTTGTTACTTGCTATGGGAGATTTATAATTGGGGTAAAATCTTAACTGTGAAAGCATTAATCTCAAATACAGCATTGTAGCATCAAAAGCATGACATTGTCTTCCTGTCCTCAGGACATTCTTTGTTAGAAAATCATTTGTTTTACTCACAGGAGGTCTTTTTTCTTTTTATATTAAAAAGTTTAGCCTTTTTTTCCTTGTGGCTGCATTTACTCTCAGGAGATTCTGATTAAGCAGCGCAGTTCAAAAGAGTTTGCACTGTACGGTCATTTTGGGAGTGGGGGGAGAAATCATTAGGCGTGCTGTGGGTATTGCAGCCGCTCAGCTGGGGAGAGTTTCAAAGCAGGCTCTCTTCTTCCATTCCTCCTGCATCAGCACATTGGAAGCTCTTCCCTGGGTGCCAGGATAAATGAGGGACTTTTTCAAAGGTGAGAAAATAATATTTAAAGAGATGTACAAGTGTCATAAAATCACAGAATGGTTTGGGTTGGAAGGGACCTTTTGAGGCCATCTAGTTCAACACCCCTGCCATGGGCAGGGACACCTCCCACCAGACCAGGTTGCTCAAAGCCCCATCCAGCCTGGCCTTGAACACCTCCAGGGATGGGGCAGCCACAGCTTCTCTGGGCAACCTGGGCCAGTGTCTCATCACCCTCACAGTCAAGAATTTCTTCCTAATATCTCATCTAAATCTCCCCTCTTTCGGTTTAAAACCCTTCCCCCTCGTCCTATTTCTCCACTCCCTGATCAAGAGTCCCTCCCCATCTCTCCTGTAGCCCCTTTAGGGACTGGAAGGGGCTCTAAGGTCCTCCCGGAGCCTTCTCTTCTCGGGGCTGAACAATCCCAACTCTCTCAGCCTGTCCTCACAGCAGAGGGGCTCCAGCCCCCAGATCATCTTCGTGGCCTCCTCTGGACCTACTCCAACAGGTCCATGTCCTTCTTATGTTGGGTGCTTGATGCAAATCAATGTATCCATTGATTGATTTGCACCCAATTGTGCAAGTGTTATTTCCTTCTTTATGCTAATGTGGTAAGAAGGACTTGCTCAAAATGCTCCTCAGGCACGGGAACATCCCCGTTTCTGCACCCTGCTTGGTGTCTGCTTGCTCTAGCATTGCTGGAAGGACATCAGTGAATGAAGTAACACTTGCTGTAATTGTAACGGATCCATACATGGAGCGATTTGGTCTGTTGTCAAATTGGTCTGGGGGTTTATATTCAATTTTTTTTTTTTAATTATTTTTTTAAGGGCTAAAATGAGCAGAGGCAATCTGCAGCTACTGCAGTGGAGGCAAAGCCCAGTAGCAGCAGAGATCTGGGCTCAGCGACTGGGCACTGCCGTGGGGCTGTCAAGGATGCAGGCACTCCCTCGCTGTGAGGAGTGGCCCTTGCTGCTGTAATTGTACCTTTACCTTGCAAGCCCTGGTGGAAAATAATTAAATTCTATAAAAGCCTGTCTCATTTTGAGCCCCTGAGGGTATCAATTAAATGTAATAATGGTAACTGCAGCTTTTAAGCAAATATATAGGTTTTTTTTTTAAAGAAATTATGTGAAGTCTTTTGCACAGTATGGAGCTGAAGACTTTATTTTCATGTTCCTCTTGCTGTAAGTACCACTCCTGTGAAGTCTTAGGAGGAACTGTTCATGCGTAAGAAACAGAGGCAGGAAGATGATGTTCAGGATTTTTTTCAGTGGCCAAAAGCAGGTCCTGGAGGTACCAAGCGTGCCCATCACTTCATGTTTCTTAGCTGGGATATGCCGTATGTAGTGACCTTAAACTGCCCGAGCCAGCTATTGCAATTCATTATCAAGCATGTTTAGAATAAGTCACCATAGATTTTTTTTTTTTCTAGTGTCCTGCCACAAATGAATGCACACCCCCCACATGCTCAGATGTGATGCAAGGTTTTCTATACCTCAGGATATCTGCTTTAATTAGCATGGACTACATGCCTGACATGGAGGTTGACCCCTTTGGAGATGGGGGTGTTTGTTGCTGGGCTGCAGCTCTGTTAGCAGCAGCACGAGCTGCTTCATGGGAGCATTCAAGAAACACCATACACCTTCTGCAAGGTTGCATCAGAGGGAAATAAAACACTGAAATTATCCTAATAAATTATAATAATTGTGCCTGGCAGCACGCGGTAATTTAAAATAGATTAATCTAACAAGCTTTAGATATGAATAAATAATAAACATCTTCATGCATTGAGAATCTTATTCTATTTAATTCTGAATGAATATTAATTACCCCTCATAAACCCAATGCAAAAATCGATCCGTGTGGAGAAGGCACAAGGTATTAAGTATACCAAATTGGACAGAGCCCAAATGAATATTCTCATCATCAATTAAAGTCGGATTACACTGCTGCTCGGCTCTGTCACCGGCTGCCTGGTGATGAGAAGCAGGCATTAAAAACGGGGTCTGTGCTGTGGGGGTTTATATTCAATTTTGTATCCCTTGTTTCCTGGCAGGATTGGATGGCTGGCTTACTGCTAGATGGGTCAAGAGTTACCTGCTGTCTCTCTGAAAAATGAGGAAGCCCCAGATGATTCTTGGCCATCGGAGTGGTGGCTGGTGCCGGCCGCCAGCATCCCCCTCATGCCACGGTATGTCCTCCATCCCACCTCTGTGCAGATCTCTGGAGCTGAGAGACAGGAGTTTTGCCTCCAGCCTTCTGCAGGGGTAATATCTTGCAGAATGACCCCTTGATCCATGGTGACATTGAGTAGGGAGAGCCACTGTCCCAGGTGGCGGTGCGATGCTCTGGTGCCTGTTGCGTTATGCCTGGTGTGTGCAACCCCAGCAAAACTGAAGACTCGCTTGGTTTTGAGCTGGAACATATGGAAGATGGATGAGAGGGAACATCTGCACCATCTGCTGTAGGGGAGCTCCATCCTTCATCCTCGCACCTCGCCGCGTTGCTGTTGTGTTTGGATGATATCCTTCATTCCCTCCCATTATCGCCATTCTCCGAAGGCCAAGTCTTTCTTCAGCAAAACGCTTTGCTTAGCAGTAGGCTGCACTGGGAGCTCCTAAATGGAAATTTCCTCTGCTGCCTTTATTCCGTGCGAGGCTTGGGCAAATATATTTAGCTTGTATCGGGATCTTGTTTTTGGAAAACATACACTGCATACCAGAGTGTAGGATGAGCTGCGGAGGGTAGTTGGGGTGTTTGGAGATGCAATGTCACACGGGGGCCAAGGCAGGGAGCTGGTGGGAGATGCTGGCTGCGGTGTGAGGCTTCATATGGCACGAGTGGTGCTCCTGTGGGCAATTGCTGGGTAAAAGGGGGTTTGTGTATGGGAGGGGAGAGTCCAAGGCAGGCACATCACAAGCAGTGTGCTCCCGGGGATGAGGGCATGGCGTTTTGCATCTTGGTTTAAATCGTAAAGCCTGGCAGAGTTAAATGAAGGTCACTGGCTGTAAAAAGTGACAGGGACATTTTAAGACGTATCGTAAAATAAACTGTAGCCTAAAAAAAGCTTATGATGGTATCTGCTGCAGGCTTTGGCCTCCGTTTTAAAGCTGCCTTGATCTTTTAACATGGAAGCCACTCGCTGCTGTTGTACCATGCCTGAGATCTGCAGATACCGTACTTAAAAGTGTTTGGAGGCTGCTGGTATCCTCGGGGTTTAAAGATAAGGGGGAAGGAGATGGGAGGGAGGAGGAAAAGAAAAATATTTCTGTGTATCTTCCTGAGCCAGGGACTTGTTTCAGGTGTATGTTGAGCAGCTGCTCACGGGCTGAAGTGTGCAAGTAAAGGGCGTAAGGGAGAGCATGTGAGAAAGGAATGGATGAAGAGTGCGGGGGGGATGTTGCATCTCTCTGGCATCTGCTCACCTGCAGATTCTTCTGGGACCTGGGAATCTTGTAGCCCTTCACTACAAGAAGGACATTGAAGTGCTGGAGTGTGTCCAGAGGAGAGCCACCAAGCTGATGAATGGTCTAGAGAACAAGTCATATGAGGAGAGGCTGAGGGAACTGGGCATGTTTAGTCTGGAGAAGAGGAGGCTGAGGGGAGACCTCATTGCCCTCTACAACTACCTGAAAGGAGGTTGTAGAGAGGTGGGTGTTGGCCTCTTCTCCCAAGTGAATAATGACAGGACTAGAGGAAACGGTATGAAGTTGCAGCAGGGGAGGTTTAGATTAGATATTAGGAAGAATTACTTTACTGAGAGGGTGGTCAGGCACTGGAACGGCCTGCCCAGGGAGGTGGTGGAGTCACAATCCCTGGAGGTATTTAAGAAACATGTAGATGTGGCACTTCAGGGCATGCTCTAGTGCCTGAGATTGTTGGGTGTGGGGATAGTTGTGGTGATGGGGTGTTGGTTTTTTTGTTTTGGTGCTATGTGTTGTTTGGGTTTTGGTTTTGGTTTTTTGTGGTTTTTTTTTTTGGTTGTTTGGTTGGACCTCAAAGGTCCCTTCCAACCTTGAAGATTCTGTGATTCTGTGAATCCAGAATGCCCCTGGTTCAGTCTGGTACCCAAACTGATGTGTCTGTCCAGTGTTCTGGGAGATGGAGTGAGACTGTATATGGGTGCAAGGGGTGTGTGTGTTCTTGTACAGGATAAAATATGTTGGCTGGGAATGCTGGGAATTGTACAGAAATCTTTATGCTTTTCCTCTGCTGGTGTTGTCACTCTTCAGTTAGTAGAAAGATGGTCTCCATCTACTGCATGCAAGAAGATTTACAAACTAAATATAAAAAATCATCAGCCCCAAGATCTAAATAGTTCCCATTTCCCCAGAAACCAGCAATTAGCAGATGTCTGTCTTGCTTTCACCTACAGCTTAAATGCCAAAGGAATATCTTCCCTACTTGTAGTAAAATTCAAGAAGCGTTAACAATCAGCTTTCCATGATGTCATCAGTGTTAGAAATGGATGGACAAATATGGCAACAATTGCTCCAGTTTATGAACCACATCTCTGCATGCATCCTTTTTGAATAGTTAATAAAAGATTTCAGAGTCCCTCTACAAAAGAAAAGAATTTAAAAAGGGAAATGTGAGACCCAAACTTTAACCTGAAGTAAGACCCCCCCCCTGGTATCAGCAGGCCAGGAATTAGACTTAAAATAAGAGAAGAATAACAGGTATTTTGAAGAACTCAAACATATAGTGATTGTTTTAATGTTTGCATGAATTTGCTGACAGGTCTTACAGAGACAATACATTCTCTGGCTTGCGGACCATACTTTTTGTGAGGGTTGTGAAGAACCTAGGAAATTACCCTTTTGCACACAAATGGGTTTGCTAAATAAAAGGACTGCATAAAAAGAGGACAAAAGGAGCAGATGATGTTTGGGCCAGTTTCCCTTTGCTTAGAACTTGCTATGCTGTTGTTTACCATTTGTAACCCTAAGGGTGAATTCTAGCAGTGACAGGTACACATTTTTGCCAAACCTGCCTTTTTTTTTCCATTTCATTTAATAAGCTTCTCCAACCAGCAGATATTACATTTGTGGGGAAGGAGAAAAAAATCAGTATTATCATCGGATATCATATTATCATCACTATCATCATTACAGCCATAGGTTCATTGAGCTTTGGACCAAGACCAGCGGATACTGTCTCTGCAGATCCTCTAAAAGGGGTAAATTTAGATTAGGTGTTCGTAAGAAATTCTTGACTGTGAGGGTGGTGAGACACTGGCCCAGGTTGCCCAGAGAAGCTGTGGCTGCCCCATCCCTGGAGGTGTTCAAGGCCAGGCTGGATGGGGCTTTGAGCAACCTGGTCTGGTGGGAGGTGTCCCTGCCCATGGCAGGGAGGTCAGACTAAATGGACTTTAAGGTTCCTTTCAACCCAAACCATTCTGTGATCTCCTCCCCAGGGGAAAGTTTCCCAGCCCCTGCCCTGGGAAGGAGAGGGATGGGGGATCCAGGAGAGGAGCAGGTGATGGCTTACAGAGCATCCTGAAAGGCAGTTGCATGGTGTAGGTTATCGATATCTATTATCAAAGGGGCAAGTAGGCTTTAAAATCCAGAACATTCATGGGAGTGGAATTGCCAGTAGATTGCTGTTTTCCAGATGGTTTATTTTGATTGCTCTGTTTGCAATGTTTTGTGCAAATTTTGAAGGACCTGTGGCACGGGAAGCAACAATGGTGCCATCCTTTGTGCCCTTGCAGCAGCTGCACAGCAACTGTGTGCTCCCAAAAGCCACCATTGATCACAGATAGCCAGCAATATAAAAACAAGAGGGGGGAAGAGTACACAAAAAGGCGGGTTGTAAGACTGGAAGTTTATAGATTTACAAGTATCTTTAGAGGATGTTTCACTGTAGCTAAAAGCATTAATTAAATGTATGGCATCAGTGTTTTTTTTTTTTTTTTTAAGATGGGGAGTGCTAGAACGAGGACTGAGTTGCAGCAGCTTGTGTGGACATCGCAGCATCTGCACTGCTTGGGCACGTAAGGCAAACCAGCTGAAGCACATACAAAACACGGTGAATTTTAAACATAGTTATAATGTAGCAGGTCAGATTAAAAAAAAAATTTAAAAAAAATATTTCTTGTCCTCCGTGCTGACATGGGGACCACTGGCAACTTTTTTTACGGTGTAGGGACATGACTTAATATCCCGGGGACACAAATAACTTGTGGGCATTGTTTTGCATCCAGTCCATGGTGGTGTGAGTGTTCGCTGCCTGCCGGCTTGGTCCCTGCTTGAGTCAAACTCCTGCGGCCGAGCCACGCTTGCTGCAGTGTGATGGGCTGAGCTCTTGGGCTCTTTCCCAGGAGAAGGCTGTTGAACACAGTCTACACTGGTTGAATCTGGCATTTACAGGGCATGATCCCGAAAGCTGCGTGTAATCTGTGATATGATACCGGGAAAAAACGTAAGTAGCAGCAATGTGGTCTAGCTGGGGCCTTTTAAAAGCATTTTTATATAGATCCGTTAGCAAGGACTTCAGAGAGATTGCTTTTTGGTCTTTGCTGCAAAGGGAACAAAGTATTATGAGTTTGACCTGTCTGAAGAAGCAGTTCCTTTGCCTTGCTGCTAGGCAAGATTTAAATCCTGCTGCCGTATTGCATTGATCCCAAATAATTGCTGTAATAGCAGTCCTGGTGTAAACAGTGAGTAGCTTTCTGTCACTCAAATAATGAAATTACACATATTTTTGCTGTGAAAGAATTTGTCCTGCAGATCAGTGTTGTCTCCCTAGGATGAAGAAGCTCCTTGCTCTGAGCCCAGGCAGTGCAACCCCACATCTCCCAGGAAAAATGAATTAGGGGGGAAGACGGCAAGAGGATAGAGGCTTGGGGAAATAAATTATTTACGGCACCAGGGCAGTTACTTCTGCTAGACAAGAAGATAAGGGGTTACTGCTTGTATTGTAGGCTGTAATTCCAACAATGTTCATGGTTTCCCTTTGTCTAGGCTCTTTTAGCGTAACACCCAGTGTGATTTCCACTTCTACTGAGTTGCTGTTCTCTAGCTTAGCGTGATGCTCTTCAGTTGATCAAATGAAAATGGCATGGGTTTGATTAGAAAAAGTCAGCAGCATCTTTTTCTTCTTCCCCACCATAGTCTATTTTGTGACCAAATAGAGACCGCCTCTTGCTCTTTGCAATCTCCCGTTTATTTACATTTCTCAATTTCCAGCAATGGGTGAGAAGCCAACAGAATTTGTAAGGTGGAAAAAGAGTAGTTTATGAACCAAAGATCTAAGTTCAAGAATAAGAAAGACATCATCCCAGCTCAGCAAAGTGAGCCTTTGCTCTAACAGAGCTTTGGGACCTTAGTTTCCTTTTTTCTTTCTTTGTATTTTTAAATACACATGAAGAACTTCGAATGGCCCAGCATGCAGCTGGGGCTTCAGCACAGTCTTTGGGCGAGTGCATTGCTCCTGGTGAGAAACGAATTTGTGACACCTGTGTGTTCGTCTGAGTGTTTTGTAGAGAAATTTGTCCTCTGGCAGAAAGCAAGAGAAGATGATTTTAGCACAAAAATAAGACTCATAAACAGCCCAAAAGGGAAATCATTACAAAACCAGAGCAGTCACAGCATCTCTATATGTAATAAATGGCTTTTACTTGTAAGAGTGATGTGCAGTGTAGCAATAACTGGCAAATTGTGTACGCTTGGGTGATAAATTCTCAGTAATGTGGAGCTCTAAACAGTTAACAAAATTCACCACATCTTTATAAAGTGTGGAAAGTATACTTAAAATATATATATGTATTTTCTACAGTGCAGTAGTTTCATATCGTTCGATCTATTGCGTACAGGCAATTTGCATGTGATTTAGTGCAGTATTTGTACCAGGCATTTCATGTTGGTCTAAGTAAATGAAGTAGTGCTGGAAATCCTTTCATTATTAATACTGCTAGAAGTAATGATTTTGTATACCAAGTTGCAGGGTTTCAGCAAGCTGATCCCTAGTTAATGTAATGTGTTTGACCTTCACGCTTAGCGGGGTGAGCTCTGATGGTCTATCTGTTGTGTAATTGCCTTTTGATTATTATTCACCAACCCTGGTATTGTTTAATGGGCAGATTAGTATCTGGCTTGTGAGCTTTGGTTCATAACCACGTTTCTACTAAACATCGTGCTATTTTGTCCTTAGTGAAATCACCATAGTAACATTGCAGGGAAAATAGTGTGCCTTATGGTTTTACCCTGTGCTGAAATATCAGGGCTGGCTAATGTTTTTCTTTGTTTTGTCCACCTCTCGTCTTCAACACTTGCGGAGGCCAGAGGAAGTTGTGCCTTTAGCTTCAAGACAATTGCAGTTTCTCCTGCGGATGTGGATACAGCTGGTCTGTGCAAGACCCCGCGATGCCCGTGGAGCATGTGAACATGTTGTGTAGCTGCTCCTTATACCACGCCACTCTCAATCCCTTGGGCTGACCGCTACAAGCAAGATGAAAGATAGTCCTTGCTTCAAACAGCTGGTAATCAAATGGCACAAACCCAAACCCTGTTTTATGCGCAGGCGATTGAAACAATGAAGAGTAAAGTTATTTCAGGGTGTAGCATAGAGTATTGGGGTTGTGTTGTGCCACCCTGTGGCCTTGCATCCTGCAGAAGGTCTCTGCTCTTTGAGTCCTGTGTTATTCTCATTAATTAATCTCCATGTTTAAGCAGCAATTGTCTGTTTAGATGGGTGTCTCTGAAGGTAAACTTATTTTTCCCGTAAGGAATTTAGTTGCCCAGCAGATCTGTGCATTTTCAGGGGATTACGACTGCAATTTTGTTGGCAATGATTGCTGAGCTCTGTTACCTTCAGGTTCAAAAACATAAGCAGCACAACCTATGCTCTTGCACTCAATGTGGCACATGGTGACCAAGAGCATCCTTGTCCCAGGGGAGGAGTGGGGTCCAGGATCAACCAGCCCGTCCCAGTGCTGTGACGACTGGTGCCTGTAGGTGCTGTGTGCCTTTTCCTCGTTACCCCACTGTGGGGTTTCAGCGTGGGTTTCCCTGCTCACTAAAGCACACACTCTGCTCTGTTATGTGAAACGAGAGAAAGCTCTTGTTCAATAATACATTGATAAGTTAAACTCTGTGATTCTGAAAATAGTAATTGGGTTGCCAGTATGTGTTTAAACAAGAGATAAATTATACGTGGGTTTTTGGCATGCAATTTCACCCCTACTGGTCCAGAAACTCATTACAAAGGTAGGAGTGATTGCTAGCCAAGATTTCCAGCTTCCATTCTCTTTCCAATAAGACTTTATACTATTGTGTTATAATCTTTGGCTGATATCAGCATGTATCATGCCCCAACTGCCATGGGTGATAAAACGTTTGACAGTTTTCCACATCCCTGTTAAATAAAACCCCGTAACGGTAAATCATCCGAAGCAACGTCTCTTGGCTGGCTTCAGAACATGTTGTTTTTCAGCCTGAACCTCTCCGAGATGTGAGAGGTGATAATGTGTTTCCCAGCCCCGTACAGCATTGCCCCCTTCCGCAGAAATACTGGGGATGGTTTCGGTAGCCTTTATGTTTGCTGTTATGGCTCCTGAGCAAGGGGGAACCTCCCATGGTGATTTTTTCCAGGGAAGTCCTGCTGTGCAGGCAACCAGCCTGGTGCAGCCAAGTCACGTTGGGAGGCTGCTCCGCAAACCTTAATTCCTACCCTGCACACTGGCAAACAGAAATCATCTGCTCTACTTGAGTTATTTTGCTTTGATATGGGGAAGAATACATTAAATGTGTTCCTTGGACTATGGCTGACTGGTGGGTCAAAAACGTGATGGTATTTTTGTTTCTGATCCAAAAAAAAATTACTCTCTGGGGTGTATGCTGAGAGGTATCATACATACAGCTTCCACAAACAGAGCAGAGCTTTGGCAGGGGTTAGAAATCCCTCTTTGGCGTGATGATTTGTGACCATGTTGCTGTGTTATTGGGTTGTCAACTTGAAAGAAAAAATACCCTTCTGCTTTCATTTATTATGCCTGGAAAAAGGGCCCCCGTTGCTCTCCTTGCTCTTGTCTTGATTCATCATGATGTGTAACCCCGAAGCACGCGGGGAGGGCTGGCTGCATGCTGGGATCTCTGCTCCCCTCCTAAATACTTCTGTAAGTTATGGTTTCACTTACAGCAAAATGGAAGGCGAAACCTGGCCTCTTCCAGCTGCTCGCTTGACGTTTTTGAGTTATTTATGGGAGCAAATGGAACCCACATTTTTAAGGAAGGAGGCTAGGATATCAGCTGGGATATTCAGCCTTGTAGAAATCCATAGGGGGTGAAAAAGAAATGAGCCACTCTGGGCTACCTTTGGCTTGAATTTTTCCCGTCCTGTGCAGAAAAATGCTATTGGAAGACAGGGGCCCAAAATCGTTAACAAAACCATCTGCAGACCGGACGTTGGCACAGATGGGCCCTTTGCTTCAGTTCTTGATTAATCAAAGACAGAAGTGTCTATTTCCCTGCTCCTTATGAAGAGAAACTGTTCTGTGGAGAGCAGTAAAGCTTGTTGCAAAGTTGCTTGTTTTGCTTGAAGCAAAACCTCTTCTCCTAGAGCATCTTGCTTGGTGCTGTGACCAAGGTCACGTCTGCAAGCGTGGGATGAGTCTGGATGCCGCGAGTCGGGGAGGCAGGGGAGACACAGCTCCTGTCAGAGCAAATATCTGAGCGAGAAGTTTGTAGTTTGGGTTGAAATAGTTTGATACAGAGACAAATAATAGAAAAGCACTTAATTCATAATTGCTTAACGTCAGGATATTTATGCATCCTGGCTGTTACAAAACCAGTATTACATATTACTCCACCTTATTGCCTTTCTTTGACTTACTGTTCTTCTTATTGCCTTGCTTTATATGTTTTGTGTATTGGGAACAAACAGCAAACAGGTGTCAATTTACAGAAGCTCTATTGTATACTAATCAATATAGTATACTAAAGTATATAAAGTATATAGTAAAGCATACATTCTTATGATTAATTCCTCCTTTAAGCTTGGGTGCTTTGGGTTGCTTGTACAACTCGACATTAGTGAAATCTATCCAGGCAACACATTGAAAGAGATTCCTTTAGCATAATGTATTCAAAATGGAGTTTAAACATCCCGCAGAAAAAATGTACTGCGTGCGATTTCATTCCCAGGTCACGTTAAGTGCAATTACATTTATGTGGCTCTGAATCAGTTTCCTTAAATATCTGGGCTATATATTTAACTTCCCAATCAAATGGCTTATGCTGTAAATATTGAGGCCATCCAGGGTGATTAAATATTAAAAATGACATTTAAAGAAAGCCCCAGTTGCTGTGTGAGCTGAGCTTTCCTGGCTTTTGGCAAAGTGCAAGCTGATGGGCAAGGTTTGTGTCCAGCCACTGATGCTGGTTTTGCAGAAAAAAATCAAGAAATCCCTCCAGGAATTCCCACCCAGGGTCAGGGGTGGGTGTCAGAGCCCTCTGTGCTTCCAGGACAAGGGCAACAGGTCCTGAGCTTTAATATTTCCTTACTTTTCCCTTACTCAACCAGCATCTGGCTAAAAATTTCCAGCATCGCTGAGACAGAAAAAAAAATAATCCCAAGTCTTGAGGGCAGTCATGGTGATGGGAATGACTTGGAGCTTAGAGAGGGGAAGAACAACACTATTTTACTCTCACCTTGCAGGGGGTTTCTTCTGCAGGGACTTGTGGCATTCAACCTGTGAGCCTTGATGGGGTCCTTCCATCAGGCAGTAGATGTACTAGGTGAGTTTCCAAAGAGCAAACCAGAATCAAAACACCCCAAACCTGTGACAGAAATGCCTTCCTCCTGACACATGTGCTGGCTCTCCGGGCAGGAAGGTGTCTGGCTGCCCAAGTGCCCCCTCTCAAAAGTTTATAGCATCACTGAGGGCAGTGATGGAGGCACTGCACCACTGTGACAGTTGTTGCGACGAGTCAGACAGTGGGATCGCTATGTTATAAAGCACTTGGTAAACTCAATCCTATTTTGCATAGCATATCTCCTATGACAGGCATGAAACTCCTGAAGAAAATATACATAGAACAGTTACAACAGTCCATTGAAACACTGCAGAAAATGAAGCAGATTTAAGGAGAAACCTTAAAACGGCCTACTTGCTCCAGGTATCGCAAGGTAATTCATTCCCCCACAAGGAGCATAGTAATAAAGACTAAAGCTTTCCTGCCCAGGGTTTGACTTCTAGAGGTCAGGACTTTCATGAGGAGAGAAGTTGCAGAGTAATAATTCAGGGAGAAGGCACCTTACCCGAATACAAAGTCTTTCTATATGTAATAAAAATCCGGTGCATGTGCAGCCCTTGGCTCCATTGTAATCGGGAATTAAATAGCCTGACAGATACTGTTGATTTTTCAAAATTACATTTGTACTGTACCATTAAATTCCACAACTGACTTAAATGCAAAGAGGTGGATGGGAGGGAGGGTGGGTCTGTGCGTGGTGTATGCAGGGTGGTACCCAAACCAAAGGGGATCTCATGGAGGTGGTAGGAAGGGAGGGGCTTATGGTCCAGCTCAGCCGTGTCTCGCTCGGATGTGGCCGCAGAGGCACACCCCAAATCCAGCCTGGGCTTCCTGGAGATGTTTGCCTGGCAAGGAGGTGAGCAGAGGCACCAGAAAAGTGCTTTTCTGCACCATCTGGTGACACCAAGCATAACTTTCTTAATTACCCCCTCTGACATCGCTCACTGTTTGTCAGTCTTGAAATAAAGTAGTATTAAAAGTCAGAAATTTATGGGATCTGCGCGCCTGTGGGAAGGCTGTAATTTCAGGCCATTGATTTAAACGGATATAAATCAGGAGGGAAGAATAAATAGAGTAGACGTCAACTTTAAGATTGCAGGTGACATGCGTTCTATTTGGTTGGGATTTTTTGAGGAGAGCATATAGCCATCGTTTGCTTTAAGTGGAAATGATACAAATGGATTGCACACTGATCTCTGTCCAAGTGGGAATGAGCTCCTGACCACATCTCATTCATTATCCTGCAAAACCCAAAGGATGTCTGGGAGGCTCGTCAGTCTGAAGATAAGTTGCTGCCTCTGCTGTCTCTCATGACTCCGAGGTACTTGTAGTTCACTTTGTTCAGCAAAATAAACCTGTTGTAAGTGAAATGAAGGAGGCAATGCATAAAAAGACCCAGGATGCCTTTGCACACTGGTCCTGTTACTGTTGTGTTCACCAAAGCAGAGTGTGTGAAGATGACAGAGAAATCTGTGTGTTCCCAAAAAAACCCCAAGCAAACCACCCCTAACCCTCCTCCCCAAATATAAAAATGACAGCTGTCATGCTATCACAGAAGCCATGGACCGAATCTGAAAATACCCAACACAGCTAAAATTCTGAAATAAATTTTACAAACCATGGGAGAGAATAAAAAAGTTGGTTTCCTTCCATGTGGGTGAAATTCAATACAACTGTGCTCATATTAGTGGCTTAAGTGACATACGGTGAATGCATGCTAATTTTAACTTTCCATCTGGAAACATCACTAGTTAAATAGTGAAGTGTCCTCATCATACTTTATTTCAGTAGGAAGGTACTTCAGGCTTTTGGAAACTTCAAATTTGAAAACGTATTTTCAGAGTGGCCGAAACCATTTACTAAGCCAGTATTAACATGCATGTTAGACTTCTGGGTTTACCTATGAAGCTGGAGATCTGCAAAGTCAGGAAGAGAGGAATGTTCCTCTGCATGTCTGCTGAATCACTTACATTATTTGTGACAACCTGGTATGTCCCCAGAGGTCAAGAAACATGAATGCGTGCCCCCTTCAACGGATTCCCATCAAGGACAGTCGTGAAGAAGGACTTTTCTTGACTTAACAAATTTTGTTTCAAAATCCCTGATGTGCTTTGACTCAGTAGGTGAGTTGCCACTTAAGTTTATCCACCAGTGGTCTTGGGAGAGACTTTTGTAATAAAAGTCAGTGTCTGAGATTAGTGAGAGGTTTTCTTCAGGTTCCTGTTGGGTGCCAGATTGCTTTCCAGCTGAGAGTAGATATTCAGATTTGGCTAGGATCTTGTACTAGAATATAGGGCTGCCTACAGTTCCTGGTGTTTTCTTTTAGCATTTTTTTTTCCTCAGTATTTAATTCATTTAGCTGCTCATTAAAATTGTGAGCAGAATTTTTCATACATTTTTATGCCAAATGATCTTTAGATCTGCAGGAGAACTGTGGGCTTTTAATGTTATTGCCGAGTTTGCACTGAACCCTACTCAATCTGCATCTCCAGTAACACTTCCCAAAGCTGGAGATAATATTTCAAAAGCCTGCTCCGAAGTTAACCCTTTATTTTGGTTGCTCTAGCAGATCAGTCAGGTCTGCACACAACCCGAAGCTGGGAACCATGGTGATGTAAGATAAATTAAAGATGATTAAACACTTTCCGGCTTCCCAGGGCGAAGGGCAGGTTGGGACACCGCAGCTGACTAATTGGTCCTGGGTTATATAGGAAATTTGTAGTATAGTAGGTACTTGAACCCATGTATGAGGCAAGTGTCCTATAATTGCATCTTCAGCAGTCTGTGGATAAATCTGTTGCTCAGCTGTCAATGGGATAATGGACTTGCTTGTTCCCCGCCCTCCTCCAAGAGCATGTTTCAATGTAGGTGTTACTATGACCACAAAAGCAGCGGATAATAGTGATTCTTCTTGCCTCCCCCCATTACAGCTATAAGGGTTTGAAGGTGGAAGTAGTCTACTGCTCATCCAGACTGGTAATAACATGCAGTAGTGCTGATGGTCTGGTTGTGGGTGTGGGAAGCCCTAGTGCATAACCTTTTAATGAGAAAGCATCAGCAGAAAGGTTGTTAATTTGTTGGTATAGAGAGGTTTTCCCATGTCTGTTGGCAGCAGCAGCGTGGTGTGTGTGGTTCCCCCCGCACAAGGACTGGAAGTTGATGCAGGCTTGTCATATCTGTGCTTTTAGGAAGACCGTAGTGGAAAAGGGAACAGATGTTGTGACTAACTGTCTTTTTTTGTTCATTTAAGCTTCTCATCTCACATGTCAAAGTATTAAAATCTCAGTCCAAGAAGTTATAGTAAGAGAATTGAGCTCGTAAGCAAAATTTTTGTCTTGGCTGCTGCCACGTGTATTTCTCAACAACTGATTTATTTTCTTACGGGACTTGAATTCTACTTCTTAACTCTGTTAAAAGAATATCCAAATACAACATGGCACCATCATGTCTCCCCAGAACATGTGAGTAGATTGCAACATACTACAAGTTTGCACCAGGGGTTCAGGCTTGGGTGAGGGGCTTACTATTGAGTTTTCCCGAGCAACAAATAAGCTGAAGGTGCTTGGATGCAGATTCTCCTCCCCTGACAATCCCCTCTGCACTGCATCCTCACAGCTCATCACATAGAACATCTGAGAGTGTTTCCTAAGCTTTTGGGTCCTCTTTCCAGTTGCATGGAGAAATCGTTTTACAGTTTGTCCCTGAGAAACCGGAGGGATAGTACCAGCCTGTTTCTCCTGCATCCCCTCCCCTGTTTTTCCTCATCCCAGGGGGACAGCCAAATGCCATTTTTTGGGAGATAGCTTTCTTCAATTTGTGCATGTTGAATTGAAAACTTGGTAAAAAGTTATGGTAGCAAGTTTGAACTTTCTGGGATTGCTGGCTGCGAAGGGCACTGATGTGTTTCATTGCAAACAGGTTGAATTAGCCACAACCTAATAAAGCAATGTTTTGACATGCTGGGAGTCAAGCAGCGTTGTTGTGCGGAAGAAACATTTATGATAAAAACCTGCTTTTGTCCCTTGGTCTGCACACTTGGCAGAAGTAAATCTCATCATTGGTTTTAACGGGGGCTTACTTAATGGCAGACTTTCTTTTGCCATTCACTCCCCTTCCACACCTTGGTACCATTAAAGAAGAGGCTAAATCACATCCACCTGTCCCCAAATTTGTGGATAACACCTTTACACCAGTGCCATTCTATCAGCCTGGCACTGTGGCCCCAGGCTCCTGCCTGTCTCCTGTCTTCAGGCAAGAGCTATCGATTAACTCACTGTTAACTAAGCACATGCAAGATTGAAAATGCTAGCTTTATTTTAATAAATTCATTTGTGTAAGTGCTTTTGCTAACACTGAGATAATACTTTTTTTTTTTTTCTTATAAGGATCTGTGATACCCCAGAATCTTCTGGGGTTGTTAATACAGTTTAAAAACAAAACTGAGCTGGGTAATAGTACTTAAAATAATCCAAACACTGCTATTTTACATGTGAAGTTGCCACTGGCTTTGTTCCAATATAAATCTACCTGGCTATTAAATCTGCCATGACTGATGCAGTCCTTATTTTTCAAGGATGCATTAAGGGAACTGTGATTGAAAGATGACATAAAAATTATGTGGTGTTACTGCTGAGATATCTCTGATTATAGCTGCCTTTTACATCTTCTGTAAATTCCTGTATTTGCTGTGTTATTTCCCTGCAAGGGTTTGTAAGTATTAAATTAATTTGGCAGCGTGAGGTTCTAAGAAACAGAAGATATTCGTGTGCCAAGAAAAACTGTAAACACAGCCTTATCTGAACTTCATCTCCTCCTCAGAAGCCTTGTTCCTGCAGTAGGTGAGTAGCTTGAGGAAAAGACCTAATTCAGGATGCAGTTGTGGGACTGTTGACTGATTGCGAGAGGAGGTGTTATGGCAGAAACTGATTTGCTTTATTAAAGTTAATTTTTCCTTCTATGGTTTCCATGAAAATCTAGGGTTTATCTATAGGGCATTGCAGAATGTTCGTGCCTCTGTGTGTATATTGTGCCTCATTTGTTAGCTATTTCTGCAATGTCTCGCTTTACTCTGATGGTTAGGATATGGAGCAGCGCCATGAGGATTTTAGTTTATTTAAGATGCAAATGATAGAGGTCACTCAGGTGTTAGTAATGGCTTTCTGGGTAACTCCAGGCCCATTTCAGAAGGGCAACATAAAGTAAGAGGTGAAGGTCGGAACTATGTAATTGAAAAATAAGGTGAACACAGCATCTGGTTTGCTTTTTGCTGCAGCATGAGACTTCACCTCTACCTTGCTAAATAGCTCTTAAGAGAGATTATCATTAAAATCTGGCAGCAACTCAACTGGAGTACATCTGTGCAGTGTGAAATCAAATCTTTATTTCAGCATGGAATACTTGGATCAGCTGACTGCCTAGTTCATGGTTTTTTAAAAAGGCGAGAAAAAAGGAAAAAAGGAAATCTATGGAAACAATATTAAATAAACCCCATTTTCAGTGCCAAGTTGGAATGATCATGGTCACTGCAGCAGTTCTGCCTTTGGTAAGCGATTAGGAAGGAGCAGTGGTTCCTGTTGACCCTCACACCTCTGGGAATCAGCTCAGGAAATGCAGAACTCTTGTAATCCTGTTTTTCCCAGCACTAGTGTATGTAGAAATACATCCCTGCTCTAGAAAGCCCTTCCTGGGGCTCTGCCTCTCGCCTGGGCTAGATGCCTGCAGTCACAAGAGGGGGTCTCAGGCTGGAGTGGGATGACTGAACCCTAATGATTAAAAAATGAATACAGTGAAAAGAATACTTTTAATGAGAGATAGGACATATAGACTAGTTAATAATCCATTCTATTTTTGTTTGAATAGCATGCATTTTATTGCCTCTGCAAGTTTTATTTCGCAGAAATATTTCTTACAATTAGAAAATTACCTGATATGTTGACTATGTCTATAAATTGTTACATTCCTAGATTTCTTAAAACAATTCAGTCAATTGTTATAGTGAACGAAGAATTGCTGTCTGATGAAGAACATCAGTGATTTCTTTTTTGCTGATCATAACGCCAGAACTTGGGTTTTTAGGATCAACAATGTGTTATTCTGAAATGTCAAAGCTGCCAGCTTCTGAATCGTCTGCCTACAGGACCAGGAATGTCCTTGTGTGAAAGGTTTCATAGAACAATGCTTGGTATGGTTGTTCATTGTAGGGTTAGACACCAAAATCACACCTTGGGGTTCTTCTGACCCATCAGAGCTAGTTGGCAAGTACAAATGGAAAACAGTGGCTGCTGGCAAAGAGATCCATTGTAATCCTTGCTGTGATCTCTTCTTGGGGTCTATCTTGTGTCATTGCCTTTCTCTTCTTCTTCATGTTCGGTGATAAAATGAAGGAAAAAAAGAAAAAGCAGTAAATGTTTGAACAGAAAACAGTGGAATACAATTTTTCTGTATACGCATTCACTGAATATTTAAATGAAAAAATCCCCTTTTTAGATACTGCAGATTTTTTTTTCTGTAAGTAATATTATTTCCAGCCATCTCAATTCAAGTGTATTAAATACAGTCCAAGTAGTTACTGTTCTTCTGCATAATAGCAATCTGAAGAAGCTAACATGCTTACAACTATTTTTTCCAGCAGAAATAAACCTGAATTTTGTGGATACTGAAAGTTATGAACTTGATGCATGCAATGAGGCAGAATGCTATTTTTTTTTTTTAGGTACTTACTTATTTAGTAGTTGAAAACAAGAAATGATGGATGAACACTACTGTTTTGAATAAATATTATTCCATTTCCCTCACTAGTTCTTGACCTATTTCAAAATTTCTCGTTACAAAGATTAGGTCATTAGTTATATTTAAAAAAAATAATCCCATTATGTGTCATGTCTCTAAGGAAGTAACTTGTGGAAATGTAGAGGCTTGGAATTAATGGTTTTAATTTTCACCACAGCTTTAATGCTTCATGAAAGACTTTCTTTTTGTCACCAAAAGGCAGATTACGCCCTTTGCTTTAGAGGAGTGCAGCCAACTGTGGCCTCTATTTAAAGTTAGGAGTTGCTGCCATTAAACAGCTCTTTTAAAGTGGTCCCTGCTTTGCACAGATCTGTTACTGGTATCTTCTTCATCCTGTTGGTTAGGAAAGATGGAGCTGCCCGGGTTGGCGAGAGGCATAAATGTCATTTCTGCAGGTGGTGCTGGGGGATGCAGGGCTCCTGGGAAGTCACTCAAAAAGCCAGTGGTTCATCCAGAGCATCAGCTTCAGCAAGACCATGCTCATGCAGTGAAAGGGGTTGGTGGGTGTGCAAGGAGCGATATGGTATGTGGTTGAAGTGTGCCAGACATGCGGTTTGCAACAAGCAGTGCCTCATCTCTGAGCTCATCGAGATGAGAAGTAGACCATAGTTTGCCTGCCATCAGTAGTAAAAAACACATATTTGAAGAGGTGGCTCAGTGCGATGAAGCCATAAACATCACGTGTGCTATAGTGCTGGTCAACATGATGCTCCTGCGAAGAACCGTGCGTGTATTTTGGAATAAGTTTCAGGAGGTGTGTCCCTGTGCAAACACAGTCTCTGACATTTTCTCCTTCACTGGTAAGGACATAAGTTTCCTTTTGAGGCTCATAGGTCTCCGAAAGCTTTAACACGCATTAAAAATGCACACTTTTTAGATTCCTGCTTCATCACCTTGTCAGCTGCTATTGAGCTGCCACGGGGAAGGGGAGGGATGGTTTTGCTGCGTGTCAAGCAGTCGGCTAAAAATGCCTGGGCTCGACGGGGGGTGCTCGGAGTGAAGGCTTTGGAGCACAGCACTAATCACTTCGGGAGGAGAGATTGAATACTCTTCAGCTGGGAGGGAAAATTATAAATACAGATATCAGAGCAAACACATTTTTGATGACAGAGGCTTTAAGACTCCTGAGAGGCGAGAGATCCAAGTCATGATAGGTGCACCTCATCTCTAAAATTAATTGAAGGGCAAATGAGAGGGAAGGCTAATGTCTCTGCAGTCCTTGGTGTGACATATTGTTGCTGAATTCCTGGGAAATGCGTAGCACTGTCTTAAGAGTGAGCTTCCGAAAAAACAGAAAGGGTTCAGTTCAGGGAGAAAGAAGAGATAAGAATGATTAGGTGGCTGAGAAGCCCAGTGGAGGGGGTAATTGCTCACTATAATTGAGGAGGAAGATCAAAAGAACTTGACACGAATGCTTGACTTAAAACAGTGGGAGGAATTATGAAGAGACTTCAGAAAAAGTAATTAGTAAGCGAAAAAATTCTGTCTGTTTTGTAGCTGGGAGAAGTCATTTAGACATTTAGCTGGTCCAAAAACCTTCTGCTCTTTATCCTAAAGAAAGGTAATTCATCATCCCTCCAGTCATACATGAGAATTTGGTGTCATTTGCTCTTTGGCAGAGGGACAAGCTGTGCTTCATGGCGCGTCAGCTTATGGAAGACCATATCAAACTACATGTAAACTGCTAAATTACTACTTATACCCTAATACTTAACAGACTAAAACTGTAGAATTGGGTAGTTTTGAAGGTTGAAAAATAGTGTTTAAAAAGAGATGGGGAGGAGAAAGTTGAAGAAGAGATGTACAGGGGAATAAAACCTCTCATTGGCTTTTTCAAGCTGTGGAGCTGCTAAATTAGAGTCTGACGTGCTTGCTTATGTTGAGTAAGCACTTTGATCCTGTTGATTTTAGTGTACTGATGCATGCCTATGGTATTTTACTCCTTGAGATACTTAAAATCCCTGATTTCAGTGAATCACTTGAGAAATAATCCTACTTAATATGAAGAGAGGTATTGGAAAACAGCAAGGCTGTTTATGTACATTCAGGTGGTCTCAAAGTATTGGGTTTCTGTCCTTTACCAGTGATTTCAGCATTACTTACTCTAAAGAAGTTTAAGCATTCATTTTCAATTGGGCAAAATTCATCATTGGCTCCCTTGTAAAAAAAAATAGACATTAGTTCAGAAGCGTGTGAAGCAACATTTTTATGCCAGCTGTCCAAACAGTGTAAAAGCCCTGCAACTGGTACGGGCTGTGTGATGGGCAGGGAGATTTAAGGATTTTCTTTATGACTGGAGGGACGCAGGCCTGTTCTGAAATAAGGACTGTGTAAAGAGCTTTTAGAAAACATACAAGGCAATTGAAAACCAAAGATGAGTGATGATTTGTGCCACTTCCCTTGTGCAGGTATGATTTAGTTGCATCCAGAAATGCACTGAGGTGGGAAATGATGCTGTCCTTCCCTTTCAAGTCAGGAGCCAAACTAGCAAGAGGCTCCCATGAGCCCTCTTCAGCATGTCACAGAGCAACTGTGCTGCTCCACGGGGACAGGAGGGTTTTGCCTGAAAGGAAAAACATGCCATCACCAAAGCTAATCAAAATGTTGATTCAGTGTCATGTAAGTTAGCCCAGGCTCATTCCTGCAGCGTGCCTGCAGCTTTTGAAGTCTTAATTTATGTTACAAGACCCAAATAGCTAAGATCAGCTCATGGGAAAGACTGCAAAGATTGCTCCCATTAGTAACATTGTTTAACAACCTCATTTACAAGGTATTTTGAGATGGTCCAGTGGGATAGCCCCTGTGCACGTCCCTGAGGACAGGCAGCCTGAGCTGCCCCCTGAAACTCAGCAAGACTCTTAGACAACTCTCCTCTGCCCAAAACATACACAGTCCCTCCCAATAACTGTTTTATTCACGTATTGCCAAGAAATTGGCCAAAAAATCCAAGCATTTTTGAGAGCTTGTTGTTTGTGTTCCCTCTTGGCAGAGATTCTGTTCCCTTTTTTTCTCTGTTCCACCTTTTTTCCACAGCAGCCAGCATGCTGTAAGTGCTTTCAAAGATGAGCATTGCACTTTGGGCTGGATGGGAGGGTAATGAGGGACTTGTGTAGGACTCCTTCTGGAGGTGAAAATCAAAGGAATATGCAGCTTTTTATTTCCCTGGGAAGAATTTATGCACATTGTTCAGAAGACAAAGGCAGATCAGTAGATTGGGTGTGATGGTGGTATTTGAGATTATAGCTTGACTTTGGGTGCCTATTTTCATTTTTTTATATTGTTATAACAGAAGCGCTGCTCGTCTGCAGTGCTGGTGCAGAGAGGGGGTCATGGCTGCATCTGCACCCTTTCCCTTCTCCCGAGGATAAAGCACAAGATGACTAATAGAAAAACTGTATCACCCACTTTTTGGAGCTCCAGCACACACCTTCTCATTGGAGCTCCAGCACACACCTTCTCAAAAAGTCCATAGAGCTTAATAGTTTTTTTACGTGTTTTTACAGATGTCACCTGCATTTCCTCTGCTGAAACAGAATGGACAAGCTGGTTCTCAGCCCCTGAGTGATCAGGGCTTCAGGCACCCAAGAGTGGCCACTTCCCAAACTGCTGCCCCAAGACCCCCCTTTCCTGGAGGAGAGACAGTGCTTGGGGTGAGGAGTTGCCATAGCTGTCCTGGCACACCTCAAGGTGTGCCTTCCTCCACTCCTTTGAATTTAATTCCTGCATGGCAGCAAGACTAGGGCTGTGTTACAAGTGTTTAAAATTGAGATTTTTTTTTTTTTACATGCATATATGTCTTCAACAGGGCGTTGAATTCACTTTTTGGATTTGAAATGGTTTTCCTGCCCAGTATTTCAGCGCTGTGCTTGACTCCAGCTGGCCTGGGAGCCCCGACTGGCATTTGCAGTTGCAGCATCCTCAGCTGACAGCAGGAGACCATTTGCATGTTTTGCTCTCGTTCTTTGCATCTTCGTGTCTGGAAAGCAGATCATTTTCTGGGAAATGGTAAGTGGCACTAAGAACAGAATAAGGAGACTGGGGGCAGGTCGTCTCTGTTCACAGGAAAAAGTTAATAAATGATGTGACAGGATGGGGTAGTATGAACATAAGTCTCTTTTGATCTTCACCGCTGGCTTACGAATCGTGTGAATTTAAACAAATTTGATTATACCTCAATCTATTACTGATACATGCTGTCATTACAGGTCTTTTGCATTTCTGTTTATAAAGCCCTATTTAACATACAACAGTCAAACTGCCATCAGTCAGCCAGAGATTTATTGTTCAAACCACAGTTCATCACGCATCTTATTTCTTCCTAGACACTTCTAGGTTTGCATATGAATTCACTAATGAGGGTTGTGGGGATTTGCAAAAGTGAGATCTAGTTCACCTTGGCATTGATGAAATGTCAGTAGCAATAAATACAGCACTTGCTTTGCAGTGGAGGAGAGGTCGTTTCCTTAATGAGTTAAGATATAAAGGTAATAAAGAAGCTGTCAAAATCTTCTTTGATACGTGAAACAACTTGTTATTTAAGATTTCTTCTGTACATTACGATCCATGGCAATTTCTGTTTGGAAGCATCCACAAGCATTTTAATGTAACCCAATCTGCAACTATCTCTTTCTACACAATGAAGTGTCTATTTTTAAATACAGTCTTCCATTTAAATTCTATCAATATCTGGTGTGACTACAGATTTCCCCTTGTTTAGTATATAATCTTCAGTCTGTTGTCTATAGTACTTGAATCACGTAGTAAATTTTGAAATCAATTAAGTATTGCCATAGCTGTTAGATGATGTTGGTCTTCTGTGTTTGACTTTGGAAAGACTTTGTCACATTGTTTGTGCCTCTCATCCAAACCCTGACAACACATGATTTCATATATAATTTTGTTCAACAATACAGGCACAGCAGGTTAGTCTGATGGTGAAATGATAAAACAGTTCCTAGAATGAAAATAATAATAATAAAAAAATAGTCCAAGACTCTATAAAGAAGAAGTGGTTGTACAGAGAAAGGGCAGACTCTTCACTGGAAATATTGGAGCTGGTAGAAAATCAAGAATATAATGGATGATATGCCAATTATTAATTTTAAACAGGACTTTAACTACCTGGCACGCTGTGCTGGTTGCTGCTCCGTGCCCAGGGCGTGGTGGAGGTTGGAGGAGATGCTGAGGAGCACAGCTGGGAGCAGGTCCCGGGTCCAAGCTGGACAACCCTGAAGGTTCCTGTCTGCTTGGAAATTCCTTTTTGGTGCAGACACAGGGGAGTTTGAAACCAAAAGTTAACATTTTAGAATAAACATAGAAGTCTGTGGCTTTAACTTTAGTTAAGCTTTAGGGGTATGTTTTATTCAAACTGCTGCTGAGTAGAGAATTTGTTCAACAGAACGGCAAAAATCCTGATTAGGATGAGCCTGAAGAAAGCTCAGCTGCGGATCCACATCCATGTTAATAGCATTGGCCTCACCTCTAGTGAGATGTGATGTGTTGTCTGGTATTTTGGAAGCTGAGCTGGCTGCATAGTCCATAACTTGTTGTGATAATGCATAACATCTGCAGCAAAGCCACACTTGCATTTTGGACTATGGCCATTAAGTACTGATAGAGGTTATTGCCATTTAAAATAGTAATAGGATGAATTAAGAGTTTTTCTGGGGGTTCATTATTATATATTGCCAAGGATGGAGAAGTATCTTGGTGCAGTGCAGCAGCTGGACCACACAACAGCTTTTTTCCCAGGACATTTCATGGTACATGGCACAACCCAAAGCACTCTCCACTTGGTGGGTGACTTACTGAAATTCGTTTCGCTAAGGGAGAAAAGGAGTAATTTCAACTAAGGTGGACAGGAAAGACAGAGAGACTGGCTCTGAGCTCATGTTAATTTGTGGGTGTGTATTAATTTCTACATTTAGTGCCGTGGCTTATCCCACTTTATTTTCCCCATTGTGCCAAGGAGCAAGTGTTGAGTGCGATTCTCTGCCTGCCTGATGCTGGGCAGGGATGTGGGAGGTGAAGGCACCGTGTCTCAGTCTGGGGCGTGTGAGGACAGCAATGAGCCCTTCCCGGGGACTTGCCTGCTGGAGGACCCTCGGCATGGTGACTGGTCAGGGAGCTAGTGTCTGACTGACGTGTGTGGAGGTCTTAATAAAGCATGGTGGGTTTCAGCAGCACAGCATCGGACCATGCAGGAGTTCCATGTGTTTTGCAGCCCACTGGTCTGCTTGGTGGGAGCTGCTTAGCGGCAGGTTCCAACTTGGGATTTGGATTTTAGTTCAGGAAATCAAAAGAGGCTCAGGGGGATGTCCTAATGGGAGATTATTACATGTTGTTGAACACTGAGCAAGACTTGAATTAGAAAAGATGTTACCACAGCTCAAAAAATGGCTTATCAGTATTTTTCTAAATTAAAGTAGAAATTGCAAATTTTCCCCAGGTGACATTTAATTTACATAAAAAATAATAAATTCAAAGTGTACTCATCTATTATTCCATAAAACAAGGTACAATGCATTGCTCACTTTGGCTATGTTCTGATTGTATTAATTAACTCATTGCCAGTGTAATGTAAACACGTTCACGAGCGCTCAGAAACCTTCCTGCCCCACATGGAGCTGCAGCTCTGGGGCAGAGGACTTTGCTTGGAAGGGAAATTAAAAATGATACCTTCATGGCTAAAAGATTGAACCCCTCTATAGAGGTACAACATCTTTTATAGGTTTATATGCAATTCAAAACCCCCTATTTTCACCCAGTTGAAATTACAATTTATTTTTTTTTTAGCCCATCACATAGTATGTAGTAACAGATTGCCTCTAGGAAAAACTATCAGTGTTGTGATGTGAAAGCAGTCTCTCGCATTAATCCAGACTGATCTATATGGATTAATGTATTGATTTTAGCCTTAGATAACGGGCGAGTCTCTTGCAGGGGTGATGGGTATGAAGAGACATACAGGATCTGGTGATGCAAAGGTCTTTGTTCAGTTTGCTAAAACTCATTATGGTCTTTCTTGCATAATCTCGTATTATGCTATTTCATTAAAAAGAAAAGTTGAGTATATCTAAGGGTGGTTCCTATAATTACTGAATTTCTTTGAAAACTCAATTAAGAAGCCATCTGGCCTAGGGATTTTATTGACCTGTCACTGGCTAATTATGTTGAAAATTTAATCTTTTATGATTATCATTAGTAACTGCCCAGTGCTTTGAAAAAAGCTTTTGTCTCCAAGTGTTGCCATCTTTAAATTTCAGAAAGTAATGAGGGGAGTGTTTTTATAGCATTAGAGGAAATGTTCTCTTAAGAGTGAAATCCAATATATTATAAATATAATTGAAATGAGCAGCAGTCAGGAAATGTGAAAGCTTGTTCTTTGAGCCCTAATTCAGAAAACACGTGGAAGGTCTTCAATACGCATGTCCTTTCCCATAAAAATATCTTAAGACCATGGATTTGGGGTTGGTACTTTCTGTTCTCTTGCTGATGGGGATGTCCTGTGTTCTTCCATGTGCTTCCCCTCTTGGTGTCCCTTTTTCACACAGAGCGTGTCCAAGGTTGTGCAGGCGCCTGCAGGCTAGAAATGAAGCCAAACCTCCAGACCAGTGTTTTGGGGAAGAATACTGTTGAACTGCAGTTCACTGGAATAGGCTACCCAGGGAGGTGGTGGAGTCTCCTTCTCTGGAGACATTCAAAACCCACCCGGACAAGTTCCTCTGCAACCTGCTCTAGGTGGACCTGCTTTGGCAGGGGGTTGGACTGGATGATCTCCAGAGGTCCCTTACAACCCCATGTGATTCTGTGATTCTGCGGTTGTCGTCTTGGTTTTGTTTCATGTCTGCATGCTGCCAGTGCTTCCCCCTAGCTGCCAAGGTCCTGGCCTGCCGAGTGGCACTGGCTATGTGAGCAGCCATGTATCAGCTTGAAGAAGCTTTGCTTGGGAATAGTGAATCTACCTGTGAAGTAAGAATAGAAATGTGTGGTATTCTGAATTTTAGATGATGATTGGAGCAACAGCCAGTGATATTGGAGAGAGTTGCCACCACCCTTTTCCCATTCCCTGGTATTCCCAATTCCCATGAATCTCCCTGCCCATCCCACACATCCCATCTAGGCAGTGTTGCTGGGTCAGCACAGAGGATTTTGGCTTTGGGCAGGCTGAGTCCAACCTGTCCCCATCAGTCATGAGGAGACAGTGTTTCCTTGTTGGGATACCCTCTGGAAAGCTCCATCCCCCTTTCGTTCCTTTGGCTCCACCAATTTTTTTATCCCGCCCTTGCGTCCCATAAAGAGTTCCTCCATCGTTTTGCTATTAATTATGAATAGTATGCCAATGTTCTTGAGTATAAACCAATTAAAATAAATTACATTCAGGTGGGCATTAGGGCATATCGCTTTCATTTCCCTGAAGCATCTCACAGGGCGGGCGACAGCTCCTTCTTCCCCAGGGATTTTTCCCTGCTTGTCTTGCACAGAGAGCTTTCCATGGCATGGATTTAAATGTGATATTTCCACTATTGGTTATTTCTTAGTACATGCCTTCTCCCCACTGCCATCCTTTTGGAAGCCACATTGATATGAGGCAGCTGATAACCATTGCTCCAGACCCTGGGACCACCTTACCCTTATAAGGATAAACACTTATTCTTTATAAACAATAATTTATCAAAGGAAGATACCGTGCTGATCTAGTATCATTTGGTAAAACCATGTTGCCTTTTATCCCCTTTGCCAGCCATTTTTGCCTTTTAAAATCTCTTTTGAAGTCTCATGTATGTTTGAGGTCAGACTAACAGGTCCCAATCTCTTTTTCTTCGTGGCTTAGATATAAATGATGTATTTGGAATTCTTCAATGAAATATGTAAAACCTCAGTTTACCAGATAACAGTATGAGGTGCTGAGTTCTGGGCTTCTTTTAGGATATATTGGATTAAAAAAATGTTTACCTATTAATGACTTATTATCCACCAGAGTCCTTTAATATGAATTGCTATTACCAAAGAAGTATTATTTTATCTGGGTTTACAGTTAGCCTTCCTCCACTGGCTCCTTAGTGCAGCTAATTTAACAAAATTGCATTTAAATGAGTCCCTGATGAGAGACCCAGAGTTCACATTTTTCTTTTAATAGACATGTTAGTCTTCCTGCATGCTAAAATTCCATAAATGGCTCTTTACTCTTCACATGCGAGACAGCTATTATATATCAGCCAGTGCATTATATTCCCGGCCTCACCTTGGGGAATTACCAAATAGTCATGGCGCTTCTTTGAGCTGAAAGACAGGCTTTTAAAATTGGATAATTTATATTTATATAGTGGTTGCTGTCCTTTATCAGAGAAGTCTTGTAAAAAAAGCTTCATTCAACAAAGTTAATTTCAAAAAATAAATTAATTCAATACAAATAAAATTATGTCTTTCTTCAGGCTGAAGCCTTTGAAAGTTAAATTGTTTTAATTTTGGGCTTGCTGTGGGCAGCCTATTACATACTCCTGTGAAATCCCACTGCTGACGTGTGAAATACTTCAGCTGGTGAAAATATTGGGATGATGGGATGAGGAGGGATTCTCTCCTCCTCAACCTCTATTTGACTTCTGTGAAAGTACCTTTCTGGCTGGAGATGAAAACACATGTAGCATAGTGGGGAATTGCGTCTTTTCTCTTTAGGCAGGGTAGCCGTGGGTAGAAAAGCCAGCTAGGATAAAAGAAATGAAGACGCAAAGTCCTCTGTAGGGTTTTGCATGTTTTCATGTGTAAGAGGAACATCTGCTCTGCAGGCACGTTGGTCTGCAGTGGCTCTGGTGCTGTTTCAGCAGCAAAAGTTGTAAGTCCAATTAAAATATTCCTCTTATTCCTGCCTGATCAGTGGGAGTCTGCAGCTGCTCTTTGGTGCTGGGAGGAAAAACCCTCGCTTTTCTCTAGTGGGTTCCTACCCATGGCAGTTTAAGATGGATTCTGTGCTTTGCAGAGTGGGATATTTTCTGTGAGTTTAGTGCAATGATCACAGTGTGAACCCAAAGTTGGCCCCTGAACCAGGGGGTTCACTTGCGCTGCAAGAACCAGCCTTTACTGCCATATTCTTATTCTATATGCTATATGCTTAGTCTTCACTGCGGTATTCTCTATATGCTCTGATGAGCAAGAAGAACGTGTTTTGGTCCTAATTACTCAGGTGCAGGCCTGTGTTGCCTCCAGCTGTCTATAGAAACGTGCAGAGGAATTCGCCTTTTATATGTGAAGAAAAAAAAAATAGGGCAGTTGCCATTCTGTTTGCAAGAGAAGAGGGGCTTTACGTCCTCACAGAACTTAATTTTTTCAGATGGTCTTTGGCAAGACTAAATGATCTAAAAGTGGCGTTATTATTTGTTGAACTTCTATCTGCAGTAGATTACACTGAATTTAGTTTTAAAAAAATTCATGTTAATGAAATGTCACTTTCATACTTGTGACTGCAACACCTGTGCTATTGATTTTGCAAACCTGTTGCAAAGTTCTCGTTTTAGGCAAGGCTTTTTCTATTCTGTAACACTTGGAACTTTGGGGGTTTTCTTGCCCCAAAAGCTGTTTTTGATACACATGAGAATCATCACCAGGGGAGGATGGGCAAGAGATACTGGTAAGTTATGATGATGTGGGATGCTTGGGACTGGGCAGGACACAAGCCCGTCTCCCTTCCTCATGCCATGGATGTGCTTCCCACAAAATCTGAGCTTTGAAATGGAAGTTTCAGGTCAGCTCATCAGTTGTGGGAAGCGGTGCCTGAGTCCTTCATTACTTGAAAAATGCATGTGAAGGCAAAATATGGGCACAAATGGTAGGTTCCTGTTTCATTTTATTCGTAACATGAATGTCCTATTTCACATAGATCGGCAATGTTAGGTGACCCTGTGTCTCAGGTTCACCTGAGCAGTTTCCCCAAGGAGAAAATACTTAAATTGTTCCTGTAACATCGAAACCTCTTGGGCAGCTGGTAGAACTGTAGCAAATGTTTTGGCTGCTATTCCTTGCCCAGAAAAAAGGGAGGGGTGGCTAAAGGAAAATATTTTCTGAATTCCCATGAATTTTGGTTAAATACTTCTGGTTGGGAAAATTTCTACACAAAAGTTGTATTTTGATATTTCAAAGGAAAGCGTTGATTTATTTTATTTTTCCGTTTTCAAATTGTTTTTTATTTCTAGTGTAACCATCCTATACATTAAGTGCTGTTATTGATCACAGAGTTCTTGTGAACCATGTTAAATTGGCTTTGGCAGATGCTGATGTCTATATAAAAAAAAAAAAGAAAATAGAGCAACCTCCTGCTGCAAAGAGGGACTTTGCTGGCATTGCCTTTCCTGCCCGGTGGGTTTTGTGACAGTCTCTAGTGGCCTTTTATGGTTTAGTGACATGTTGTCACCAGGACCATTTGTTTGCAAATCTGGTGCCCGCTGCTGTGCCGATGTCGAGATCTTCTCTGTACCTCGAAGCTGACACTGATTCCCACAGTGCCTGGAGTCTCTTTTGCAGGGTACAAGCTCTGCCACTTGGCATGTGCTAGGGGGAATGCAGATGTATCTCCCCTACTCCTTATTTTGGGGGGGTTCCTATATGTCTTGCTGGCAGTGGAGTTCCTTGTCGTGGTGTGCCTTTTGGAGGAAGCTCCCTGTCGATGCCATCCAGGCTCCTGCAGCAGCGAATCAGTCGGGTCCAGGCACAATTAGTGATAATACATGGTTTTACTTTGTTTAGACTGATGCAATCTTTTAAATTTTATCAATCAGAAGAGACCATTTATCTTATTCCCCAGGCACCACTAATGACTAATTAAAAACCATAATTAACGGGAGCAAAACCATGAGAAATTGCAAGGCAGCAGAAACGCAGCTCCCAGCCACCTGGAAGAGCATCTCCCCCTGCACTTGCACCCCGAGGGCTGGCCTGAGGCTGACATAGGCAATGTAATGACCTTTATTAACTGTTTACTCTCCAACATAGAGGTTTAGTACATAAATAAGGTGATTAATTTTTCCAGATGAGTTTTGGCTTAAAATTCAGGAAGGGTGGCAGACTTCAGTTGGTTTTACTAAAGCAATAAAGCCAATGAGCACAAGTGCCCTAAACAGCAAGGAGTACCTACACATGTATACAATAATGTCTATACTCAGTTATTTATGGGCTTTGTCTCTCAACAGCAGCCAACACTCCAAAACCTTTTATTAATGCAACACTAGCGTTTACCCACACATAAGACTTCATGATGCCGTGCAAGGCTTTGATGTTTCAGCTGGCTGTAATCGCGGTATTCCTGGAGGTACAGGCTGGAAAGGGCATTTTAAAGAACTTAAATCGTGTTGGTAAGAAACAGGATGGCATTTTGAAGTTTTTCCATTCTTCCGTACTTTGGACTGAGAGATGCAATGACTGGATTTAATCTAAGGTCTCTGGGAGTCAGTTGGGACTGTGCTGCAAATGAGCAAGGGCATCTCGCGGAGTAGCCTATGGAAAGACGAATGTCATACTTTCCAAATGCTTCCACTTGTGTTACACAGTGCGAGGACAATCAAAATACACATTTTTGAGATAAACGAGTTTATAGAAGATCTCATTCACTCAAAGTATCATTGATCATTGCTCAGGGATGCCTCTTGAATGAAACAAACAAAAAAAAAAACAAAAACAAAAACTGTGAAGCTTTAAGTAGAGCAGCATTGACAATAAAATCAGAAAGGACTCGTATAGCTGAAACAGGTCTTGGGCCAGCTAGTTAACTACAAACGACAGCTAATAAAAGGAGTGGGAATGACAACATTAAGTTTAAAGATAAATTAATGCGAATCTGCATTATTTCTGACGCTTTTTCTAGGCAGGCTTTGCACCATATGGATCTGTTCTGGGACTGGTGGGGGGTTTTGTGCTACAAATTTGTTGGTTTTAGGATGGAGATGTTGAAAATGTACCATTATTTCAACAAATGTGGAGACTATAGTTGGACTAAGAAATATACAGTAGACTGAACCAGGAACAGTATCAGGGGAAATGACTTCTAAATTAGCCATGATATTAGAAGAATAATTAAGCAGTATTTACTTACAATTATATCCAATAACTATTTTATGCTGTGATTAATTGAATTCTAAGATTTCCTCATAGTCTCTGCATATATTAAACATGGAAATTAATTTTCTCCAACAACTCATTAACTGAAATGCTGTGGATTCCACTTTAATCAGTTATTCTTTACTTTGCATTGTAAATCTTTACATGCACATCAATCAGTGTGAGCTCCCGAACAGAGCCAGTGGGGAGCTGCAAATTATGGCCACTTACCTCTGCTTTTACACAGTAAATTCTAGCTATGTATCTTTTGAGAAAATAAAACCAGTTCCCACTTAAGCCATTAAATTTTTATTTTGAACATTGAGCTTTAGTAATCCACCATGTAGGACTGAAAGGGAATTTCACACCACCAAAATGTGTGGCAGGCACTGAGGTCGCTTTCTGACATAGATGGGAGAGTGCAAAGTCACCTCCGGGTGCTTTCATCTCTAAATCCAGTATTTGCCAGGTGTTTCTATGTGGAGTGGTTTTATTTTAACATAATTGTTTAATCATAAAATCTTATTCAAATTTGCAAATGCTTCTATCTCATGCACGAACTGGGTGAATTCTCTGTTTTCACCCAGTCAAGGAAATCTGAAGCAAAATCTGAGGTCTGAAAGCAGTGAGTGGTGAGGGAGCGGGGGCTGGGGCTCTGCAGCCTGGGCACGTGGCCTTCTATCAGAAGAGATGGGGTTTTGTAGGTACCACTTGGCCCCCTAAATCCCTTTCCCATGGTAAAATGGGAGATGATGCCAGCATCTTCAGGGATGCTAGGAGACTACATTTTCCAGGCTTAAAATGACTGTTTTGAAAGGAGTTAGAGATTCGTGCAGATACCCCCGTGTGATAACGCAGCAGCGAGCCGCGTGCAGGATTAATTTTCTGTTGGATAAACATATCTGGAAGAGGCTGAGTGCGGGCGGGATGAGACAACTTCTGCTTAGTACAATATTTGAATTAGATAGTTCAATAATGGAATTCTTAAATATATCAAAGTCTGTTTCTTGAAATTTGGCGGAGGCTGTTAGAGCCGTCCAGTAGCTTTTGTTCGGCTGTAGTATATAAGAGTTGAAATCCCAAACAGATACAGTACTAAGAGATTGCTGAAAATTTCCAGCAAGTGTTTTCCACACTAATTAGCTCCCAGGAGGTATGAGATTTGAGCAGAGGGAGCCAGCTTTGCTCTTCTTTTCCATTGGCATTCAGGGAGTGTAGAGCTTAAAATCTCAAGCCATAGCTGATCGCCATAAATGATTAATATGCTATTTATAGATCCAGTATCTTCAGTATACAATAGGAGTGTTTTACTCAGCCTTTCAAGGCTTTTAAAACCAGATTACAGTGAAAGGCTGCTTGTTAGGTCCAGTGCTGGTCAGAAGCCTAAAACAATTCAACACGTAGCCTTGCAGTCTTGTGACAATGTATTGACACAGCATGAATGACACGCGTCCTGTCTGATGATGGCAAGAACAGACTTTACAAATCCCTTTTCTTTGGTAGGTGACAGACTGCCCCGGCTGTGGCTCAGGAGGGGTTGCCTGTACTACAGATATGCCCCAGAGAAGGGGGTGAGATGTGCCCTGCTCTTGCCCCGAGAGCTGGGGATGCTGAGGACCACCCTGCTCCAGTCCTGCCTGGGAAGTGAGGGCCAAAGCACCGCAGCAGAAACACAGTTAACTTCAGCAGATGGGAACTGCCTCTTTGGAAAAAGCTGGTAAAACCCTATTGTCCCTAGTTAAATTATGTGTATATAGATGTATGGCTGGATATATATTTAGTGCTAGCTCTGTAGATCACATTGCATATCTCTCATCCGACTAATTAGTTGGGTGAGGAAAATACTCCTTTAGCTTTGTTGATTTAATCCGTGGTTTTTTAGGCTTTTTAGAAGAGGGTTCACAGGCAGTCTTGGGTGAGGCATAGGAATGCAGGAGCTCCTGGGTTTTGGCTGACTGGCTGTCTTAAAATCTGCCAGTTGGGCAGAGAGCCTCACTATTTAAAGAAGCAAATAGGAATTAAGCAGATTGGGTACGAGCAACTTGCACAGACCCTCGCTTTCACAGCTATAGCTGTTTGCATCCTTCCTGCTCTACCAGGCACCGAGCAGAAACTAGCTCTTCTTCCTTTCCATCTGCTGTCCCAAGGACATCCATCAAACTCTTGCTGTGGTCTTGCTGCTGGGCCATCAGCTCTTGGGAGCGTGGGCGAGGGCAACCAGGGCTCCTGGGAAAAGCAGAGAGATATTTCCTGCACAGAGAGGTCAGGAAGAGGGACTGAAGCACCAGAGACGAAATAACTTCATGGAGAACTGGGTTTTGGAGGCATGAAGAAGTACCGAGGGTTGGTTTTCTCCTCTTGGCATCAGATTTGGGGATGAACTGAGGAATGTACTACCCAATGCGGGGAACCATCAATCTTTCCAGCTTTCTTTTGTGTTCAAAAATCAGGGTTTCTGGCTGAGAGCAGACACGCATGTACCTTTTGTGTGGCATGGTGGGAGGCAATATTGCAGCCTGCTGGGGAGTGTTTCACGGTGCCTTGCTGTAGCTTGTAAACTTTCTTGGAAAAGGCTTATGGATGTAATGTTTGAGATGGATTTTTCTCTTTTTTTTCTTCTTTTTTTTTTTTTTTTTTGTACCCAGGGTGTAATGTAGCCTTGACTCTGGCAAGGCATCGTCTGCAGCATCTGGACAATGTTTTCCCCTCTGGGTGACTGCAGGGCAGAGAAAATCCATCAGGTTTCTCAGTAATTCTGTTCATCCCTCCTTTAAACAAACCGGGTATTAAAAAATCGACATCTTTGCCGTTGCTGTCTAACAGCAGCGCTCAGGCTTCATTTGTAGGAATAGGTGAATATTTATTTCCTAATTCACACAGTTGATTACAAAATCAAAAATGCTCCTAAAAGCTAGGTTTTCTGTAGGTGGAAAGGATAACTATTACTTCCCTGCATGGAGGGTGGTCACCTTACCTGTGAGGGACTCAGAGTGTGCGAAAGTCCCCTTGGCCTTCCTGGCAGGGCCAGAGGGAGGACACAGGGAGGGGAGGCAATTCATTCTGCATCTGATGGACCTGATATTGTCACAGAACATAGATCCTCCTTGCCTGATCTATAATTAGCTGACTTTGAATTATATTAAACTTCAGTTAATTTCAATTTCTGATAAAAATTGGATGATAAAAATTGGATAATAAAAATTGGATCTTTTTCTAATGGTGCATTATTATCTTACAGATAGAGTAATTCAGATTATTAATTATTGCAAGATACCCAGGGCTTCCTTTCTTTAAGAAGAAAATTACTGTTTCTTTTCCATAATCTTGCCTAGTACAGATTAGTAACAGTTGCCACTGTAGGTCTTGATTAACTGTATTTTGCTGCAAAGGCCAGCTTGGGATCCCTCTGTCAGAGGGGGAAAACAGTTTACGGCCATGGGATGTGCAGAGTCAGCTGGGAGGACATGGATGCTACGATAGGATCACAAAAGCCCACCCCAGGGATGGGGAGGACTCATGAGCCCCAGTGGTCCCAGCCTCAAGTGGGACCAGTTCAAGTCCTACATGGGTAGGAGGAAGCAACAAGCATCATCAGCTGCCTAAAAACATCTGGGGCTGATGTCCAGGCAAAAAGTCACTTCCATGAGGCGCAACCCTGTTTTATCACAGGGAGGGCAGAGGAAAGTCCCTTTCCTTCTCTGCACATGGATTTGTGCATGAGATGTCTCATCCGTGGTAGGCAGATGGTTGCAGGATTGCTGTTTACTTTGCTATTTCTTTCTTCTGAATTTTTTTTTTATTTTAGTATGTGAAAAAGTTATTATGAAAAAAACCTCAGAAAACAGATTAAACCCAAATCCTTCTGTCAAGAGTGTGTGAAACTGAGCTGACTGTAGTGCAGCAAGCTCGGGTGGTTCATCTTTTCCTCTCTTTTTTGCATAAGCAAATGATAGAAATGAGATCAGGGATCTTGATAAAGCACTTGGCTCAAAGAGCAGCTTTCTAGTCGTCATTTTATTGGAGGGAAAAGTTAAATTTTTCTCTAGCCAATATTATCCAGATTAGATGCACACCTTTTTATGGACGTAACTTCAATGTTGTTACAAAAAATGAGCACACCTGGAAATCAAAATGTAAACCAAAGACTGAATTTGGAAATGCTGTCACTGGCACTGAGGAAGCTGCGGGGGGTGTGTACCCAACATCCGTGGGGTGTCCTGGAGAAAGGGGTCCTGTGTTCCCCCTGTGGTGGTCCTCTGAGCCCCTGGCACCAGTTGACCGTAACTTTTTGGCACTGGAACTGAGTTTTGACAGCATGGGAGAAGTGCAAACAAGCATTTTCATTTGTTATTTATATAAATTATATAATATAAATTTATATAAATGATACTGCTCTCTGCAAAACTGCTCAAAGAAGGGAGCCTGAGGTTTTCAGTCAATCATCTGCTATTATAAATTGAAATGAATTTTGTGAAGTGTCTAAAGGCAGAATTCCAATGCTCTGAGAAAAAAAACCCAGGGCACACATAAAGGATGAGTAACAGAGACCTTAAAGCCATTTCGGGCCAAGGTGTTTTGAGTTCTGCCTTTGCTGTGAGAAAACCAATTGCATGTCAAGCTCAATGAAGAAGTGCTGGAGCTGGAAGTTATGGCTGTGCCGGCGTGGTTGTTGGGACACGCTGGCTAAGGGAAGTGATGTGCACAGCAGGCTGTCAGACAGCAAGTAGAAAAACAGCACAAAAAACCCACCCCAACCTCAAATGATATTAGCTTCAAGCAAAACATGCTTCATCAGCTCAGCAACTTTCATTACCTCTTGGTAATGATCTCTCTTCAGTCACAGGCAGACAGAAGACAAATTTAAAAAAAAAAAATATCTATTGAGCATTTTATACATTTCAGACTTTCAGTGCAATATGTAATTTAGACAGAATCCAGCTCAGGAAAAGCCCTTGTATTGCCGATATTCACACGCTGGCTCTCTGCTACTGCTCCTTCCTCTGCCCAGCCCCTTGGAGCCGGTAACTCTTAACAGGCTTTGACAGCTTCAGCGTCTTCCCAGTCAAAAAAAGTGCATGTTTCTTTTCATATGCCAAAATGTTTGGCAGAAATGGGTATTCTAAATGCACAAATGTAGCAATAGGGGATGTGGTTGAGGACAGGATACTTTCCAAATATTTGCTTGTGTTCATTATGAGGCGATGCCGGGTGTCATGCACAGCTGGATCTCGGACGTCAGGGACTGCATGCGGAAAAATCTTGTGGTGCAAAGAAGTAACTTTATGAGTTAGTTTTGCAAAATCCAAAGTTATTTGCACCAGGACAACTTTCTTCCCCTGCTCTCCCCCACATGTGGAGTTGTCACTTTGGGGGGATGCTTTAAAATTGGTGGACTCTTTCACAAAATCCAGGAATACTTTCCCATGGTGCCATTACTCCTCAGGTTAAATCCTGCAAGTGGTAGCAGATTCTTTTTAATCTCGGTCCTTAGAAAGGACCATTGGTCATCAGGTCTGACCTTTTCTTCATCACAGGCCATTATGCCCCACCTGGGTGCCTCTGTATTAACCCCACAGACATTAGTTAGACCCAAGTGTTAACTGTCCTTGAGAAATTCACTGTGCACAGGAGTGTGAGGTGCCTGTAGAGGCAAGGAATTGGTGAAATAAGATGTATGATCCTACCTTTCCCAGGTCTCCCAGGTTTCACTTCCTCCATACAATCAGAGATTTCATTCATTTTTATAGCCCTGATGTATTTTCTTAAGCTTTGGTGAGGTTGCTTGGTCTGCTGGTTGCTTGGTTTGGTTGGCTGCTTTGGTCTTTAGATCCTTTCCTGCTGTGGCAGCAAGAAGGGCTGGGGGAGCTGGTGGTGCTACAGGAGCCTGTGACCAAACAAGTACAGATGTCACTTGTGGTTTGGGTGGGAAAATTCAAATAAGATGCAGTAAATTGTGATGCAAATCAAGACTGACGGCGAAAATATTTCTCAGGTGCATGGTCGAGGTGAATGAGTGGAAAAGGAGCACACTACAAAAAATATTCCAGTGAAAGATGGGTTAAATTCAGGAAATTCCGAATTGAAAAAAAGAATTTGTGGCCAAACCATAACAGGGAGAAACTGAGGGAAATGTGGATAAGCAAATGGGTGTAAATGAAAGCATGGAGGAATTGTCAGAAAGTCAACATAGATTCACATTAAAAAACCACAAACCCAAGCAAGAGTGAAAAGCCAGATACTGTCCCTTCTGCCTGGCCTCCCTTGGCCATCCCCATCTCAGGGATGTGCTCCCAGGGTGGCCACTGCGGGTACCTTTCTCTTCATTATTTTTTTATTAATAAATAGGTGAATGGGACTTTACTGCTGCTTTGCGTGCAAGTCAAAGCAGGCTTGCTCTAAAGTCAAGCCCTGCAAGCTCAGTCTGGCCTTGGGAATTCAAACTTTGTTCTGCTTCCTACTTGCTGCCAGCAATAATATCCCCGGCCAAGAAGCTGTTGGGTGACGGTGCTGGGGGATGGGGCAGGCAAGGAGACAGCTCTCCCCACTGCAGCATCCTGGGCTCTGTCCCAAACCCACCCAACGCAGGATCCTCCTGGGAAATTAAGCATAGTTTTAAACCAGGTTTCCAGGTTTCAGCCGTCCTGCTGATGCTCTGTCTGCCTCTGCATGAGCCTTCTGTTCCCTACATTCGTGTTGTCAGCCTGTGGTTTACTCAGTGATTTCAGTCCAACTTGGAGGCAGAAAAAGCCATCAGCCCCGTGCTCAAAGTGGAGTTTGCCAGCAATGTTAGACAAAAATATCCAGTATCAACCTGAACACCATGGTACATGCAGTTTCCAAATCACCCCTTTTGCCTTCAACAGTAATAGTGCCTGGACCAGTTTCTTCATGTCCTGAAATGCCTGATCTTCCCTGCTTTTTTAGAGATACCCCATTTAGCTTGTACTAACGATGCTATTAAAAACCAGGTTATCTACCAATATAAACACCCGTAGTCCCTGGTAAGAAATGTGGATTTGCAATGCAAACCAGGCAGTAAGTTTTGGACAGAGATTTCAGCTTAAGTTTCAGGAGCTGTGTTGTGGTGGGTTGATTGCTTGGTGGCTGCCAGGAAACCTCCTCCTTCCCAGCCCATTGGTTTGGCTTCCGTGCGTGTGTCCCTGAAGAAGGAATGATATGAGATCCTGAGCAGGACACCCAGCCAGCCCCAGGATCTGCACCCTGCAGATGCCAGGATGCATTTCACAGAATAACAGAATGGTAGGGGTTGGAAGGGACCTTTGGAGATCATCTAGTCCAATCCGACTCCCATAGCAGGTTCACCCAGAACAGGTTGCACAGGATTGTGTCCAGGCAGGTTTTGAATGTCTCCAGAGAAGGAGACTCCGCAACCTTCCTGGGCAGCCTGTTCCAGTGCGCTGGTACTTTCAATGTAAAGAAATTTTTCCTCATGTTCAGGTGGAGTTTCCTGTGTTCCAGATTGTGCTCTTGTCCTGTGGCTGGGCACCACCAAAAAGAGTTTGTCCCTATCCTCTTGACACCCACCTTTAGATATTTATAAGCACTGATAATATCTCTTCTCAGTCTTCTCCAGGCTATACAGTCCCAGGTCTCTCAACCTTTCCTCATAAGAAAGATGCTCCAGTCCCCTGATCATCTTCATACTCCTCTGCTGGACTCTCTCCAGTAGTTCCTCGTCTTTCTTGAACTGGGGAGGCCCAGAACTGGACCCAGTGCTCCAGATGTGGCCTCACCAGGGCAGAGTAGAGGGGGAGCATGACCTCCCTTGACCTGCTGGCCATGGTCTTTTTAATGCATCCCAGGAAACCATTGTCCTTCTTTGCCACAAGGGCACATTGCTGGCCTTGTGGTCAACTTGTTTGACTGGAGCTCCCGTCCAGTTGCAGTGAGCCACTGGCTTTGGAGGGAAAGGGAGGCACGTACAGGAGAAGAGAAATGGGATTATTAGAAAAATGCCTTTGTGCTTATCCGGTAGCAGATGGATGTGGCTGGTGATTACCAAACACAACCACGTTCCCAGCGCTGGGGCGGTGGGGACAGCCTGGGCTCCAGCAGCCATACGGTGCCTTGCTGAACTTGACACTGACACAGCTGGGCACAGCTGGTGCCTCTTGGCCGCTCCATCTGCAGGGCTGGAAGTGAAAACTGGAGATGAATCAAATGTTGCAGCGTCGCTGACATTAAGGATGTTTCTGCTTCTATATACCCAAAAATAGGTGGCAAATATTTTGCTGTTTGTCACAGAGCTCTTCTGCCTTCCTCGACATCGCCTTCTGTGTCACTAATGAATTCTTGTTTGTTTGTTACTGTTTGATTTTCTTCCCACAGAGGGCTGATTTATTAATAGAAAGAAAACAAGCAATAAAGAGTCCCTCCAGTTATTTAGCTTAGCTTGACTTTTTACTCCTCTTTGTTAGCTAAATTAAAAGCTATCCAGAACTACAGGAACCTTACTTCTAATTTGGAGAGCTGTAATTATTAGGAGCTATATTTACTGAGACAACTCAACTTGTAACCAGATTTTAAATGAATACATTATCAGAGTAGGGAATAAAGAAGCTGAATTCAGTTACGCAGTTTAACCCACACTGTGTGGAGCCACTTTTCCCTTTTCATGCCAAGAAAGTGTTTATTTACAAATTTTTCATGAGTTGACATTCACTTTGCGTACACGACTGCAAAATATCTAAACACAGCAGACTGCACATCCCTGAGACATGCTGGAGCCGGGGTTCAGTGCAAAACAACAAAATTAACTGTTTTTACTACCAGCATTAAAACCCACTATTTTTTACATTTTCCCACAAATTTAGATTTAAACACTTTCTTAGTGATCATGGTTGGTTATTCCTTATGGAGTCTTTTGACTTGTATATAAAAGATTTGCGACTAGCAATATTTCTTCCCCATTATTTCAACTATGGACTTGTTTATTTTCCTTCTGTTGGCTAGAAATTCATAAATGTTTGGACAAGTTTAGTCTCAGTGTGCTGACACTTTTGCCACATGCTTGGAAACATGTGAATTATCTCTGTAAAATGTATTTTAACTTCCTGATAATACTGGAAAAAAACTAAACAAATTTGTTTATGTGCCTAAAGAGCATCAGAAACCCCTCTGAATCCACTTTGATCCATAAAAGGAATTCGAGTTGCCACCGTGCCTCTGTGCTGGGTTTAATAAAATTCACAGCAAATAGCTGATGGAATGAGCCATTTGAAGTTTCTGCTGGCACCTTGGCTTATATGCATATGTGTGTGTGCGTACATACATACCTACCGTGCTATTTAATTTTCGATCCAGCATTGTTCCTAGATGAGCCTTGTAAAATGAGCTGAGCTGCAACCTGCACATCTTTGCAGAACGATTAGAGCAGGATCCAAATCCGCCTGTAAATTCAAGTTTCCCTTCATTTCCATCGCTATACGTCTCTGAATGACAGCGAATTCATTCCTGCGCTGGAGACTTGCCAGAAGTTTCTCATCTCGCTGTCTGTGGGCTGCTTGCTCCCGCTCTGGCTCTCTCTTTTTTTTTTTTTTTTTTTTTTTTTTAGTTTTTTGNTTTTTTTTTTCTTTGAGGTTTTTCTGATGCCTATAGAGTGAGCTCAACTCAAAGGTTTGCAGCTTCGCTCTCGTCTGCTATTCTGTAAGAGCCAGCCTGGGCGCCGGTACAGGCAGGAGTAGTGTGTGCACGTCGGATTTCTGCCTTATTTCCCTGCAGGTGACTCAGAAACTTCACAATGCGGCTGGTAATGTATTTCATTTTCTAAATAAATACTTAAGCGTTTCTCTTGTGCAGCTTTGTCAGCTTTTGGATAGACTGGCTTTCTTAGAACTATTTAAATGAAGAGATGTCGGGGGGTGGCGGATGCCTACTGGGACATGGATGCTGTTTGTTTTACTCGCCAGCCAGAGATGTACAGGCAGATTTCCTCAAGGAATCTTAAATCAAGCAGCACTTTTTCCTTCAGATAAGGAGGCTCGAACAAATACAGATTAGCAGATGCAATTCCTAATGTGCACAGAGCTGCAGTAAGTTTATAAGGGAAACTGGAATTTAAGGCTGCATTATGTTGTAGGCTCAGAAAGGAGGGAGTCGTCTTCAACCGCTAACAATTTAAAACACTGTTTAAAAAAGATGCCTGAGGATTCGGAGGGCTCTGCGGGGCAGTGGTCATGCTGCTGTGGCAGAATTTCTCTGGGTTTAACTGCTCTCTTCTTTTTGCTCTGTAATTATTGGGGAAAAAAGATGTGGCTACGGTTCCTGGGGTATCCCTACAGGGTTTTTCAGCTTTGGTATTCAGCAGGCATTTCAGCTTCTCTAAATACAAGCCCGTGAATAGTAAGCAGATCAATGTAGGGCTCCTGTAGCCAAGAGTTCAGCTGTTTGTCAACATGTAAAATCTCACAGCTTTTGTCGGGTGCAGTACAGGCAGCTTGCTAGATTCGTATGAAGTCATCCAGGAAACGCTGCGGGGACCAATCCTGGCTCTGAGAATTGTCAGAGGAATGGAGTAATTAATCTTAGATTGATTTTTTTTTTTAAATATTTTTTTTTTGGCATTCCTAACATAGTAGCTGTAACAGGGAGAAATTTAGTTTGGAGGGTCTAGTTGCATGCATTTAGCATGAAAGCCCTTTTAAGAGCAAATTCTGTCTGTCTTTCTTTAGCAATACTTCCCTCAAGACTCGCTTATGCAGTGTGTTATCTTTACACCTGATGCGAAACTGTACATCATCTCAGTACCGTGCCGAAATAGCCCACGAGGCGTTTTCATTTTCTTCTGCTTACAAACAGACCGCTTAAATGTTGTATGCATCATTACAATGCTATCCATCAGAAGGCAGTGTATTGAAATGACTATATGTAAACACCACAGGGTAATAAATAAACCTAGGTGCTATTAACTGAAGAGACAGAGCAGACTAACGTGCTTCTGAGACAACACATGGGAGTTAAAGCTAATTGTGAGTGGTTGCTGAGGCATTTCATGGGCAGGTTTCTGAGGCAGCAGGTGAGGATACATCCTGTACAGGCAATTCCTCACCGCGTGGCATCCGCTGCTTCTCTTAATAAACTGGGAAAGGAGGAGGAGGCTTAACTTGTTGGTATTGATGTATCTGACATGACATAGGAGATATGGCTCTTAGCTCTAGCGTGGGTGGATGTAAATAAGCAAATATTGAATTGTCATTTCTACAAACCTAAAATTAATCTGAGCTTTTATGTTTTCCAGGACAACTTGTCAGACAATGTAAACTAATTTACTAAATTGCACAGGAAAAAAGGAATGCATTAGGAATATCTAATTTACCTAGAGCTGAATATATTTTGATTCCCTTTATTGCCTGCTTCAAATTTTCCAGCTTTCCAAAAGGCTGGAGAAGATCTATAGGTAGTCGTATAAATTTAAAAAAAATACATAAAGAACTTACCTTAGTAGTTAGATGCTGGTATTCATTTAATGTTCACAATGCAGCACTGTAGAGCCTCGTGCACTGTGTCAAATACTTTTCTCACCTGCTCGCACTATGTGTTGCAAAGTGCAGATACTATATGAGACCTTCACTTGCTTTAAATCTCTAGCCTCTTAAAACTCTGATCTTATGTTACATAAGGGTCCTGCAGTTTCTTACTCTTGCAGTTTGTGGACTCATGTATTCTCAATAAAACCAAGGAGACTATTTATATGCCCAAGGGCTAGATCATCTGTTTTGTGTTTAAAAGTTTGTATAAACCTGAAATACAGAAATGAGATCAAATGCAAGGAAAATGTTTGTTCTTACAGTAATTTCCCTGGATATCAAAGAAAATGCAGTAATAAATGCCGTTGTTCGTTAGTATGGTCTCTGAAGGTGAAGCCTTATTGTTTCAGATTACCTGTAACCATTGTACAGACTTGTAGCTGTATGTAAGCTTCACAGCAAAACCAATATTTAATACTTTTTACATCTGAAAGCCTGCATTGTTACATCCTGGAGCATTAGAAAGGCAGTAATTCAGGTGGATAGAAGTGTAGCCTTCAGGTGTTGTCCCAGGTCTCTGTGCTGTCCACTGAACAATGGGGCTGTTACCTGAGTTCAAATACACTCCTCTAGGACAGGCTGGGTGAGTAAATACAGTGTGCAAAATCACCTTCAGCGATACTGGATGTAACATGAAAATTTCTCATGCAACAATGATGTTGTTAGGAGTTTAATGAGTTTGGTCATGAGAGAGATGAAGTTCAGCTCTGCTCTCCCTGGATTCAGAAGAAGGTAGACGTGGGGACATTTTCATAGCAAGGTCAGATCCCTTGAAGACTATGTAATGTGTTTTTGAGAAAAAAGCAGTGTTTGGGAAAATATCTACTAGGCAAGAATAATGATCAGGTCTCTTCAACATCTCTATAAGAACAAGAGAGTCAACTGAACTTAGACAATACTTCATTTAAAGGTACATCAAATAAGTGAAGATAGACTAAAATTGTCCTTAGGAAAGCTGTGAACAATGATAAATTGGTGTCGGTAGAACCAGGCTAACGTGACATGGTTTGTACAGAGACAATGAAATGGGCCATTAAATTGATGATCCAGACTGAGCTGCTGGGAGACAAAGTGGAAAGGAGCTCCCAGCCCGTACAACTGGGTGCGTTTCCCAGGCACTCTGCATGATGGATGTAGAAACACCTTGAAGCAAGAGGATTCAAAGCATAGGCAGATACCGTTGGAGAGAGCATTTGACCCCGAGCATCAGCTGTAATGATGCATTTCAGCTGCAGTCAGACCTGCTGGCCATGATGGCTTGGAGGAGCTTGTTCCTGGGAAGATAATAAAAATAAAATACATATAATTTGGCTAAATAGGAAAGGATTGGGAACATAAACCACTCACCAGTCTGAAACTCTGTAGTTTTCAAGGAAGGGAAATGCCAGAAATTATTTATTGTGGTAGGAAGAGATGTAATGAATAAGGTGATAAAGGCATAGTTATGCTGAATACATGAAATTTTCCTGTTGCAGGGTCTTTGCTATAGTATGCAAAATAACCTCTACAGGGAGCCAAATGAAATTTTACTACTTAAGCACTGAAAAAGAGCTGTGACAACCCCTGTGCCCAAATGAATATGGCACATATTGGATCAGGCAACTGGATTCATTTTTTTTTAAAATCTCTATTACCATTCTGTGGCAAAAGAAATTTGTAGTAAAACTCAAAGTTATTTTCAGAATTCAATGAGGTGTTTAAATAGGGCTATTAAATTATAAGTGTTTAAAACATCTATAAAATGTAGGTGTTCAACAGGACTATTAAATGCAAAGCATTGCTGAGGTGCATTTTAACATCAGCAACACCGTTCAACCTTTCTGGCAAGAAATTAGAACAATAAAACCAGGAGAACATGGTAAACTTCTCCAATAATTCTTGCCCGGGACTGAGAATATTGTATCTGATGCTCTGTGTGAGCCAGCTGGATGTGGAGATTGGTTTAATCAACCCACCATGCCCAATTTTAACTGACACATCTGAAAACAGCTAAGCTACTTAAATGCAAAGGCATTTGCAGGAAAGTGCTCCCGAGCCCTTTGCCTCTCTGAGGGGTAGCAGCACGGTTGCCAGTCGCTTTATGGAATTACCCAAAAGTACTTGTAAAAACGCTCTGTAGTATCGGTACAATTCACAGCAGCACGAATCCACCACTCCCACCAGCAAGAGATTTTGTTGAACTTTCTCCATCTAAAACTCCCCTTCCTACCCAGGCAAACATCAAGGAGCAAGAAGAAATTAAATGTATTGGTGGTCTCCAAGCACATTTCCTTCCTGGGAGGTGTAGTTTTTGCAGCAATTCTGAGGTTTTTATGAAACACTCTCATCTTAGTGCATTGAGCGTTACCTCAGTGCATCAAGCTGAAACCAAGAGAGGCTTCTGCTGCAGGGTTTTCTGTTGCAATTACTCTTATTGCTGCACCTGAAATACCTGTAATTAGCCTTAGCCTGGTTGGCTGAGGGTGTAGGAAGCCAATTACCAAGGTGCCAGTATCTCCACCTGTGTGGGTGATAGCCAGCGCTGCTTCCTTCCCTGTCTGGCCCCTCTGTGGGGGTAAGAGACCTCTGGAGCAGGGAGAGGGCATGTTTGCCTTTCTGTTGCCAGATGTTGGAGCCTCTGCCTTCTGTTTCACCGTTGTACTTGAGTGGTGGTGGTGGTGAAAAACAGGTAAGAGAGTGTTATTCCTTTTCTTGGATGGGCTAGGGATGTGAGTGCTGCGCCTGCTTGCAAGAGAGGGATCTCCTGTGGTTACTTATCTTTCATATTTGCACCTTAAAAGAAGAAATCTTAAAGCGTGTTGGGGGGGGTTTGGAAATGTGTAACTTGTCATATAGAAATATCCTGCAGACTCTGGTGAGAGATGGCTGCTTTTCTCAGGCACTGGCTGCCTGCGCGGGTCCCGGCTGGGTCTGGTGTGCTGCTGTGTTCCTCCTATGGCTCTCTGGAAAGCAGGCTTTCTCCCCAGGCTGAGGTGAGCTGGGAAATGAGGAAGTCTGTTGAGGTACTGTTGGGCAGAACCTGCTTTTCTGAGCAAGTAGGTTACAGCCATGTTGTCTATGCAAAGCTTCTGTGACTGGATTTTGTGACTAAAGCTGAGTTACCTCCACAGACCCTATGTACATTTTCTTTGATTAGATGTCAGTAGGATTTACTTGACCTGGCCTCGGTTGCCTTACTGCTTCCAAATTTAATAACTGTGTTTGGTCAATTTTTTATACAAGGGAATGGACTGTACCTTGTGATGGTCGCACGGTATTTTTTTCTTGCTGAAGAACACAATTTTATTTGGTGACAGATATTTACTAAGCTCTAAATTTGAAAGGAATTGTTTTCCCCTGATCACAAACTGGTGGGGGAAAAAAGAGAAGCATCCCTTTGTTCTTACCTGTGCCAAACACACAGAAGGTCTTCTGTCAGCTGTTAGCACCAATTGCTAACAGTGCTGGGAGCATTGCTCTGGTCCATGCTCTCGATCTGCTACACTCTCACAAAGGGGTGCTGCCAAGGCCTCCTGGGTGTAGATGGAACTGAGGAAGATCCCATCACAGATCCTCCCCATGGAGCAGGACCCACCTGGGATGGGCTCTGATCAGATCTGGAAGGGACCAGTGGTTTAGGGAGAGAAGGGGTAGAAAGATCCTGCCTCTTCATCCAGAAGTTATGTAGTGTTTTGGTACCTGGAGACATTGCACCACCTGTTTGGTACTGCTATAGAAAAAGATCTATGGTACTGCTGTTTCCAAACCATGGGTGAAGACAGAAATCTCCTGATATTTTTACAGAATACAGTGTTACCGATAGGTGAGATAGGACGCAGGTATGGACCCTTATCTATAGTCCTGATGAAACTTTTAATGTGGGCAGTTCTAGGGCTGAAAAGTTTGTGGAGGTGGAATGTGGCTGCACCTCTCCATGGATTGTGTTTGGCCATGCCAAACCTTCTTGCTGAGGGACTTGGATGGTGGCAGCATCATGGTATCCTTTGTGTCCTTGTTACACCATCTAGCAGTGTTCTGCTCCAAGCCATGGCCATCCTATTTTGTATATCTAGAGTGTGAGCAGTTTCTGTCATCTTGTGTCTTGTTTTGTCACCTGCCGTTTGCTCTGTCAGAGCTGAAGATGGCTCCTGAGTCCAGAAGCTTGGCTAGTGTTTCCAGCAGCATCAGGTGGTGTAATTAAGGATATTAGCTCTGCCCACAAACCTGCTCTCCCCGACAAGAGGGGAAAAAACCTGAATAAACAAACTGGAAAGTTGAAATGGGTGATTTTGTTCCCTCTGTAGTTTCAGAGCAAAATATTTTTCATTTCCTGATTCATTGGGCAGCTCTGTGCCTTGTGGAAGGGTCGCAGGGGTTACCTGCAGCCAATTTAATTGTGGCTAAAAAAACCCCACTGTTTGCAAACTGCTCCACAGTAACATTTGAGAGAGATGTGATACGGCATGGGAGTGTAAAGCTTGATATTAATTTTTAATAATCTTTGGATACCCTTTCGGTGGATGCCCTCCATAGAATATTAGTCCCTGCCCTTCAGAGCTCCAGCTTTCCTGCTGGATAAATCGTACAGCAGCAAATATCTATTTCTGGATGCTACTTGCTCAAAAGCAAATGACAAGGACTGTGTGTCTCCTGTCCAGAGGCATGTCTGGTAGCAACTGCTCAGGAAAAGGTAAATTAATTTGTAAGAAATCGTAAGATTTCTTTTTTTATTTTATTTTTTTAAGAAGAAAACCTAATAGGCTGCTTTGTAGGCTTTTCTGTGCTGACTTTGCTGACTGGAAAAGAAATATCTTTATACAATACCAGTATACATCCAAAAATGCGGTTTCCTACAACTTACAACTCTGTTTGCTCTCAGAATGATCAGAAAGGGAGCAAATCCTTCTGGAGTGATTTCCCCCCCCTTCTCTTCCACAAGTCCTACCATACGTTCATCCACGTTAGTAAGTCCTAACTTTGGTGTGTTAATTTAGTGCGTCTTGCTTGTTCTTGATAAGCATGAAACAAATTGGGGCAAGTTAACACCTACTGCAGTCCTGCCTCAGATTGCCTCTTGGCGGATAGCCTCGCATCAATTTCTGCAGCACCGGAGGTAGCTGAGCTTGATCTTTCTTTTGCTGTCCTGGGCATAATCCCAGAAACATTAGGTTTGGAAATCTTTCAGCAGAAATGACTGGTGATTATGCTAGCTGCCTGCCAACATGTCCCTTGCCAGGAAGCGGCAGGAATAGCGGCCACACCTCGACAAATGGCCTAATGAGCTGAATTCACATCCATTTGGAAACAGGTTAGTCATGAGTGCAAAGCAAACACAACAGCTCCTGTATTTTCTTTTGGACTCTTCTTAATATTCTGTTTTCTTGCTCTTGGTAGACCAGTTTTGAATAAGCAACTACTTCTGTGTTGGTATGTGAGTACCAGTCAGCCACTGGTGTTGCAGGAGGAGCTCAAGGGCTGACAACGGATGGCTTTTGCTAGTTCCCCAGTGGACCCATCTCTGCTGGTATGGTGTGATGTGGCCAGCTCTGCCAACAGCCCATCTTGCAATGTAAGATATTGCAGGCTTTCATATTTAAACCAGGAAATAAATGACTCTTATGAAAGCACTAGGAAAAACAATATCTTGAATGCAAGCTCAAGAGATGTGGAGATTAGCAGGGCATCACAACCTGCAACAGTGAAGGGCAACCAAGGAGGTTCTTGGTGGACTGTTCGCATCACCAGCCTGTTGGTACCCACTGCTGACAGGAGTGGGTCACAGTGGATGTGCCTGTGTCACCAGCTGTAGGACTTCTCTTCTCCTCCTTGTTTTCACATCCTTCTGCAGGATGAAGCTGCAGCTGCAAAGGTCGCCAGACATCAGATGCTGCAAGTCAGTGTTATTATCCTTGGAAGAAAATTGCATCACTTAAGCTAATTACCAAATGGTATTTCTCCTCTGAAAAATTACATACCTGGGCTCTCTAGGAACACAGAGTGCACAGCTTTGAAAGCAAAGTCATTCCTAAGGCTTTTTGAGCGATGTGATTTAGTTAACCTACTTCCTAAAGCACAATTAAGTGTAGCTGAATAATGGCTGTACAGGAATGACCTTTTCTCAAAAAAATCTGTTCCTCGTGCATTTAGTATTTCACTGAGAAGGTTTGCACAGCAGCTGGCATGCAGTTAGTGCTCAAACAGTTACCAAAGTCGTTCCCTGTGAGGGTGAGCTCCTCTCTGCTCTTGATTTCATCTTTGCTGCAGAGCGGTTGGCATGCGTGAGCTGCTAGCCAAAGCATCCTCCCTTCAATTTGTCAGCTTCATGAAAAGCAATGAAATTAAAATCTTTGGGACTCAGACACAGTTTGAAGACATGGGTGTTTGAGAGCGTTGCTTGGTCTATAGATATCTGCTCGAGGGGGTGACAGGCAGTGCAGCTTCTAGGTTTTGTGGGTTGTGTTTGCTTTGTTGCTGCTTTTTTTTTCTTTTTTTTTCCTTCCCCTCTTGTAAGAGGAGGGTGGGTGAACAGATTACTCCCCTTTTGTACGTTCCCAGTAGTTCATATCTTACTCTGGATAAATTCTTGCACAAGTCTGGAGGTTAACAGCAGTGATATGACCCAGTAAAGGTTTTTTCTTGTTTCCGAGTAGTTTTAAAGCCAGATGCAAAATTCTTAATGTGTGTCTTTCTTTCCTGTGACGCTTCCACATCCTTATTAATAAAATGAAACTCCTCTAATCAGTACAAGCTAACAAGTTTTGAAATGCCGTAGCCAAAAATCTGACCTCAGCTCTTATTTCTCAATCCAGTAGGTTGTCTCTGAGTCTCTACTATGAATCCCAAAGGCAGGTTTTACTGGGCTTTTTGCTGTCGAAAAAAGTACTGAAAGAGCAAAACCTAAAGAGGGAAGATTGGCTAAAATCGCACTTTGCAGACTCGCAGAGCATTTTGCATCAGATCTGCTGGCAGGGTCAGATGAGATATTGTTGATACAGCAAGCTCTCCCTAATACTGATGTTTGTTTTCCAGCTCCACATTTTGCAGAAATATTCTTGCTTCACATTTTTTAATGAAAAATATACTTCTGGTCTTCTGTGTTTGCGGAGGGTGGCTTACCAATGTGAAGCCTGAAGGCTCAAACCCCCAAAGGCAAATAATGTACCAATATTTACAGCTGTTTAGAGTCACTCTTTTTTTAATTGAGTTTCATGACATTTGGTGGTTTTGGTTTATGGATTTTGAATGGTAATATACTGTTTTTGAAGTATCTTGTAAATTACTAAAACTGGATAAGATACTGTAAGTTAATCATAAATGTTAAACTACCATTTGAAAAAAAAACAACCACTTTTTTTTTAAACATAGAGTTATATTTTTTAAATCCTGTTTTGAGATATTTCCTCCAGTCTCATAAATTACTTGGAAACTATTTAAGGAAAGAAGAAATAGAAAGTAAAATTGAAACCTTTGATGTCAGTTTTTCTCTATTTTTATCTTTCTCCTCACTTTTTATCTCCTTCCCATTCCAAGCCTTTCATGCAGTGACTGAGGACAACATTCCTTGTCCTTTGTATAAAATGTAATAGATGGGAGGCTTATTTTTAACTGTTGCTTTATTGTCTAACTGTCTAGATCTACCAGCCATTATGTGGGTTATACTGGCAATGTGCAGTCTTAAGGAGGAAAAAAAATAATCCACTTATTCTTGTGTTATTTTTTAAAAAAATCTGTCTCTTGCTGAAGCCACAGGCTCAGGGCGCTGCACTGGCCATCGTGAAGAAGTGCCCCCGCTGCTGTGGTGGCAGCAGTAGCCTGGAACCCGAGCGGTGGTGGCCGGGGCAGGTGCAATCCTCTTATGTGCAATCATCTGCTTCACAGTCCAGCGGCTTAGGTGGGCTTACATTCTTCTGTGGTAACCTATACATCACGTTATCCTTTTTTCCTCTGCATCTAGACCTGTTTTGCTCTTGGCACACTGCTGAGCTGTATCATCTCCTGACCAACGGCTCCTGAGCTCAGGGTCCACTGTGTGAGAGCGCTTCCTCCAGTCACATTTGAATTTGCTGCTTATTTTCCAATGAATGCCAATATCCTGAAAATTACTGACCTACAATCCCTGTAACGTGCCAGAGGGTTTATGCTCCTCTCCATCCCCTTTCTGGTGGGAGAACCTCCAGCGCTTTCTCTGGGAATGAGAAACTTTCTCCGTAGCCTGGCTGGTCTGGTGACTTGTCTACAGGCTGTTGCTTATCAATGAAGGGACCTGGGTGTAATATCCCAGCTGCAGGAATGTTGCCTTTAGGTTTGCATGTAAACATAATTATATCCTCCAGTGTCAGTAGCATTTTGCTTGTTAATGGTAAATTTAATCTGCCCTTGGGTTCACCACATTTCAGTGTTCTTTGTGGTCTTTGTTAGGTTTGACTGAATACTAGTATTGTCTGCAAATCTTGTACTCTTGCTGCTCATCTGCTTTTCTATATCAGTAATAAAAGTAATACTACAGAGCTCTGTGAAGCTCTTTTCAAGCTGTGAAAGTTTTGCTCATTTTATTCTTAAATGCTGCACATATAAGTCCTGATATTCAAGCAAGGAATTCATTTACATGCTATGTATAGCTCAGCTACCCCTCAACTACTGCCATTTTGTCCCCCTTTCAGAATATTATTTACACTTATTAAAAAACAGTTGAATAATATTTGTCTAGGTTTATTTAAAAAATGCAATGTAAACCAGCCGCTTTCAGAAATACATAGAAGCTTCAGATGGGTTTCCTATTAATACTTTAAGCAGCTCCAATAAACCTCTTTTTAAAGTATTTGAAGTGTTTTATATGCTCATAACTGAATAAATGAGCAGTTCTTTCAGCAAGCTTTTATTTAAGACAATATCTGCAGCTTTGTGCATCTCCTGTAAAAATAGATGGTTGCAGGATGAGAGTCATTTTTAGGTGAATCTGCATTTGGGCTCTGTGGAAAATCATCTTCGTTCTGGTAAAAGGTTGCTGGATTTTAGGCATATCTTAAAGAATTTATTTTTCTTTAGCAAAAGCTCATTGCACAAAGGTAATTTGGTACTAGCAGCGCTCCTAGGTGGGCAACTTTTGATTTATATGGAAATAAAAGTGGTAGAGCAATACTATTTTCCTACTTCTGGAAGCATCTCCCCTGCCGTTCTTGTCATTCTGAATGAAGCCACTCTCGCGGGTTCTCGCTGCATAAACTGAAATGCTTAAACCCCTTAATGTTGCTGGCCCTATGGTATCTGCATCTGTATTGAACTTAAATACACTTCACGTGCTAGAGCTGGGTTTGCTTCACGTGGGAAACACATGTTGTCATTGCTGTCCAGTCCATACATTGCTCGTCTGAATTTCGCGAACATGCATATGATACCCAAGGTATGTAGAATATCACCATCTTCTCATGGTATGAGAGGGAGCAGGGAAAAAAATAATCCTCAAAACTCAAACGAGCAACAAGCCCAAAGGCTTTTTCTCTCTGTTCTCATTGAAAGTAATGTCTCATTAACAGTAATGCTGATTCTCCTGTTAACCTTAACAGGAACAGGCTGAGGCAAATGAGAGCATTTAAAATTCCTTTCTGAATATTTGAAATAATACTACGAAAGATCTTAGCATCACAAAAAAACGTATATAATTTTTGGTCTTAACACTTCAGATTTACTATGACAACTGTCGTACATCACACAGCAGCTGAGTTATCTTCTCACTTTCAGGGAGACGTATATCAACATTGGGCCAGTCTGGCATGTCCTACCTGTTTTTGTACCACCACAAAGAGGTAGAAGATGCTTTGTGTGTTGGGCTTGTCTCTCAAACGTGAAAGTCTTACCGGTTTTGTAGACTGAGTGGGATTTTGCCCTTTAAGTTCTGTGGGTGATTTTTCAAATGTAATCCAAATACGTAGTTAAAAGTAATCCTCTTCTGTGTTACTTTGTTTGGATGCTAGCTTGGTGTGGTTTTGCATCTTCTCCTGGTGTGATGGGCAGGAAAACCTGGCTGGGTGAGCAATGGCTCCTTCTTTTTTTGTATACCTCCAGAGTCAGTGGGCACCTTTTGGAGCCCTTTCTTGGGCTGGGAAGGCTTTCGGGCAGCCCATCATGCACCCATTGCTTCTGTTGTCTTCCCTCCCTCCTCATTCACCACTTTGGCTTGGGAGAGTGCAGCATGTTGTTATTCCAGTCTTTTTATGTTTATTTATATTGTCTTGTCTTGGATGAAAACTGCCAGTAAGGGCAAATGCTGTCTTCAAGACTCTGTTTCAACTGCACAGTGAGAGTAGTTGCCTTTTGTGCACTACTCTAATGATTGCTTTTTTGTTTTGTTGGGGGTTTTTTGTTTGATTCTTTTTTATTTATTTATTTTTAAATCCACAAGGAAAGATCTTTGAGATTCTGACTTCCTATTCTCCTAGGAGCCTAGAGAGTGTAGCATCCAGTTTTCTAGGTTAGTACTTATTGATTCTTTTAAATTTTACGGTAATATTTAAACAGTCCACCTTGTTTTTCCTCTTCCCAAAACTCCCAAACTACTAGTGCCTCTTTCCTTCTTTCTATGGGAAACAAAAGAGGCAACCCGATAAAGCCAGCAGTGACCGATTGGGGCATTTTCCATTGAACAGCAACACAGCAGTGGTGATTATTGATCTGAAACGTGGGCAGGAGCGTGATCGCTTCCAAATCCCAATGGAAAATGTCCACTTGCAAAGGAAGAGATGCTAAAGCTGGCTCGAAAAGGTGGTGGGGTTTAGGCTCAACAGAGGGCCAAAGAGTGTATGTGTGTATTTAAGCCCCTCTTGGTCCATTTTTTGCTAAGCAATTCAGCAACCTATTAGATTTGTGTCAAACTCCTCATCTTGCTGGTCTCACAAAATGGGATCTCCTAATACATAAAAAATAAAGACCTGAACTGGGTAAAATTAAGCCAGAGTGTTAAAACTGAAAGAGATGTCCCAGGCCAAATGATTGATCTTAAATTATCCATTTAGAAACTTTGCTGCTAATTGAAAATGATTCTCAGTGAAGGCCTTGGTTAAATGCAGTATCACAGGAAGCGTGTGAATACAAAATGCAACTAATTTTAAAGTGATTGTGACTTTGGGCAAACTTATCTTTTCATGAAGTCTGAAAGGAAGGTAACATCATCTTTTCCTTAGTACAAAGAGCACCAGCAAATTAATGTTGCTGAAGCAGAGAATTTAATGGCTGTTCTGCAAATTAAAAGCTACTTTCTCCTTAGGTTTATGATTTGAAGTAACGTTCCTGAGTGAAGTGTTGTAATTAAAAGTAAAACAGAGGCCTGAGGATGATAGATGTGACCCGCGGCGCTCACATGCTGAGAAGTCTGTGTAATTTTTCCCCAGCAGAAGGTAGATGGGAGATTCATCACCAGGACAGCAAACATATTCAGGCAGGGGTGGGGGAAGCAATTACATGGAGACCTGTCACTAGAAGAAGCCTATGAATATTCTTACACAAATTTTAATTTAAAATATTGGTTTAATTGTCTGTTGGGGAACTTCATGTTCACTTCATAAGCAAAGCAATGAGTTCAGTGATGGATGTGCCACATCAGACAGGGAGGAGGAGTTCTCAGCATGAAGATGAAGTGGCCTGAGACACTGAGTGCTAGTCGTGCCTGTCACAATCCTAAAAATAACAGCATTAAGTAATTTAGCATCTTACATTTATAATTGAGTATGACTTATCCAGTGATCTCCGACAGTGTAAATTGTATTGTACTGGGGCAGCTCAAACCAGTGGACAAGATTAATGGACATATAATGCAAAGAGAAGTCCGAAAACACTTTCTTCATACAGAAATTAAGAGGCAATAATTTAGACATAAAAAGCGTAAATGTTTGAAGACATCAGCTTGCTAGGAGTGATAACATGTATAATAACAGTACTTTTCAAGTTTATTACTGTTTTCGGTATCACAGATGGCTGCAAATTGTAGGGCTCTCTTCTATTGTGTCTTTCCCCTCTGCCAAATTAACAAAAGAATGTTAAATCTTGGCTAGCCTTAATAGGGTGCATATGTTAACGATGGAAATTGCTTCATTGTGCTGCTAAATTGATGGAAGCAAGACAAGATGTGGGGAAATGTGTGTGTTTTAGTTGGTACTGGGTATTATTTTGGGATTCAGACTTATGTTCTGCACATAGTGGGGCTCTCTGGAAGATGAATACATTTGCATTTCATGTTTGCCAGCACATTTCTGTTTTGAGTGCTTTCATGTTTCAGTTGCTACTGGGTATATTTTGGGACAGAAACTTATGTTCGGTATAAGCTGGAGCTCTCTAGAAGGTGAATAACTTCATATTTGGCATATTTGGCTTCTGTTTTGAGTGATTACATCCCAACTGGCCACACAGACACACGTTTCTGCTCGATGTGTTGCTTTGAATTATAAAGAGGTGACTGCCCTGATCTCAGCCTGGCTTCTGGTGAGTGCAGAGGCAGAGTACGAACAAGTCCTGGAGATAAAGCAGGGCTGTAGCATGCAGGAGGTTATAGGTGGCTGAGACCCGTGTCACTTGTTGTAGATTTTGGAACGTGTGTAGGCGAGACGAAGGACTGCAGACAGATGAAGGGCAATATCCTATCTAATGGATTTGTATGCTACTGGGGGATCTTGTCCTCTGAGCTTGTCTCAATGACAGCATTTGTGTGGGGGTCACTCAAGTTATGTTTTGGAGATCTTGGTGTGGTCTTTTGCTCTTCTGAATTCTCGGCTAACGGCCTTGGGGTCTGAGCAGTCACAGTCACATCTGAAATCTTTAAGTACATCCAATCATTCTCCAGTTCTCCATCCCTGCTCCCCAGTACAGACTGTATACCCAAAATGAAGGAAAGCTTTGCTCTTTGTCTCTCTGTGCCTCTGATTCACTCTGTGAAATGGAAATTGCTTCAATTTCTTCCCCAGGCTGGATGATGAAATGCCCTGATGGTATTGTGATGAGCATATAAGAAATACCAGAAAGTAACAATTCAGACCATGGTTTGAAATGTATATGCAAAGATGTTGGTTCTCTCACCAAACAAAGAGGAGAAAGTAATCTATATAGAATAGAATATTATTTATAGAGTTAAACAACTTTTTATGGAATAATTTTAATTTTGATGGACTCCATCCTATGCAATAGGGTGGAGGTGAGGTAGAGTTAAGTTTTGTAGTTAGAAAAAGTACTGGGACTGCATGAGGGGGATGAGAGTTTGGCTTAGGTAACTTTAATTCTGGCATTTAATTTGGCATTTAGTTCTGGCAACTTAAATGTTGACATACACTGTGATATCATTTTTCATGCTATATGCGTAAGGTCTAAGACCTTTTCGCTTATGCCAGATTTCCAAGCAGGCACAAGAACGATACCTCATCCGGTCCCAATCTACTCTGGACCTTGTTTGCAGATGTCACTGGGCCAAGAAAGCATTGCACCTGATGGATTTTGGTGGTCAGCACAACTTTCTATCCTTGCTCTTTCAACTGAGTACTCTTAATAGTTCCTCCATCAATTTGCAAAGAAGATGAGGAATTCTTATGTATCCCTAGACAGAAAGATTTTTTTGTAGGGACTACTGTATGACATGGAAGTCTTCCCTTGTAAAACCAGTAGAAAACTGGGTATTTTTATTTTCTTATGAATAGACCTGCCTCTGCTACTGGAAAATATTTCCTACTCTTACCTACCCATGGTTTAAGGAAAGCAGACCAATGTGAGAGCATAGCCAATTTGCTCTGCACTGGTTTAATATCACTTTTATGTGGCTCAAGTTGCTCTTACTGAAAATCTTAAATTATGTGTTTAGTGCTTCCTTTCTGCTCATTTTTGGCTAAGTGGGAAAAATTGCCTTGCCTTTGTCCACAATTTCTTGGAGAATCAGCAACTGGGCTGTTTTGGAGCCGGTCCTCTATTGTTCAACAAAACATAGCTCTGTTTTTATTTGTTCTGCTTTTGAGCCATTTTGTAAGGCATTGTGTGGCAGAGAGGCATGGAGAGGGATGGAAAGACTCCAGGATTTTCTTGTCATATTGACTTGTTGATCATGTGGAAGTTCTCATGTCTGTGCCCCTGTGTGTACGTACAGGTGCATTGCACAAGTCTGAGCAAATGCATTGGTCTCGGTATAGATCCCCCTCCAAACCCCGTCTGGAACAGGAGTGTGATGATCTCCTGAAGATTCTGAGGCTTTTTGCACTGTTTATTTTGAGCTGTGGCAATGTGTTTGCCAAATAAAGACCAATGCACTAATCAAAACTTCATATAAATAGGCTTCAATTACAAAATATTTGCAGGGAGGTATATTAAATTTTCCTGGAAGTTCACAAATTGAGATAAAAGTTAAAGCTGTTTTCTTTAAATAATAAATAATTGAACACATACTTTGTGTAGGGATGGTAAGGAAGAAGAAAATCACTGATACTGTATCCATTTCAGCCTGATTGGATCACAATCTATTGGTTTTTTTTTCCTTGTGAGAAAATCCAAATGTGTTACCAGAAGCTCTCCTTGACCTTCTCGCACTGGAGTAGCCATCCAGCTAGGTCTGCTAATGGAGTTCACTTTAATACAGTAATGTTTAGAGCATGTTTAGATATGAATTATGGCTGTGGAGAAATCTTTTTCTGATTCAGCTCTTCCACCTGCGGAGCTGCCCAGTGCAATCGCTGAGCCCGCACCCTAGCGCTGCTCTCCAGGGCCACCCGTGATCCATCACCATGCACGGGCACTGCTGAGACCTTGGTGCGAGCAGCATGGGGAGCTGAAAGAAAAACTCGCAGTGTGTTGTGATATAATTTATGCTAGTAAGCAGATTTAAATTATGTAAATTACTGTCTGCACTGAATCTGCCATCTGGAAAAAGTTATGCATACAAAAATCTGCCGGGGCAATGCGAGGGACAGAGTATCATTGAAAAGGGAGAAGGTTGATGGAATAAAACCAACCTGCTCTAGGAAAATTTATTCACCTGCTACAGTCCAGTGGCAAAGCTATTCTTCTGTAATAGCCAGTTTAATTTAGTAGGACTGAAACAATTCTTTAAAGCTACTTTGGAGTTTGAAGACTTCCTTGTTATCAGGACCAGATAAAAGCCAGTTAGGATGCAAAGAAGGAGCAGGAGGGAAAGCCGGTATATCGAGCCGCAGGTGTGCAGGGGTCAGTCAGCAATGTAAGGGTAGGTGGAGAGGAGATGAGATCTGGCTCGAAACTTTTTGAGCAGGGGATAGGTTCTGCAGCCATCCTACGTGTAACACTTCTTGCAGTAAATAAGAATTAGAGGGGTAAAAGCCTACAGCGTTTACTGCACCTAGCATGTTAGCCATCCTGATGTCTCGGGTCAGAGCAGACATGTCTTGTTTCTTCTCTTCCAGAGCAAGAGCCCCCATGAGCTGCAGGAGAACGTATCCTGGAGCTGCATCACCTAATGACACATGCCTTCTAGGCAATACGTTCATTTATGAGCAGGTATTTCTCATAAGGGAACCTTCTGCTCCCAAGAGGTCCCAAGACCCCTACAGAACACATAACAGAAATCAATGTTTACAAAGGGATAAGGACTTGTGGGACTGCCTAGAAAGGCAGAGTGTTGTTCTTCACACACACATGAATAGTAAAGCCTCTTGGCTTTTCAACAAACCCACTTACATGTTTCAACTCAGCTACTTTTGTGTGCCTTCAGTTTAAGGAAACAGCAGGCTCTTGGTGATGTGTCATTCATTACAAGAGCAGCACAGTACGTGTATTAGTAATATTCTATAAAGCAGAGCAGTAATTACAGAATGCTTTGTCAAATTTTATTATCTGTTACTACAAAGTATTGTGTGCACTATTACAGGAACTTATAGAGAAACCTTACTGACTGCACGCCTATTAACTCGGTAGGCACGGCGTTTAATTTAAAAAAATAACAGTTGGAGACTGTCAATGATGCTCCCATAAAAAGTACGCCAGCTTCTGCTGCAATGCAGAAGGGAAACAAATGTTTCCCATTTAGACTTGGCATACTGTAACCCTACAGAGCTGACTTACCATGATAAACTATTGTCATTGAATTGTATTCCCACAAGCCACTACTATAGCCTATTTAAAAAGCGTAACGCGATCTCATGTATTTCTAATTATTTGTGAGATGAAGGGATAAGCGCTTCACAGTGCTATTTTTTGCTTACCATTCTCATAACTTGCAAAGCAGCCCTGAGTGCCTTGCCTCTTTCCATTACTGTTTATTAAACTGCTCTTTAATGAAATGGGTCAGCAATATTGTGAGACACTGAGCTCTTACCTTGGACTGAGAAGTCTGTATTAATAGCTATAGAGAGCGGGTTGCTGGACAGTGGAGGGGCAGCATCAGTTTTTGAGACTATAATGCTGGTTAAATTGAAGATTACAGAGCTCTGAAGAGGAGAGCCTTTGCAGCTTGGTGTTTTAGCAGACTTGCTCTTCACAGCGTACACTCGCTTCTTTGAGGATTAGGTTGTGTATTGCTGAGCTAATGGACTGGCAAGGTTGTTCTTTCGAGGCAAGCTATGTGTGGCAAGCTTTGAAGAGAGTGTCAGTAAAGCCTGTTGAGGCAGGGATAATGAGTGAGGAAACACATCACCCCCGTGCTGCATGCTGTGAGTCACTCCCACCTTCTCAAAGAGCCTGGGCAAAGTGTAGCTGGTCAGTGGGAGTCATGCAGGAAAGGACTAAAGGGGGACATCAGTGATTGCGGTGTAGTTGATAGTCTGTGCAGTAATTCAAGCTTAGATTGCCCAAATCATCATCTTTGATCCTTTAAAAAGACCAACAGCAGTACACTCCACTGCTAATTAGTTGCCACCATAGTTCACACTCTTGGAGTGTGGTGTTTCCTACTGGATCCTGTCCTTGAGCTGCTCTTCTCAGCCGGGGCTGTTGCATGTAGCACAGGGCATGCATGCTCTTAAACTTCCTCCAGTGTTACTAGGTTTTGGCTTTGTTTGTTTTTTCCTTTTTTTAAAAAAAAAAAAAAAAGGCCATCCAACTCTCTTCACAGAGAAAAATCTGCAGTCCCAGAGGAAGGATGACTATGCCTGTGCTCCATGCCACTAGGGTCCTTGAGGAAACTTCACCTGGGAGGAACTGCTGCAGCACATCCCCTTTGCAGGCTGCACAAGGCCAGCTCGCCACCCTCTGCTTTCTTTTTTTCCCACAGGGCATCATGGCAGGCACACCTGGGCAGCCCTTATATCTCAGGTGCCAGAAAGAGATGCAAGTAGAAAATGAGGCCAAAATAGTGACAGCTGTAAGGATAATCAGTGATGGGAGCCATTTGCTTGTGGGTGTGGTGGGTCCTTTCTCTCTTGAAGTCCCCCCGCTAAGGTTTGGGGGTCTGGTTCCTACCACAGGTGTCTTTGTCAGCCAGGGGTCATGGTCTTCAGTGCTGCAATGGATAGGGGAACTTCTGTGTGCTTTATCAAATAGCAAATGAGACCAAGCAATCATAACTGTTCTATGTCCTTAAAAACCCATTATGTGAAACTGTTACGAATGGGTGGTTTGGTGCTTTGGTGTAAGAAAGAGCAGCCTGTTCTTCTAGCTGGGTCAGTCTCTAGATTCTAGTCAGGTGATGGTCTCAAATGTGCCCTGACTGTGCTTTCAAACCTTATACTATTTAAATAAAAGGATCTGAGGGGATAAGAGTAGAAAAGCTTGTTCTACCCGTGAGAAGAATCAGGCCCAGAACAAAGCTTCTCCATCCTCACTGTCAAACAGGGTTTTCAGTCCAGGGTGGCTCACAAAGCCCACGCTACTGATATTCAGGTTTTGAAAATGTGCAACAACCTAATGTGTGATGGCAAGAAAAGTAATGACTATACTGTAGATACAATAAGTATTGATTAAATTTATTGTGCTGCTTCTCTGTCTGCTGAAATTAGAAAGGGAAAACATAAGATTTAAATAGAAATCCATTTACTTTCTCAATAGCTTTTACTGCCTCTGAGCTAAATTTAGTGATAATTAAGTTCTCTGTGATTGTAACAATGTGCTTCCTTCTCCCGGTAGCTCTTTCCCAGTGGTCAGCCCTTCTGCAGAAGCACAAGGGTTTCACAGTATGAAGTAGCATTGTAGCAAGCAATAGTTCATGTTGTCCTGTAGTATGGGGATTAGTCTGAAATAAATCATCTGAGTAAAACCTTTTTCTTTGTTAGAGGATTTGGGTTTCTTGTTTCCTGACTAGGTAAGAAAACTTCCTTGGAAAAAACCTTTGTTTTCCTCTAATCTTCTAACAGGAAATGCTTCTGTTTATAATAGAGGTTTAAATATTTGTATAGCTTCTTTGATTCTGTTATGAAAGCAGTAAATGATAAAGCATTGATACCAATTTGGACTGGAACCTTGACTGAGAACAAGGCCTCGTTTTGGTAGTTTCCATTTAAAATGGTATTTTATCACTCAGCAGATTTGGAAAAATACTTCATACCAGTTGTGGTTGGCTTTTTTCAGTGCCGAGATCAGCTTGGCTGTGCTTCTAGAGGAGCACAGCAATTCTTATTGGCCTCATAAGAAATCACAAGTTCCCCTGTAAATGAGTATCATAGGAGTGCTTTGGCTTTTTGGTTGCTCCTGGCTGCTGAGGAGATGCTGCTGGGCTGGTGGTACCTCCCCAATTCTTTCTCCAGTGGGAGAAGGTGGTAGTGAGCTTTAGGCCTAGGCAAAAGTTGCTTGGGTTGGGATTACAGTGCTTTGGGGGGACAGTGCTTTTGCATTTTGTGTTGGTTTCCTCTGCCTGTGAAAATGGAGTGCCCAGCAAGAAAGCACTCAAGGAACCAGAGAAAACCCTTGGCTATTGAGACCCACTTGATGCCTCTAGGCTTAAGTCTTAAGCTTTGGGCTTATGTATTGTGGTAGCTTGTAATGTTTTACAAAAGAGTGTGATGGAAAGCTGTACGCTTAAAATGAACCCAGTCCATACCTCCCTTTCACACTGGGGAGCCCAGCACAGGGGGTGGAAGGGATGGTTTTCCTTTACATGGCTGGTACTCAGCAGCAAAACGATCTTTGCAATCTTTCAAATGATGAGCGCTGGCTGGCTCTGAGAGATTACGTAGCATTATTGATCTGACCTTTCCTTCTCATGGCCAAAGTTTATCCACTTGTAAAGAGTTTTCTGTAGAAGTAGTGATTTGACCTTTACCGCTTTCAGCAATCCATGATAAATGGAACAGATGAACACCCAGTGCCAACATTTGCTTTTTTTAAACCTGAATCTCCAGATTTTGACAGATATATCCTGTTAATACTGCAGTTTCCAGAGATATAACCATAGCATTAAGGCAGCATCTTCAACTTAACATTTATATAACATTTCACTATAGCTTCCACCCTCACCCCGCCATATGCACACGCGCAAACTAAATCTGTAGGGATGTGACTCGTTGTGACCGTTTGACCTTTTCCTCAGCTTTTCAGTCAATAAAGTTCACTTCTGTGACCTTACTGTAGCTTGGCAGTGGTTCTGTGTTATGATAGTGGTATTTCTTACATTCTTGTGGTATGAAACTTGGCAAAAATGGGATGTTTCACCTGTGGGCTCAGCTGTGAAAGATCTTTGGTGTAATGGGATAACTTTAAAAATTGCAGGCACTATAAAAGCACCTTGAAAAGAAGAGAGATAATCAGGCAGGTTCTTTCATGTGTGAACCTAAGGGCTCTGTCTTGCTTTTTGATGACAGAAAATTTCAAACTTCTGGTGAATTGAGTTTTTGTCCTTTCTGCCACTTAGATGGGGGGAAAGATGTAGGCATTTAAAAGGAAGGTTTTTGCTGTGCTCTTTCTGGCATTTCATGCTTGTGAGTTCAGTCATATTCAGTTTTGCTCTTGGGACCCCAACGTAGAGGCTACTGTGTCCTTCATAGCAGAGACCTGTGCAGAGATACCGGACAGTGAGGAAAGGGGTTGTGTATTTGGGTTTTCTTTTACTCCAGAATGATTATTGCAGCATTTCTGTTTAGTTTGGAGAAAGGGTGGATATGGAGGCCCAGAACAAGATTGTGTTAGTATTTTCTAATATAGTTTAGGAGTAGCCAGCACTGGTGATACTACCCCCGGGGCTTGTCAGCGAATGAAGAATGGTGTAGGTTTGACTTTTGGAGGGGGGGGATTTTTTGTTGGTGGGTTTTTTTTTTTTGGTTGGGTTTGGTTGGATTTGTTTTAAAGCCATCCAAATCCTCAAACTGCTATTATCACAGTGTGCGAGCTGCAGCCGTATTGCATCTTGCACGACAAATGAAATGACAGTCCCAGCTGCATAGGATATCTCAAAGCAAACCCACATACATGTCCTCAGGACCATCCAGCTTTGCACACTGTATCAAAGACTTCAGTCTCTCTGCTCATTGACCAGCCAGGCTTCAATTAGAGCACAAAATAATAGGCTCATTAGTGGAAATGGAGACTACGTGTTCTGCCTGCCTGATTTACTAATGATCCTCAGGTGTCTTTCTGCTGATCCCCAATATGTAGTGAGAGGTGGAAAACATTTACAAGAACATATTAAACTGGGGGCATGGATTTTGTCTTTGCCCTGGCTGTTGCTCAGAGAGTACATCCACCATGGTCTCCTGCTTGCCCTTAGGAAAAACATTGCTCGGAGTGGTGGTATGGCTTGGGAAGGAAGAAGGGAGACCTTTACGTCCACCAGCAGCTCCAGTGGGTGAATCAAGAGTGGCCCAGGGCAATTTTATTTTCAGACCAGCTCCCATGCCATTGCTCAGGGTCTTCACAGGACTTAGGGATTAGGGCCAAATCCACATCCTAGAAATGGTGACAAACCTCAGTGTTAAAATGAATGGGCTGTTTTTACCTTTCCCGACTGACACCATCTGGGGCTGCTTAGTGTATGTAGTTCTTTTGCTTGTGAACACTGATTTAATTTTTTTTTCCTTTTTTTTTTTTTTATCTGATCTTGTGATGTCTGGAGATGGGGGCCTTAATTTCCTGTCCTGTTGGATCTGTCTTTTAAACCTTCTGAAGAATGTATGTTTTCAGGAAACCGGGAGTATGAAAAAGCCCCATCTGCACATTTAATTTGCAACAATGCAGTCACAAGTCTCAAACGGGGAGGGCAGAATTAACAAACCGAATCTAGCCAATAGTGTATAATGCAGTCATTATAGACTGACCACCTCTGACTGAATTAGCTGAAGTCCATGAAGTCACCTTTAGATTTCACAGTAAGAAAACTCAGTGGACCAAGACAGGATGCTGCAGAAAGCCAGCAGGTGCAAAGGACAGGCTTTTTGCTCCGTGATTGCAGAAACAAACTTCTCTGGTATGTCTCAGTTGGGATTATTTGCTATTAGGTTTTCGATTGAGCAGCAGCAAGTGCAGTTTCACCTCTTAGGGAAAGCTGTAAGCTGTTTAAAATCCTCCAGTAGTTGCAGTCTCTTCAGTCTGGGAACTCCCACTAATTTAGTTTGGGTTTTTTTCATTATTCTCTACTGGCATTTCAAATATATATATATAAAAATAAATATATCTGAGTGGCCTCATGGCAGGTTTCAGTTATACAGTTTTGGAGAAATATAAGTGCTGAGACTGGTAGTTGCACGTCTGCTTGGATAGAAAAGCTTTGAGGAGGAAGATCTTTTCAAGCTTTTCAGGATGGAGCAACCACCGAAATTACGAGGAACAAAAATTTTATGAGGTGTTGAACAAGCTTTCCTGCCAGCTCTGGGTCAGCTCAGCAGAGCTAGATAAAACTGTTGCAAGCTGAGCAGCGGGGTTAGGGAGACCTAGAGACTTTTGAAGAAAAGATCAATTTTAGTCTGCCTCCAACGTTTGTGATTAACTTATCCTGGGTCTTGTTCTTTAGAGCGGCAAGTCTGCAAAATCAAACCAAAATTGCTCTGGAAACAATCCTATTTCCACTGTCCATTAAACATCAGTGCACGTATATTTTCTTATTACTTGAAAGCACATTAACAATTAAAGGTTGATGTGAACATTTAACGCATGTGGCTGAGGCTTAGGAATCTGCTTTGCTGTGGTGCCACGACTGGTGTGACTAAAAGAGATGTCCTGGGGCTTCCTCGGACCCTGTCAATCCACAGTACATCTAGCCCTGTAGTTTCAAAGAATCCTGCCCAAACAAACAAACAAAAAAGCATGGATAGATGGAAAAGTCTGCAAGGAGGGAGGCTGTGGGAGGAAGCCCTGCAGCCAACTGGGGTGCAGGATGGACAGGGAGGGCTAGGGGTCTCTGGAGTACTGGAGCCCTGGGCTGGCTCAGGGCTTCCGAGAGACTCACAAGGGCTGATAAAACACCAAATCCTGTTTTCATTTCTTTTTTTAGACTTGAAGCTCTGAGGTGAAATGTAAAAAGTCTTAGCACAATGTGCAACAGAAAGCCAAGTAATATTTTTTTCTTTTTAATCAAGCTAAGCAAAACCAACAAAATCCCTGTGGCTCTATCTGATTGACTTTGTCTAAAACCACAAATATCTACAGCAGCTCCATCACCTGCAGCTTTTCAGCAGGTGCTATTCATGCCCCAAGCTGCATTTCAGCACTGCAGGAGTGCTAAGCCTTACACTAGCCAAAAGGGGGCTTACAAACTTGCTTTGTCCCAGGGGGTTTTTTACCCTCTCTCCTGTTGCTCTTACCTTGAATGAGGTCTGTATGGGTAGATTTACTTGAAGATCACAGAAAAAACAGTTTTGTTTTGTTTTGTTTTACCCTACTCCTACTACTGGTTAATCTGCTGAGCACGCTGATTTATGCAAGATGTGTTGAAATTTTCCCTTGCATTTTCTTGGTACTATACACATTAGAAAAATAATTGCAGTACAATTAGTAGTCTTTCTCAAGCTGCTTTGTTCTCTTTTGAGAATTATTTCCAAATGCATATGTTGGCAAAAAAAGGCAAATGTTTTAATAAGTAAAATACTCCAGTATAACATCTTGCAATTTGATATGGCATAAACACACACATAAGCAAGAATAGTATACCATGACTTAGCGATGCAGGGCCTCAGATTATTTAAACCTTGATACCTGTCTCCAGGGTGACATGTAAGAATGCACAAAAGGAGATATCTGTAGGGAAAAAAACAATGTCTGGATGTTTCCACTTGGCCCGTGGATTCATTTATCTGAGCCTAAAGGGTGACTACGTCTGCAGCGCCTTCTGGGCACAATTTATTCTCCAATGTGACCATGCAGTTGAACCTTCAGTCCATGGCCAACCTTAACCTGTCCACACCATATCATATCCAAAGTCTTTTTCTCTGTACCTCCCTTTGCCCCGGCCCTCCTGCAGGCCTGCCGTGTCTCTCGCAAGCCCCCCTCCAGCTGAGCCATGCAAAGGTCTCTGCGGTTGTGTGGTCACAAGGAGGTTGGGCTCCAGGTCTCTGGGGATATTCAGAATATTGCAATATTATTACTGCGCTTTTCTCAGTAACCCCCATAGTAAAGCAGGGTATCAGAAGGTGTAACAAAAAATTGTTGGTCTTGTAAATCAGGATAAAAGACCAAGAACACACTGAGAGGTACCAAAAACTTCTGATGGCACTTCAACTTCTGCCTTGACCAAGCTGCAAGATTAAGCTCTAAATTTGCTTTTAAATATTTGTTCTTTTTTTCTTTCTTTCAGGGATAATCTGTCAGTTCAAATCAGACTCCCGATGGTAGAACTATAGGAAAAATGCAAATCCTTAGACAGCCTTTTAAGTTTATGGAACAGTTTGCTGCCACATGAAAAAGAATAATTCATGTGTAGGTGGGGGGGAAGGGTACTCAGACCTGAACAAAGAATTTTTTGCTGAGCTTTTTGGCTTGCAAGGGTAGATGTTGTGTGCATGTATGGATATATGCATACTACATGTACAGATGAAGTATAAATATGTGTTGTGCCTGGACATAAACCCCAGGAATCGAAAGACAATTACAGGATGTTTCTTATCAGACTTTTTCACTGAGGGGAGAAAAATAACCCTGCAGTACTATGTGATAATACCAGTAGGAATTTTATGTGATAGTGGATCAACCAGGCTGATACGGATCTGGTGATAAATGACAGGCTGCATTTTCCCATCATGCTGAAATTGGTCTTGAGTCTTGACTTATGACTCTGGGATCTAGCATGTACTTCTCCTTTCCATTTGCTTTACACAGCTCTCATCTTCTGACTATACAGAATTTCCATTTTTGTAAGTAAAATCAAATTCACTCCACTCTTAAACAGGGAAGGTTGTGGGAGGTTTCTGCTTTTGTTTTTTTACCAGGCTTGAAGTGGAATATCGAACACTGGAATATGTTTAAGGTCTGGATGACTAAGAAATACTTTTTGCCAGGTGTTTGAAGTTACATTTCTGTCAATATTAAAACATTTCTCTTAAACAAATGCTGAGTGGAACAGATACCTCTGCTCAGGTTGATGAATAATGAAGCAAGATATCCTTTCTCCCTTTGGAGTTCTGAATTAGATAAGCATGATTATCTATTTGTAAACTTGCCATTAGAAAGTATCAGCATATGAAATAGCACTAGGTGACAAACTAGATATTCTTCTTTCCTCTGAACCACATTCATAAAAATGTAGAAGTCTTACTAGAATCTAATTTTTCTGTAAGCCTATCCTGAGAAATGGGCTTTTCTTTCTAGATTAGGTCAATAAGTACACCTAATTACCACTTTGAAGTTTCATCTTTGGATGATACAGTGGCAGTAAGCTTTGAAAATTAAGTTGCTGGTATTTGAAGATTTATTTACTGCCAAATCACCAGTCAATGTGCTACCTATTTTATGTGAAATGTTTGTCCTTTGGTGGCGTTCCGAAGAAAGGGGTACTTAGGGCAATGAAAAAGTTTCCTGAGGATGCTACATTATTTAGGTTAGTGAAGGTCATTGGTTGTGAAGAACAGCTAACCTAACATGTGATCAGGCATTACATTTGCAGACAAATTTCACTATGGAGAATGTGAGGGAATTTGCGAGGGAAAACCCGTCTTTCACATATAAAATTATGGACTCTGAGCTGATTGTTGCCATGAGAGAACGAGACATTAACACTGTAATAGATATCTTGATGAAGCTGTCAACTCAGTGCTTGGGAGGAGTAAGAAAAAGAAGTACAATCCTAGTCATTATTAGGAAAATAACATCATGCCATTCTCCTCTGTTATCCTGAGGTTACTGTGTGCTGGGGTGCCCCTGCTTCCCAGCAGGACAGAGCAGAGCTGGAAACACTCCAAAGGCAGGCAGCAAACAGAATCAGTTGTAGAGGAGCCTCTGTACACAGATGAATAAGCAAGGGTTCTTCAGTCTTCAAAAGAAAGAACTGAGGCTGGGCACAGTAGGCAATTTATAATTCTGAATGCAATAGGAAGGATGAGCAGGATCAATCATTCACTGACTCTTCAACTAACATAGCCAAGGTGCATCCAGCAGATTCTTTTCAACCAAAGATATTGTATGTATGCCGATCATTTTTCTTATTTTTTTTTTTAGAGGACAATTTCACAGAAATTGAAAAAAATAATAATGGAGGTAGTCAGTTCCAGAACCAGAACATACTCTTTCTCTAGACAGGGACTAAGGTTCAGACTTTTAGAGGTGACAGTTTGAGTCCCTGTGAAAGTGTTAATTTAAATAAGTGAAATCACTTAATAGAGCATTCAAAGAACAAGAATGAAATTTTCCTGTTGGCAATTATAACTGTAAATATAAAGAATGAAATTGTTCATATGACTTGTTCAGTGTCAGTTTGCTCAGCGTTAAGACTTATTAACAGGGGAACCTATATAAGGCAGCTCTGGTAATCCAAATGATAAATTATTAAAATTCCCATTAAAAACATGGACCAAATATTTGGAGTTATACCAGTGCGCTGGGGAAACTCCATTAGTTAAAGCTCCTTCATTGCAGTGATGCTGTCTCAGGTATATGCGAAGTAAAAGAAAGGCAACCAAACTCTTGAAGCCAAGGTCCTTCAAGTTCACAAGCCACGGTACAAGCAACTGTCACCTCTGATGGCGCTTGTCCCAATTACTGAATTTAACCATTGGGAGGTATGCAGCTACTTGTGAATATTTCTATTTCATTCCCCCTGAAGTGCAGACACTCCTCCAGAAAAAGCCTAAAGGAAGAAGCTGGGCGAGTAACAGAACTGACTTCTGTGAAAAGCATCAATGTCCACAAAAGAAGAGCTGAAATTATAGTGAATGGTTGCTGTGGACACATAGAGGCTGTGGACCCATGCAGGAATTGCTGGGCCTATGGAAGCTTTTATTTTCAACAGGCCAGTTTGTATGAAAAAGCAGAAATTCCTGTTGTGCGTCATGTGCATTTGAATTAGAACACATCCCATAAGGTTGTTTTATCAACCTCATAAATATTCACCATGACAACCCAGTTTCTAGAGTTACAAGAAACTGTGAATTCATTTTGGGAATTAGTGTTGATTATAATAATTTGAGTTTGGGGCCCAAATATGTAAATAATTTCTGCAGAATTATGCTGCTAGAGGTATCTCTTGCTTGTTCTTCCAAAGTACCAGTTATGCCACCTAACGGGAGTAGAGGGTTTCTGTTAGCATTGTCCAAGTGTCACTTCTAGCAGGGTAGATTGTTATTGTAATTGGTGGACAGATCTTTGCAAGTGAAATTTCTAAGAACCACAAAGCATTTAAGTTGGGAAATCTTTCTTTTTCCATAGTATTAAATAGAAGAGACCTTGTTAACTAATTTCTCTAAAGGTGAAGTTCTGTTAAAAAGTTACCTGTGTTTGGCATTCTTGTCCATGAAAACAGTCTTTCCCCATTAATTTTCATTAAGCTATTGTATTCACACAGGTTCAGAGTGAAAGCAAGCCATGTGCAGCCAAAACCATGCTTGAAACTATTTAAATCCGTATTTTTTTCACTTTGCGATGATGGCTGCTAGAGTTCATAAATTATGTCTGTCTTCTGAATGCATCTGGTTTCTGGTGGGGGAATCTAAATTAGCACAAAACTTAATTTGTATAAAGATATTTCTAGTTAGATGGAAGTTCACCTTCCTCATTACGGTGGGAAAAAAAAGGGGGAGTGGGGAAGGAGGAAAAAATATTTTCAAATCTACTCTGAAGACCTTCACACTGTCCTGACCACAAATGCGCTTGAGCTTGTTTTTTTTGTATGTGAGAAATCCTTATTTCCATTAAAAGTGTTTTGGAACTTGATTAGTTTCAAAGAAGATGGAGATGGTCTGCGTCTAAAAGTGCTGCTAGTCTCTAGCTGGAAGGATGTTTGTGGGCTCTTCGGCTCATGGCCAAACTTCCCTGACTTTGATGGGTATGAAAGTCCGTCAGATAGTGTTTGGCCAAGATGTTTGGGAGTTGTAGGGCTGTGGGGTGAACTGAGGCACAGATGTGTGAATAAAAACAATGGGATATTTTTAGGGAGTATCACTGAAATAATGAAAATAACTTTTCTCCTCTGAGAGCTTGTACGTTGATAATTAACCTGGTGTAAAACCTTCTGTGACAGCTGAAAGCCTCCAACCTGTGAACTTGGTGGAAGTGTTGATGGTGTAATTACAGTGGGAGAGCTGTGGAGATTTGTGGTATTTGCAAGGGTCTGCGAAGTTTGTTGCTCCAGCAGGACAGCACAGTGCTGCAGAGAAGGACCCTATTACTGTGTAGTTGATGTAAATGGNTCTTATTTATTTTTTTGTCAGAGTTAGGTTGATGGTTGGACTAGATGATCTTTAAGGTCCCTTCCAACCTAGACGATTCTATGATTCTATGAAATCCCAGTTCTTCTCCAACCACTGCTTTTCTCATCCCACCAGGACCTGGATTAAGGACCTGGAAGAGGTGCTAGTGTTTTCACTAAAATGAATAATTGTTCAGCAGTTGTTTTTCATACATAGCTTTGAATACATGGAATTTCTATGTATATACACACTATCGATCAAATTGGGCTGAAAAAAGCGTGTGGGGTTTGTTTTCCTTTTCTTTCTCTTTTCACTTTATTTAAGGGTTCAGAGGAGAATTCACAATTTGTCATAAAAAAACATAACGTGAAATTCAGGATTTACTTCTGGGAAGAGCCTTCCCAGCCTCTTGGGAGAGCATGCATGGGCAGCCCTAGTTTTTAATACAACAAGGAAGGCTCTGGAGTGCCTCAGACAGGCATAACTTAATCACTGTGACTCTCTATGTAAAGTGAAGCACAAATCATTGGTTTAAACTAGCACTTGGGTGTTTTTTCTGATGATAATTTAAATCTGCTATATTTTTGTAAGGCATAGGTCAAGGGAGGAAACTTGTTTTTAATGAATCACTCAATAAAATGGGCTTCTGCTTTTCACCACGAAGAAAATTTTAATCCAGAATTGTAGTGTATTTTACAGGGCTCTTTATATTAATACTTACTATGCAGCAAAACTAACTTGGATGAATGGATAAAATGAGTATGTCTTATTTTCTCCTAAGTGTCTTTAATGTGAGGGCCAGTTCTTTCACCTTGAGGGAGAGAGTGAACCACAACTCCGATAAACCTCCTCTGCTGATGCATGGAGCCATTTCCTCCTGGATACCTGCACCTTCAGGTGGCAGAAGCTATTGAAATGACTTAGATAGCCATCACTGCTCTTCATTTCTCCAAAGCTAGCCTGGTTAATGCACCCAGAGGTAGGAACATGCAGTATTTCCTCTTTTGAAAGGCATCATCGATGTAGTTTACCTTGAGGATCCACCCACAGCAACTGAACTAAGATGGAGTTTGTACAGATGTCAGGGACAATTTGTAGAAATAATGGAATTAAAGGCTCAGAAAAATGTTTTTAATCAATATTCTTACATGTCATGGTCAAAGTAAACGCTAGAAAAGTTTTTTGACATAACTTTCTCTGTTGTGTTTTGGGCTTTGGGATTTTCTTTTCTTTCTTTGTTTTCACCCTAATCCCTTAGGAGAAGTGATCTTGCAAAGGGCTATGAATATTTGGGTAAAGAAAGATTGGTATTATAAACAGGTTAGGATTTCCATTTGCTATGTTTTCTTTTTAATTTGCTGATATCACTAATTGATCTGCAGTGCTCTGTAGCAGTTATATAGCCTACAGCACTGACTTCTTACATTGAAAGTAATTAGGAATGTGTGGGGGAATGTTTTGGATTCCTTTTATAACCTAAGGGGTCCTTTTAGCTACTGGAATTGCACCATGTTCATGGTTACTCACTTTCCTTGGTAGACTATATGGTTTTTTTAACATTTTCTGTGCTTAACTCTGTTATTGCGTTACAAAATCGCTCTAGCAAATAGCAAAGCTGAAGACTGGCCACGAAGGATGTGTTCCTCAGTATCCAAAAGTGTTTTGAAGCAGACGGGTTGTCTCTTTGTGCTATCTCTCTGTGCTGAGCAGAACGGATGGGTTGGCAACTGCTGATGAGTTTGATGGAAGAAAGCTTCTGTGGGTTGGGTGGAAGAAAGCTTCTGTGGGTTGGGTGGGAAGTGTGTCTGAGCAACAGAAGAGGTGGTTCCTGAACATGATGAATGTCAGTGACCATAAATTGGGCTATACATCTAGCTGATGCCTAGCCAAACCAGCTAGGACTGGGTGAACAGAATAGATAACATTGTGGAAAAATTGCTTAGGAAGAGTATGTTTGGCTCTCCCCTCTGGGATCTGGGGTTGATGGCAAATGGAGCTCAATGAGCTGAATAAACCTGGTTCGTAACCCAAGCTGTGGTGGTGTGATGATGTGGATGGAGGAGGGCAAGCAACCCAAGCCCCTTGTCACAATGATACCTGAACTTGAACCTGAGCAGGGCCAGACCCATAGCTAGCTGCAAAAAGTATGTCCCACTGCTCTTGCATAGAGAGTTGGCACAGTCCTCGCTTTCTAAGAGGAGATATCCTAAAGAAAAAAAATAACAAACACTTTAAAAACTGAAATGGATTAGTGTTTCTAAATACACAAATGCCATTGATATGCATTGCCTAGGAAACCCACAGCAGGTTCTTGGTACGTGTGCTGTGGTGGCACTTAGTGTTTAGGTTTTTCTCTGTGTAATTAAATCCATCAATGGATATTAAAATGGAGATGACCCCTTATCTTTGAAAGCGGGCATCAGTGGAATGAGTGTGTCTCAATTTGGAGGTGAAACTCCCACTGGCTGGAGATTCTTTGAGGTCACGGAGGAGCTTGTGGGTGCTGGTGAGGGCTGGGGAGCCACAGCTGAATTCAGGGAAGGGTCATGGAAACAATGGTTGACTTCATCTGTAAATAAAGACCTGACAGCCTATTTTTGCGTTGTTGAAAAATATCCAAAGGCATATCTGCAATTTAGAAATCCAGCATATGCCACAACGTCTCAGCAACAGATCTGGGCAGTGGAGTCGTATTTCTATAGACATTGCATAAAAGTAGCCATAGCAATGCTAATTTGTGTGTTGTCTAGGGAGCAAGTACAGATAGTCAGAACAAGACTAATCTCCCTCTGTGTTTTTTCTAATAAAAAGGGAGAACACTAAATAATTAACATAAACAAATGAAAACTAATTTTCCAATTTTTAATTTTTACCCAATTGCATGATCCATGTTAATGAATAATTTACAAGTCAGAAACGAATATAAAATTAAAATATTTCTCTGGGGTCTGCTGTACATGTTATCTGAACATCTTATCTGACTGTTCATTTATACATATATATTAAAACAAAAAAAAGAAGAGTAAGAAATAACCCCAGAGAAAACAGCATTCAACATGAACCAGGCTGTAATAAAAAGAGCTGCAGACTCCAGAGGTTTTACCATTTCCTTATAGACCTGGGATCATTTGTCTGAGGCTGTTTTTGAATTATTCATATAAACTGTAGCTCTTTGCTTTCAGAGATTGAATGTGACCATCTTCTATCGTATGGCTTCACATGCTGCTTTTTTGTTTGCATTTAAGTTTTTTTTATGGGGTACCCTTTATTTAAAGACTCTGCGGGATGCTGCAGGATTCTATCAGCCACACATTAAACATTAAGAACCTGTATTGTGGTTAATACTGAGGGTTTCACACAGCAAATAAGGCAGCTGGTGGGAGGGTGAGCCAAGGAAACAAGGGAATGTAATAACTGAAGAGCTAATAAACCTTGGAAATAATGCTGTGATTCTGCTTTGACTTTGGAGTGCTACCACCAAGGAAAAAGTATTTATTATTTTAGCTCCAAATGCTACATGTTGATTTTAAGAATCTTCTGCATCCCAATGCCCCAGACCTATGTTAGGACTAACAGGACGCCAGATTGACACCAGTGCCCCTATACCAGCATTTTAGTTTGGATCAGGAGAGTCTCTTTGAAACAAATTTCCTGATTCCCCTCCCTTACTCTACTTGAACTCAGAATATCTCGCACTGCACAAACCGTATTTGTTGTGGCTGCAGCTAAGCTCAGAGCCACTGATAGGTGTTTGCTTCTAGGACCAAGTTGTTGATATCCCCAACAGCTTATCAGACTGTTGGTTTTGCCATGCAGATCCATCCCACTACTTGTTAAAGTAGATGTTGTCAAAGGTCACATCAGGGTGTCACACCGGACCTTCAACCTCCCCGCAAGAAACTTGTGATGCTACAGGGAAGTGCAGTGGTTTAACTTTCTTACCCTTGTCCATGGCTAATCAAGTCTGAAGATGGCAAAGAGGGAAAGGAAGGTCTTGGCCCTAATGGAGTTCCTTAGATCCTAAAACACGAGTGTTGGTTGCTCTCTTTATAACTAGAAAGACATATTTTGGGTGTTGCTGTCTGGGCTGCATGCCTATGTAAGGTTTTAAATTTTTTTGCATCTTAGGTGAACAATAGCTTTTTTTTTTTTTAAGTAATACTGCAAATATCAGTCTCTGAATATCTTGCTAGCAATATTCTGATCAAAACCAAGGCAGCTCTATAGAATCTTATTTTTGAGGAGGGAAAGAATTTACTTTGGCGATCTTTTTCTCCTCAGTGGGTCAAGGACAGAATTATCCAAATATTACTTCCTTTTAACCATTAAATAGCAGCATCCTTATGTAAAGCATTACAATCTTATTGTCGTGCAACAAGTTGCATTCAAAACTGGCAACCAGTTTAAGTTACTCCTAGTGTTAGGCATATAGAAAACCATTGTGTCTCGGATTTTCAACAGCTTACTAGCTCTGACAGTTGTTGGGATGAGAACGAAGACCTAAACCAAGGAACAATAACAAAGAATGGAGAGTTATCTAAGAGATTATAGAAAATTAAATGGAAAGGAGTAAACTCTGGCACTTAGTTTAATTGATTCATGTGGATTACACCCAGTGATGCAAGGTGATTCATGCTGCAGATAAAGAATATAGTTGGGACAAATTCTTTATGGTCCAGTCTAATTAGTACTTTGTCTACATCACAGTAACAGCCCTCCAGAATCTAGACTTCAGCAAATAGCTCGGTAACTGCAGCCAAGTTCCAGTAGGGGTGTCCTTGGCTCAATACTTCGGAGTGATATTAGAAGACGTGACAGAGCCCTGCTGTGTATCCTGATAGTTGTACTGTGATATGGAGATGCTACATCAAAGGCAGCCTCAAGAGTGCTTGCCAAGAGAAAACATGGTCTGTAGCCCACTCCTGCAACACCAGCTGAAGGTTTGAGCAACTCACCCTGGGAGGGTCAAAAGCCTGGGCTTTACTTCTGGTGAAGGCTGAAGCTTGGTACATGTAACATGGAGAAATACTTCTAGCACATGCTGAAGTTCATCCTAATCCTAAACAGCAAATTAACATGTTTTCATAAGTCCTATTTAACATGAAAAATCTAAACAGATGCTCAAGTGCCAGCTGGAGCAGAAGGTTTTTGTTGGTTTGGTTTTTTTTTGAAGTGTTGTCTTTGTGGTAGTTAGCTGTTCAAATCCAAGCCAGGTAAGCTAAACTTGCCTTGAAAACCATCCCAGCATACCTTCTTCTGTGGCCTGCCCAGGTTATAGTTCTTCTGTATCTTTCCAAGAACCATTGACCTTCCTGGGAGCTCATTTTGCAATTGGTTTTGTATTTGACATGTCAAGGCTGATGAAAAATCTCCCCTGCTGACAGTCCACCTGCCTGGATTACAAACTTGTGCTTCCTCCAACCCCTTCCTCACACCTCTTGGCGCTGTGGGTACCAAACCAGGCTGCTGCCCACCCTGAAATCTGGAGTGCTGCTGGTGAACAACCCTCTGAAGGACCCTGGATATCTGAGAAGTGAGTCTCATGCACATGTCTCTCATTCAAACAGACAGTTCTCTGGGGACTTATAGCCTGTTATTCTTCATTTGGCATCAGGGATTTCTGGAATGTAATAAAGGCAACAAATATATAGCCTTGACTTGGCAAAATGCATTCTGGGAAGTGATTCTGCCCCTCTGTTCTGGCGAGACCCAACCTGCAGTGCTGTGTCCAGTTCTGGGGCCTCCAACGTAAGAAGGACATGGGCCTGCTGGAGCAGGTCCAGAGGAGGTCACAAAGATGATCGGAGGGCTGAAACACCTCTGCTGTGAGGACAGGCTGAGAGAGCTGGGGTTGTTCAGCCTGGAGAAGAGAAGGCTCCAGGGAGACCTTAGAGGCCCTTCCAGTCCCTAAAGGGGCTACAGGAGAGATGGGGAGGGACTCTGTCAGGGAGTGCAGCAATAGGACAAGGGGTAATGGTTTGAAACTGAAAAAGGGGAGATTTATATTAGATACTAGAAAGAAATTCTTGACTGTGAGGGTGGTGAGGCACTGGCCCAGGTTGCCCAGAGAAGCTGTGGCTGCCCCATCCCTGGAGGTGTTCAAGGCCAGGCTGGATGGGCCTTTGAGCAACCTGGTCTAGTGGGTGGTGTCCCTGCCCATGACAGGGGGGTTGGAACTAGATGGTCTTTAAGGTCCCCTCCAACCCAAACCATTCTGTGATTTATACTAACTAATGCAAAGATCTTGAAAGTGAGCTATTCAATAGCTTAATAGTCTTTGCTAGAAATGCAGTAATAGCACGAATTACCAGCTCTTAAACAGCTTGTAAAGGCTAGTATAGTAGCAGTATTTAAACAGTAATGCCCAGTTGAAAAAGTTATGAGGAAATCTTTTTCTTTGTGGTTTGTAAATGTGCTTTTTCTGATCCTTTTCAAAGAATCATAGGCCTGTTCAGAAAAACATCTGTGCATGGTTGCAGGTGCTCTAGTATTTTATCATTATGTGTCCAACTGCAGTGAAATCTTTCGAGTAACAGAAATCCTGCCAATACTATCTTCCTCTTGATAAACTCTGGTTGTAGAAAGCAGACTGAAATGTTTGCTGGGGAACAGGAGGAGAAGAAAGCTCTCCTAACTTGCAAATGAGTTTCATTGGGTTTTCCCTGCTGATGGGTATCAGGTTAAGAAGCATAACTTCTGGAAAAGCACTTGCAGCTTCTTGTAGCCAGCTATTTCATTGCTGCTAATCAGATTTGTAAAGTGCCATCCTGATGTTTATCTGCTCCAGGTGAAAAGCATTGCTGCAGCACAGGGGATGCAGTTGCTAAGCAACCACCTTCAATTAAAACATCTTCTTAGATATCTGCGGTATACGAGAAATTAGATTTAACTCCTCAGGAGCTCAAACAGGAGCAACCTCTGAACATAACAGATACTGTCATAGAGCCCTCCTCCTTTACATCAGCAGTTGCCATCACTTTGCCTATAATATAAAGCTTGGGAGTGTTACGTTATTTCTCTCCAGGTTAGCGATGTGTCTCCTGCATGTACTTGTCATTAGCAAGATGCCTGAAACTTCAAAAATATTTAGTGTCAGACAGCTCTGAGGAGGGAGAGAGGCTCAAACCAACCCCTGAGGTTAGGATTTTTGGGGTTCTAGACAGGGAAGGGTAGAAATTCAAAATGGCTCAACCTTAGCCTCAAAACAGAGCTCAGATCTAAGTGCTGGTAGAGTGCTCCTTTAAAAGAAGCTCTGAATAGATAAACTTTTCAAAATGGATTTAAGCCTAGATTTTGCATGGAGTTTGCCACCTCTGTTCATCACCATCACCTGCTTCTGCTCCATCTACCCTGGTCCATGGTGGTCATAGCTTGTCCTTTCCCCTTGCTCCAATGGACTCCAGCATGGACAAGCTGTTTTCAGACTCTCAGTGACGTGCACCTTCACGTAAAAGCTTGGAAACACAGCCTTTGCTTCCTAAGTACCACAGACTCCTCAGGTTTCTTCCTAAAAGCAACAAAAAGATGATAATTGGAAGTGTTGTCATTTTTAGGAGGCTGTTTTCAAGCCTTCCAACAGCTGGAGGAGAAGTATGAGGGGGTTTCTTTAAAAGCTATAAATATGTGCTGTTCAATTTTATGATGTCCTAAATTCCCAAGCTGGTTGGTTGATTGGTAAAGATTTAAAAAAAAAAAAAAAACACAAACCAAACAAACAAACAAAAAACCAAAACAAAACAAAAAAACAACACAAACCCAAACAAATGGAGACCTCTTGGAAGGTAAAATGCTGCTGAAGTATCAGGAGGGACTGCAAACACAAGAATGGAAGGCCTTTTACCCTGGGAAGTTCAAGAATGTTAAATGCCAGAAATTCTGTTTTCTAATTTACAAAGTGCTTAAATGCATAAATTTTGTTGAAAATTAATAGGATCTGAGTGCTTTTTCTTGTATCTGATCAAAAATAACACCTGAGCAGTTTGTCCTAAGATCCCAGGCAGGACCACAGGTCTGTTTTCAAGACATTCATGGTATTTGTGCATTTCAAGTTTACCTCAAGCTTTTTGTTGAGGACCTGTGTAGCTTTTGGAGAAGCCCAGACAAAGCCAGAATACTCTACTTTCCTTTTTGAAAAAATCTCCTAATAGCTTTCCGGGATGCAAGCGAGCCTCCTGAATGTAGTATTGGAAGAAGTAGATAGTATTTGGAGCTTCTACATGCTGCAGTTTAGAAGTTGATGCTAAGAAGCATAAATACAAAAAAGGCAGCAAATATCTTTTGATTGTATTTTTACAAGGTCCAGTGCCTTCACCCTTTCCGCTCTTTTGAAACACCCAATGCTTAGCAACCTCGAATTACATAACAGAAATAACTTCAGTACTGAAAAGCAGCAGAAATTTAGCATAAGCTGTGAACTAACTAAATCCTAGCTTTTTAATTGATAACTTTGTGTATCTTTTGCGCTCTTTTAGTACTTGGGTTTTTATTCTTGCTCTTCACAAAAAAAAAAAGTCCGCATGGTTGCTTAGCTGCTGAAGAGAGTATCCTACAATTTGCAATTATATTTAATTTTTATGCAGAAAATTGGATAGGTGACTTTTGATGAGTATACTTGCTCTGAAACCTGCTATGTTCTGTGATTATTTTTTTTTTCCCAGGATTCATATAGCTATAGCTAATGTGCTAAAACCACAACTGAACAGTTTTGTAATTTGCCTCTGAGACTAATCTGTGGCCATCTTTTTAATGGGATTGTAAATTATATGCACTTTATAAAGGGACTACAGTAGACTGAACAATTGTGTTAATGACTCTTATCAAGAGATTAACTAGGAAGGCAGGGTGTAGAAGATTAGATTATTTCACCTGTGAGATTGCCAAGGGAACATCTTTATGAGTTGTCTAATTAGCTTGGCACCATTTTATAGTGGTTCCCAGCAGTGCCACAAAAGTTAGAGGAATTTCTGCTGTCATCCCCATCTTAAGTTGCACTGTGGCTGTTTCCAATCATGTTGCAGTGAAATGCTGGAGCATAAACAGTCTCTTCTTGAAGGAGCTTAAAGAAATCACTTAGCAAGATGCTCTGTGTATACAAAGCCTTGTACACATGGTGATGTTCTGCCAACTAGGGATCCCTACCTCGATAAATTTACTATCCAGTTTGCATATAGCAAGCTGGAGACTGATGAGAAGAAAAAAAAGAATAATAAAAAAAATCTCTGTTAAATTAAACTGACGATGTTTGCAAGATCTTATTAGTTGGAGCTGTTTTCTTGTGCAAGAAGCAGCTGATCGAGGGGCTCCCTGGCTTACAGCTCAGCACTGGTAAGGTGGTAATGATACGTGGATGTAGCGTGCTCTTATCTCAATCCTAAAACACTATCAATGTTGGGATCCAAATGAGGACCGTGGCATTTTCTTTACCCTAGGTAGCCCTTTTACTAATATCCCTGCTGATTTAATTGGTCTGTGCTTGCCTTTTAGCATAATTATGCCCATCCTTAAAATGGATATGATGCAGATTTACTTCTTGAGGGTGCTGAGGAAGCTTTATGGAACTTCCAGTTAGATCTGCACAGAAAAATGCAAAACTTTTATTACTTCTGAACTTCTGGGACATAACGCCTGGAGTGGGTGATGAGGGACGTTGGCTGGGCTGGATGCAGGGTGCTGTCCCGGTGGAAGGATTAAGCCTCAGAGGACTGTTTCTCTGTTTTACCACTAACTGTTTTGGCTGAGCAGTTGCTAGCTGCTAAATATAAAATATTTTCTGCTTGTATTAGAAAATATCATACTGTATGATCAAGAGTTGTTAGGGGATGGAAAGAAAGGTAGCACAGGGGTGGAGACTGACATAACTTGTGCTTACTGTCTCTAACAAACACAGCTCAGCTAGCACATTAATAAGTGGATTGCTGGTTTCTTGGTGTGCTTGCATGGTTATAAGCATCAGAGTGAGTGAGTAGTTTCATTATTATCAGCACAGAAAAGCTATTTCTCATGGTGAAGACAAACACAAGAGTGTTTGGTGGAAATTACAATATACATAGAGATTAAGACCCTAATCAGAACTGCTTGGTATGTAGCTCATTGTAACAGAGAAAATAGCGACTCTGTGAATGCGCGTATTCTTCCACGAACATAAAACCTGTAGATACATCTGCTCTTGTCTAGAGCTCTCGACCAGAGATTTCACATGGCTACCGACTGTGCTGGAACCTCTCACTTGTGTGCCATTGAAGAGAGGGACTGTGTTAGTGACGGTGTCTCTAACACCTAAAAGCAGGACCAAAGCTCAGCAGCCTGTGTGTTCAGGCTGGCTGGGAAGTGGTGGTCCCTTCTGTGAGCCAGCACTGGTCCTTGATGTTGTGGTCGAGAACAAAGCTGATGTATAGACAGCAGCTAAATGGCATGGAAAGACTTGATGAGCCAAGCCATGCTGGGGCCATCTTTCTTGGCAGCCTCCTCCGTGCATACCCATCCACATTCATCATGGCTTGGAGCTCCTTAATGGTTCTGGCTCACTTCTCTCTTTGCCGCCCTGGCACGGAGACACCTGTATGCCCAGGGATAGGTATTCCCATGCATGCAAGGTTAGAGGGCAAAGCTTCCTGGCATTAAATCCTGCAGATGTGTTGTCCAAGCAAAGGCAGTTGCTGTGAAGTTCATGGCTTGAGGACTGTTTTGCAAGTGCTGTTACAGTGCAATGCAATAGACATTTGTACATGCTTTCCAAAAAGCAATTCCTTTTGGTTATGGACCAAATACATAGTGCTTGGCCTAAATGGGACTTTGAGGAATGCCAGAAGTGTAGGAAAGTGTTTCTGTAATAGATGTGTGATTTTTTTTTTAATTTTTTTTTTTTACAGTAACCTTCTGATTCCTGAACTACTTCATCAGTCTTCTCTTTTGTGAAAATTAGTAGACAGTACCACATGCTGAAAAGCTGAAAATTGGATTAATATATTTCTTTTCAGTTTTAAAACAGTCATCTGTTGTTGTCATTAGAAGTAATAGGCTCATGAGCTATAAAAAGAGCTGCTTACTTTTTCTGGGGGAAAAAACCTCCACTGGGAGTTCAGAAGATGGATCTGTCATGTCAGATTTTCCCCCTGCCTTCCACTTCCTGGCATGCTGAAATCCACACTGGCTTGGTTGCAATCTCAACATATTTCTCTCAAAATTAAGCTGGACTCAACTGTAATTTGAAAGGAAAACTTGAGGGAGATAGATGATGTGAGTTTCTTCCAGTAGAGAGGGTTGGGTGCAGATTTGTGTTCTCTGTAAAGTAACTGTAAGACCAAAACACTGGTTTCTTTTTAGCAGGCATAACTCTTCATCCCTTCAGAAAAAGGGTAAAGTAATGGTAAAGATAGAGAAACTTGGACTGTAGGTGATGCTTAAGGATGGATATGTCTCTTCTTCATAAAAACATTCACCTACTGCTGCCCATGTAATCTGGCCAATGCTGTTATTTTCAAGGTGCAGCTTTTGTGCCATAAAGCAAAACACAAGACTAGCGTTGCTGTTTACTTTCATTTCTTGAAGATTAAAGTACCATTTCCTCTGGGTTGGAAAGCTTCATTTGTTCTGAAACGTGTTCTTAGACTTTGCTGCCCTCCCTTCACTGCAGAGAGCAGTGCAGTGTTCACAGTTGAGAGCCCTGTTGAACTTTGGCCCTGTTGCCTCCATGGCTCTTCCAGCCCTGGGCATGCCCCATTGGGATTTTGGAGCTGCCTTTAGCTATCCAGGACTTGCAGAGAATGCTGGTTGCTCTAACAGTGGTTGTAGTGGCATTTGGCATGTTGAAATTGTTGGGTTTTTTTCCAAATATAAACTTACTTTTGAAAAAATCAGTGTTTCCTACAGCACATCGGTTGCTGTCTTGACCAGCTCTGGTGTAGGTTGTCGCTGTAGTAAAGGCAACATATAATGGACAATATGTAACACACATTCTCTGCTTCAGTGAATTTTCAGTGGTTTACACCAGGTTTTGCACTGTCACGTCAGGTCCCATACAAATGACATTAAAATCCTAGATATGGTTATGGGATTTCCTCATCCAATAGGTGAATCATCTAGTGTCTGCTGCCACTCGTAGGGTAGCTGTCATATCTGACTCCAAAAACTTCTGGATTTCAGTGAGAAATTTGCTTTCTTGCCAAAGAACTTGCATCCCAGTGTGTGTATACTTTTTTATTTTTCCCTTGAACTATAACCTATGAAATGCTTTCTTTGCTGAGTCACCTGTAGCACTCATGTTGTTCCAGACCTTTTCCTTGGTGTTCAGACTGGCTGTAGTTTCAGAAGCACTTTGGTGACAGAGAAGCCAAGATGTCAAGAGGCTTCATTCTCTCTAGTTGGTTCCCTTGGCAAAAGTTAAAAGCTTGTGTATTTGAGGCAGAATCGCTGCTGTTGAAAGCCCTGACCGCAGTGACAGCATCAGAAAGAAGAGGCTTTTTAAAAGGAATCTAACTTGGCTTTTTAATGGTATTCATCCTTGTGCAAGGTTTCCAGAGCTGCTGTAACTATGAAATAATGTTCTGTAGCCATGGTGCGATAGATTACTCTTCCTTAGGGCAGAGCTGAAGGAAGGAAAAGAAAACAATTTATCGATATCACTGAAAGTGGAGGACAGCTCAACAGGTCATCCTCTGAGTGCTCTGTTCCCTGGGAGACATCACCAGCATTGCTGCATTTCCCTTCCAGCTGTTTACACCCACTTATGAAAGGAATTAATATACCAGCTGTCCTGGGCATCTTTACATAGCCAGGTTTGTAGTAAATGGATTAGGCAAGAGCTCGCTTCAAATATATTAAAGGTCAAGACTTTCTGCTTTTGTTTTCCTATGCTGGGTTTACACTTAGTCAATGAAGTTTTGTATTGAGTCCTATTTTGATTAAATGGTGAGTGAGGAGAGAGACTGGGAGAAGAAACAATCAGGTATTATGTCTATAAGGTATAAAAAGGGGGAAAAGACTTTACATGAAGAAAATGAAAGTATTACCAATTCATCTGTTATGTGATGAAAGTATCCTGCAAAATAGGAGTTAAAAACTCTGAGAAATAATGCAGCAAGGAGTTCACCTGTGGCAGAACAGTCTCACTGCTCTAATAAAACTTTTCCTCCTCTGCCTTATTAGGTTTTCAGTGAAGGAACTGAGGGTTTTCAGTGAAGGAACTGAGGGAAGTACCCACAACCCAACATTGGGTTCCAGCTTCTGAAACCCAGTCAGCCCCAAGTGGGGCTGTGCTGTTGCTGTGTTCCCAGGCAGCAGCAGGGTGAGGGACTCAGCTACCAGTTGTTCCTGAACTCCCATGGTAAATCTCAGAAATCAGTTTGAAAGCAGTCCAAATCAGCACGGAGATTTCAGAGTACCTGCACACGAAGTCCCTCAGAGAAGGCACTTTTCAGTGCTAGCATTGTAGGTAGTGCTCCACTGCTGTATGTGTGAGGACATTATAGATATTCACTACATGTGAAGGATGAGAAAAAACCAATGGTACAACAGATTTCTAAACACGCCAAACCGAGCAAGTAAGAAGCCACAAAAAACTGGTCAACCGAATCACATTGTAAAGAGGACCTAAGGGGACCTTTGCATAACTAGACAGTATTCTGTCAACTTACAGAAAACCTGTTTTTGAAAAAATTTCCCGAGTGTTGGCCTGCTGTTGGCCCACTGGAGAACAGTGAAAAGCAAAATGGTCCTTCTCGAAGAATAATCTAGCAATTGGGTTCTCCAAGCATGACTTGTTTCTCAATAAACTGAGAAAATGCATCTCTTAAGAAGCATCTCTTAAGGATGTAGAATAATGGAAACACGAGCAACAAGCTGTGGGAGTTAATTGCCTAATGGCTACTGTTCCCATGTGTGCTCCATGTATCAGCTAGATCCTCAGAAACCTTGCTGCAGCACCAGGGCACTCTGGTTTGTGCGCACTCTGGTGCTTCATGCTCATCCCAGTCACACTCTGATTACTGGCAACCTCTTTCCAGACTGAAAAGTTTGTGATGCTTGCCCTTTTGTTTCCTGCTCTTGGTCTCATTTTCTGTTCAGTGTGACACTTTCTGTTGTTGAATAATCCTCAAGTTTTGGTTGACACATTTGGCTTGTTTGGAAAGAGGACTGTATGGACAGAGCCTGCACACACTTACCCTGTGCTCACCAGGAACAATGTTTGGAGCAGAGGGACTATGGTCTCCCTGCTGTGAAGGTGAGCCATGGAAGGGAAATACAGGTGGCATTTGATGGAAGAGTCTGAAATTGTTTGCCATTAATTAATGACTGGTTACCACATTCTATTTTAACTAATCAAGATTAGAGCCCTGATACACAAACAAAAAATAAGAGCTGTGCCCTTCTTTGAAGATATTGTGACCTAAATGGACAAGATGCACACAAGAAAGGAGGTGGAAAGACCTAAGATGCCATCAGAGGCAGGCTAGGATACAGGATCCAACCTGAATCCCCATGCTGTGTCTCCCTGCAGTAACTTATCCATTTCAGCCAGGCTAATTCATATTTTGTTTCTAAATCTGAATGTGAAACTTGTTTAAGTAGGTTTAGGTAACTCTACTGGTGGCACAATTTATTTAAGCAATCTGGCAAATCATTCTGACAGCTGTGGATCGCAGAGCCACTGTAGCTGTTAATCCCGTGCAGTTAACATACTTTTCTTGAACATTCATAGCTGAAGTGTTCAAGGTCCCTGTTGGTTGACAGAGCAAATAAAATAGGACCTTCCCCCTCCCACCCCAATGTACAAAAGCCACTACCATCTGATGTGTCTTTTTCTTCTGAGATATAAAGCAGTTGTCACCATCTGACATTTAATTACCAACTTTACCAGATGCTCAGTGTGTATTTGAGGAGTAGCATTAGCGTTTAAGTTCCAGCCCCCAAAATGGGATGCAGAAAGCTCTACGCATCCCTGAAATGGGAATTAATGCAGATGGTCCATGTCTGCCCAAACTGGGGTTCCTTGTGCCTCTGATGTACCCCCATACCAGGCACACAGGTGCCACCAGAGATGCTGCTTTGGGGGCAAAAAAGAACAAAACAACCCTGTTGTGTACTGGGAGGGAACAGGACCTTCAAGGGGCTGCTCGTGTAATCCAGTGTGTTTCCCATGGGAGCAGCTCTTCCATGCCAGCATGAATGGGTGCCGAAAATAGTAGGGAGTAAAAGCCTTCACTGCGAAGGATCCTGATCTTTCTATCCTCTTTAGACTCATTGTATCCTGCTAAGAGGCTTAATTAACACACTGCTTGACAGGCCTTGTCAGACTGAAACACGGGCTCTACTTCATTTAATACAGGGGCCATGGTCTCCCTTGGCAAAACAGGCCAAAATAAAAATGAAAATGAACAAACTGAAAGATGAAAAAACGGAAAATTAATAAAACCCAAGATACTTCAGGGACACAAAAAAAGTCAGGCAGAGTGTGTGTGTGTGGAAATTCTTTGTTAAATGGGAAACAAAGTCTTAAAATATGGATAAGGGCAGACACGGGTGTCTGCTCAGAACAGCATTGGCGCAATGCACTATTTTCAGTAACCAAAAGCAGCCAGGGTGTTTGAAAAGCAGCTGAGGCTGCTGCTTTTGTGCTGGAACATGAACTGCAAATGGATCAGAGCTGGTGTTAAAGGTGGTTTAACACTGAGTGTGCTGTCCCTAGACTGGCACGATGGGCTGGGGGAAGTGAGCAGCAGCAGAGAGAGCTTTGTTATTTTTCTATCTGCCTCTGATGATCACAGGATTGGAAAATGGCAGGAGGTGAGAATGTTAAAGCCTATAAATTGGCTTCCTAATAAGTGACAGAAAGAGGCATCAGGTGGCTTTGATCGGAAGATGGATACTGCATGGCTTCTGCTCTTAAGGACAGCGGCATTGCAGCATTTTTGGCTTCAGACTGCCTTCAGCTGCGCTTGCCCTAGCTGTGCCATCACTTCAGAAGTTGTGCTGGCAAAGGAAGGTTTTTTTGCACATGCCTGTGTCAGTGTTATGGAGAACTCAAACGTTTGCCTTTCAATACAGCAGCTCTGCAATGATGAGACAGGCTAACATGTTTGCTAGCAAGAATAGCTGTGAAAGCCCCAGTGATCTTTATTGATGTTTCCAAATTAAACCTCTGGGCACTAACTCCGTCCCTGTGTAGCACTGGCAGGCTGGTGAGACATAGTTCTCCTTCACGGCAGTGGTTGGGCTGTGCTGTGCTCTGCTGCACCTCACCTAGGTGCTGTCTGCCGATCCTGATGCTCCAGCCCCTTTCCAGCATCCTCCCTGTGCTCACCAGTGCCCTGCAGCCCAACATGAGGGGGGAATCCTGCTCCAACGGGGTGAGAGCAATTGTGCCACTCCGATGACAGGTTTCTCCCATCACTGTGGTGTTTCGTCAAGTGACTTACTTGCAAGTAAAGAGAGGAAGAGATGCACAAAAGTGGGAGTTTTCCTGCATAATAGAAAATCACCATTCAAAAAAACTTATTGAAATTTGGAAGAACATCAATGAAATAGAGAACTGCCTAAAGCTAACATGTTTGAATAACTGCCATACTCACTCTTAATTCTAAAATGTAAGAAAAAAAAAAATCCAAACCTTTTTACTGCTATTTTTGGGCTGCGGTTTTACTGAAATCAGAGTTTTCTCTTCCTATCTCCATCTCTCTGACCTCTTGGGAAGCACTGTAGTATATTCATTCAGCAGCAAGTGACAGACCTCTTAGGCAGAGATATTCAAACAGTAGCACGCATGTCCAAAATGGATTTTGAAAATTAATTTTTAATATGTGGCCTCTGCCCTGATTTCTCTGTGCTCATCCAAACCCAGGATATAAATAGATCCACTGACCTGAATGGGGGCTTTTTGGGTATAGCAACAAAAAAAAGAATTGTTGCCTGCTACTTCACGTAAATATTTATCTAGGTATGATTTAACATCTGCAGGCTTCTTTCCTTATACTTTGTACGAATAACTGTTTTTTGAAACATACTTCTTTGAAAGGAATTTAAGGACTAGTATGTTTAGATTGTTTTAGATTTCTGATCCTCTGCGTCTGAACCTGTCTCAGATGGCTGGCTGCCATCATCTCCATGGCTGGTCAAGCAAGAGATGGCATTTCTGTGCAAGCCCAAAGAAGGACTAAAGTCTGTGGCAATCTCTGGGTCCCTCTTTTAAAAAAAGACCCTGAAAACTGCTGAAGGCAGCTGGGTGAGGTTGCTAAATCGTCTCACTGGACACGTGCACGCAGAGCCTGTCCTTGGGTTGCTTGGAGCCAAATACAGCTGATTTGCAGAGGGAGAAGGTAGAGGGACATAGAATTTTCTTCCTCTAACTAAATACTGACAGCACATCTAAGCCAGGCTTTTATAATGTGTGGACTGCACCGGGAGCCAGCTCAGTGCAGCTTAAGGCAGCACTTCCACACAGGCTTTTCCCTGGTGAGATTCTATAGAGCTGACCCCCTTGGTCTTTTCTGTCCCACAAGGTTACAGGGTTTCCTGACAATAATTAAGTCATTGCAATAGTCTAGTTTCCTGAAAGTACAGATCTACAGGCTGAAAAAAAATTAATGCATAAATAAACAGAATGCGGACATTAAAGACTAGAAAAAGACACTTTAGGGTGCTCTTAACACCAGTCTTGCACTTCAAGCTTTCATTGCTTTTTCTTCCTTAGGCATCTATATGTGTCTGTAACTACCTGATTGCTATTAATGTCTATATTCGACTGAAGCAGGAAAACAAAAACTGCAGTAAATTTTACAATATGTTTACATTATAACAAGGTTTATAGAAGCACCGTAATTCGTCATGTATTCCAACAGAAGTATGGATCTCTTCCAATTTAATTTTCTGAAGTTCGAGTTTGCAGCTGGGTCACTCCTGGTGTAATCTGGGAGACGCATCTCCTAAGGCTGTGGGTTGGAAGAGCAGCATCGCGGCTGTCACTGCCACCCATCAGTTACCGCGCCGGGGGCTGAGGGCAGAGCATCCAAATCACTTTCTGTGGGCGCAGCAGCACAGCTAGCTTCATAAATTTTGTCGCAAGGAGCAATAATCAATACTTCATGGTTAATGACGCAAAACTGAAATTAGTATAGATTTTATGTCTCCTTCTCTTCCCAATTATGCAAACATTACTATGCCACTTCTGTAGTTGTCTTATATTATAGCTTTTATAAAGACTGTCCGGTGATGTTTAATTGAAAGACTGAATAGTCAAAAATGTCACAACCAATTTTGGTTCTTACTTTTTTTTTGTTCAGTCTTCACCCTGAGGTTAATAGAAAATGATGTCAAACACAAGAAATGATTTATGTAAGTCATGCAGGTTTTGTCACCCAGAGCTATATATAAAGTCAATTGCAAATTGTTTTCCCATTCTAAATTACCGTACATAGCTCTGGGATATGCTGAAAAAATGACCATCGGAATAATATGGGAGAAGGAAAGGTTATCTTCTCAACTGAACTGTGCTTCAAAGAAAACAATTTTGAAAGTTGCTTGTTTTAAATGTGCCAAAAGAGGGTGTTCCTCAGAGTAGACTGGGGGAAAAAAAATAAAAGGAAGGCAGAAATAAAAAGAAGTTTCACAACTGGATTATTTCCAATGGCTGATGAGTGGTAGGCAGCAGTCAGGCCTCCTGAATCACACGCAGAGCTTTATCAGCTGCAGCGTGTCCACAAAATGGCGCTGCAATTAGACACCCAGAGGGGCAAAGACTGGGGAAACATCTAACTTGTCGTCTTGACAAATCTAGTTTATGCATAAAACATATTTTGCGGTAATAGTCCTTCCAAGGCTGGGAGGAAATGAAAGCTGTATTAGGAGTAAATCAGCTACCAACTGTGATCTTGTTTCATGTTGAACAAGGTAGAATCTTGTACAGGATTAGAAAGCACCATGTAAAATTTCTCTGTTTCACAAAATCAGCTTAATTCAGGAAAGCAGAAGGTAGAGTTGGCTGATCTATTGCACTCCTGGAGATGGCAACAGCCTTATTGGAAACAAAAAATCTTTGATTCATCTCCGGGTCAGATAAGATATACAAGATGAAAATAGCCTTGTTTTGCCTTTTTAATGTTCTTAGCCTTCCTGGGAATCCTGTATCTGTATGCAAGGTAGATGTGAAGTAAATTACCTTCCTTCCTTACTCTGAGTAGCTTTTGCTTTTACATTTGATTCCCAAATTAATGAGCTAAAAGAAATAATGAGTTAACATCTTTGTGTTTTGCATAGACTTCTCATTTTCCAGTGTTACTTAATTATCAAACAGTTGATGTATAAACACAAACCTGAAGGCATAACCCTGCATCTCGGTGTGGTGATGCTCTTTGCATTGCGTCACAGGGATGCTGTCTGAGGAGGTTCAGCGTTTGCTTGTCAGTCCAGCTTTTCAGGAGACTGGGCATGTGTGCTATGTGTGTGTGTCCCAGTGATGGCAGGGCTGGGTTGTGCCCTGTGAGGGGATGGAAAATTCAGCCCAGGAATTGCATGGAGCATGCACTTCATTACAATCAGGTTCTCCTCCATCCCTCAACTCCCACCCCTTCTGAGCAATAAAACCCTGCCAGCCAGATACAGTTTAGTTTTTTAAGCCATATCTCTGTGCTAAACGTCATGGGTAGATTTTTCCTGGGACATTAGCATGGATACAGGGAACCCCAGCTATGCATCTGCAGTTGAATTAGTGACACGTCTGCTATTGAAACGGGATCTGATGGAAATACCCTGGTAAAGGCATCAGACTGTAAATCTCAGCCAGTGACTCTCTTAATTATGAAACTGAATACTGTTTGATTGCAGAACAAAGAGAAGTGCCTGAAAGTACGAGCTGATGCTCCCTTGCCTCTTACCAGTACCATCTCCTCTCAAATCAAAGCAGCCACACGCCTAAGACACGAAAGAATACTTTCCTGTTTTTCTCTGCCTATTATTTTTCTGTAGGTCTGATATTCTCTTTAAAACTTGTGCTGGGCATATTGATAAATATATTGGTTACTTGGTAGTTATTCTGGAAGTTTAAATTTGAAAGCAACTCTGCAGGTATTACCTGAGGGACTATTTTGTGTAGCGGTCGGTTCACGACATCTTGAGGTTGAAGGGGGAATCTCCAATATCAACTAAAGGTTTCCAATGAGCACATTGAAATGTTCTTTTTTTTTCTCTCCTTGTAGGAAGAAGTCAGAAGGCTCCAGCACACCTTGGAACAGGTCAATGATGGCAAAAACTTTCTTCAAAGGTAAATGTGCAATTTGTGCAGTCTTTCATGTGTAGTAAAGTGAAATGGATTTTATAAGGCAACAAGCCCTTTCTAAGGGACAGTCTCTTTGATGTAAACTACATTTTTCACTTGGTAATATACTAAATATTCAAGATTTTGCACCTCTCCCATAAATGATTCTTATTTTCAGTTACAGGAGGATAATTTCTGAAAACTGCTGCTGATTGAATGATGTAATTAAGTGTCCAGTAAAGTCTCAAAATAATTCCACAGGTTGGGGTCTAATCTTACAAATTTTCATGCGAAGATCTTTCATACATGTTGCTAGTCACATCCAAAGCAGCGTCCTGAGATGTTTGATTTTTATCTTCTAGCATTTTAAAATTGCTTTCTCAAAATGATTGGTTTGCAGCACCAATTCCTCGGTCATCATTTATTACAAAGAATTTTTTCTTCATATTCCTGTATGGCTTTTGCTGATGTAATTCATTTGCTATCGGCATTACCATTGTTACTTTCCATTTTACTCTCCAGCTTTTCAAATGTAGCCCCGGGGACGACAGTTAATTTAGCAAGAATATCTATTATATTTGCTAGTGGTTTTTGGTTGTTTTTTTTTTATTTGCAGTAGCTTCTTTGCTGGGTGTGCCTGTCTCTGGAGCTGTGGCATCTGGAAGGGTTAGTGCAAGGACTCAGGCAAGCTCCAATCTGGAAACTGGATCCAAATTGGTACTTTTTGTCAAGAGTCAAATGGGGCTGCATGCAGATGCCTTCCTCCAAAGACAGCAACACCTTATAATAAGCAGCTCTTATACGTTCTTGTCAAAATTTCAGAATTCACAGTGATTGCAAAAATGTCACACTGAGACACATTAAGCCCATTTTCTTTTCTATTCCATAGCCATCAGCTCAGCATGGATGAAGAAAATAATATCGAAAAATATCATATCAACTTGCAGCCCTTGGAATCAAAAGTCAAAATGTAAGTAATAAAGAATGTTGTATCTGCCTTTAAATGCAGCTGAGTTTGTCTGATTTCTAAACTGCAGAACCCAGACTGTATCCATCATGTGTTCTTGTCTAAGTATAAAACCCCTCTATTTCACAAGGTTCTACCTCTTCTCTACCTTTGAGGCTGTGAATGTTCTCTTTGAATTGAATTTCAAACGCTAAACTGCAGTGTTGCACTCATTTTGTCATTTCCCTTGTGAAACTAAAGAATAGTTGAGAATATGCTAGATTTTTGATATATTTAGAGAGTGGGGAGCTATAGTACGGAGCAAGCAGAAATCTCTTCATTGATATTTTTCATATCTAATGTGAAGCCTGGTTAAAGCTCCCCAGGTGGCTCACAGGACTCCTCTTCAAGGAGCAGTCCTTGGGTTTGCATGGGGATGGAGATGTAAGTCTGAGGGGAACCGGGTTCCTGCGCTGGGGGGTCCAGCACAGCTACATGACACTAAAAAGCCTGGTTTTTACTGGAAAGTGCGGTAGTTGCTAGCACTCAGCCAAGGCACATAGATGACACCTAGCTGCACTACCTGGAAGGAAGAGATAAGCATCACTGTGTTCTGGTAATGAACTCCCCAGCTTCCAAATGCAATAAATTTAGCCTTTGTAATACATTTTCCACATGTTGTTTAGTTTACCATGGGGTCAGTTATTCTAAAAGGTTTCACTGTGCTGTAATGCACATGGTAACATTGGTCATAAAACTTGCCTACACGTCTGTTGGAGCAGAAGACTCCAGCCGTGGTGCAAGTGTTGGCTCCATCCAGCTGGCACCAATTCTGCATTAACACAGTGCCCCTGGATTCCCCAGTAGACACCAAAAGTTTAACATGGACCCACTTGCATCAAAAAGTATGAACCTCTTCATGCTGAAGATGCAAACTGCTTTATGACAAAATTCTGTGACACTGAGTTGGGTGCGTTGCTACATAACATACTGAATTTCACTTTCGGTTGAAAAGCTGCAGCTAACTTGCTATACAGGACTTTAAAATATTAATGTTATATTAAAATATTAAAAGGATATGAAGTTTCAAATTAAAATCAAGCCAGCGTCTTTTAGTCATGCAAATATAAGCCAGATGGAAGAATAAACTTTCAGAGAGGTTTCTGGAAGGGATATACTTATTCTGGAAGGAATATGCTTAACCTCAGTATATTCTCAAGCTTTAAAATAGAAAATACATGTAAATATAAACGTGTAAATACTACTTGTATATATTAGTCAGCAATGCTTGAAACTGAAACAATACAAAGTGTAAATGCTTGAGGTGTGAAGATGTGGGGATTTTTTTTAAGCAAAATGCATTTACTGAAAGCTCTGGTGTTGGCACTCACGTTTGGGAGCTTTGCTGTCCATTTTAAAGCTCCTGTAGAAAAACAACATGGGACTTAACCTACCTGACTAGCTCTAAAGTGCACCTATCCTGATTTGGCTGTGATGAATGCTGGTTTGTTTCTGATCTGGTATTCTTCTAAAGAAAAAACCCAAACAAAATACATGTATTTGATTTTCTCAACCTTGAGATGTTCAAAATGCTGTGTGTTTTGAGAGCATTTTTCCCTGACCAAGGAAAAATTACACACCAAGAGGCACTTCCCACTCCCTGGAGTTCCCAGCACTGCAGGCAGTCAATGAGAAGTTGTAGGTGTCCTGGTGTTGTCCACCTGGGTAGAGCAGTACAGGAGCTGTGCACCACTGAGAACAACTTAAACAAAGGTCAGGGTACTCTACCTGATCAATAGACAAACCAAAGGTTTTACTGATTTGATATCCCAGAGAATAAACTCTCAATCATTTAAAAATCCTAAAAGGAGCTCTTTCTAGCTCATTGCACTGCAGTAACACATCCAAGGCTCAGGTCAGAACTTAGCTACACTTTTCTGCAGAGTTCTCAGATCATTCTGTGTGCAAACAGCCACATAGTGTGTGCAATCAGCCACATAGTGTGTGCTAATGCCATTACTATTGTAAACACAGTTTTAGTTCCCAGCATCTCTCACTGGTCTCTCTGGCACTGGCGGTCCGGCACTGCCACCTGGTGAGAGCTGCTCTGGCCACCAGCCGGCACGGAAAACGGAATTTCATTGCAGAATTTCACATCAGGTTTTAGCAACTTGGTAAAAGTTTAGAGTTTGGAAGCAGAGCTCCTACCGCAATCCCCATGTGTTGCTTTGGAGGAGGTTTTAAGTCCCCAGCTACCCAGGATGGAGGAGATTTTAAAGGATACTGGCCTAGCTCTGAACTTCCAACCATATCTGCATTATAATCTGAAAGCTGATATAAATATAAAATGTTGAAGGCTGTTCATTCTTTTAAACAGATAATTGCATATTTTTATTTTGTTTGCAAGATGTAAGAGAATTGCTGAATTATGTAGAGTCTCAAATTTAAATCACTTCTGCAGGTTGAAATAAAGAATTGTTTCTGCTCAACAGATACCTCAAGTTATACTACTAGTGGCTAAAATAAGACCTACAGAGGGTGGTTATATGTGATCATTACCTAAATGGGAAAACAAAGTGCACAAAAAACCCCACCAAACCACCAAAGCCCACCTTTTCAGTCTAGAATGTGTATTTTAAAGCTTTTTTGTTGCTACGTTCCTCTCCCAACCCTGTGCCTTGGTGTTTGCGGCAGTATCCAGCGAGCATGGCGTGAGTACCTCCAGCGCCAAGACCTACCACACCATGAGCAGCTGGACAAGCGCAGTCCCTCCCCACCATCCCTCTCCTCAGACAAGATGAGCAGGTCCATCAGCATGAACACCTTTTCTGACAGCAGCACACCGGTGAGTACAGCGTTGGGACCTATTTTTCCTATTTGTTTCTTTTTGTTGGGTTTCTTTCTAGGACTTGGATTAATGAAAGTTAAATTTTGGGCTGATCACGAAAGAGGGACTTTTAGGCGAGTAGTAGTATCTGGAAGGAACCTGCAAGCAGATGTGCCTCTTGTAGGTACAGTTGAATGTGTGACCACGTATGTTAGATGTGGAACTTGGCAATATTGTATATTGGACACAACAGATATTAGCAGTGCTCTTGATGGGAAGAGGTGTTTCCAAATGGTGTTGTGTTCTTCTGCAGAAAGATTTTCAAGTGTGTTTAGTACTTTCTGTTCCCCCAAAAACCAGAAATGGTGGTACTTTTCCTACAAATAAATGTGGTTTGTAGGGTTTGTTTTTTCCCTGAAAGAGACTTAGAGAGCTTGATCTAGGGATTAAAACTTAAATTTGGTTTTTGGAATAAATATTCATGCCACCTTGCAGACTGGTTGACTACTGGCTGGAGGCCCATTTTCTGAAAACAAGTGGCTTTTTGACTGTCTCTGGAGTGGAATCTTTTATGTCAATAAATCAGCAGATAGATACCTAGCCTATAAATATTGTTTACAGCTTTGTGACAGAATGCATCGGTTTTGAGGAAAGTATAGATTAGAGCATGTGAAATAATTGAATATTTTTAAAAAAATACAGGAGAGAGAAGCTTCCCTCGTGTGAACAGTTTGTCTGGATCCTTGCTAAGAGTGCGTGTTGGTCAGCTATATGAAGCTCTGTCGCCAGTCATGGGGCAGCATTTGGTAGCTTCTGAGTTCACTACAAAAATCTAGAACTCATTGCTAGTGGTGTTCTTAAAGTAGTTTGTTGGTTTAACTCTGCCTTCAGTTGCAGAGTTGAAGCAATGTCACCTAACATAAAGCACGAGGCAGGCCCACAGATCCAACAGAGGTCTTCTGTGCTAAGAATCCTGGTCTTGGACTAACGGGGACAATTTTACTGTCTCCTCCATTAAACCAGGTTCAAACTGAAGCTCGGTGAGCTTTTCCAGCAGGTATTATTTTTGTGACACGGTGGTTAGGCAGACTGCATTAGATTTGACAGCATTTAATAAAATATTACTGAGAGTGCACTGTTTTATTTTTAGACCCCTTGTGTTCATAGCTGGAGACCAGGATGATAAACTAGGTTGCGATATTGGCTTATACACTAATGCCTCATGTATTAAACAAGTTAGGTTCCTCTAACGAGAGATATAAATTTGGATCTCATTTTTGTCTGGTACCGGCATTTGTTGGAGCCTGGCTGCCATGCAGGAGTGCTGAGCCAGCCACTTGGCCACCACAAGAGGCCCCTCGTACCCTGCACAGGGAGGCTCCATCAGTAACCTAATTTGGAAAACGATTGCATTTTCAATGTTTTCCGGTCTTTCAGGGTAAAATGAATACATCTGGGAGTTATATATTTGTAGGGAAATGAAACTTGGACACCAGAATTGCTACTTAGTTTATATAAATGCAGCACCGACTCATCTCACTTCTGCATCCTGCAGAGTGAGGAATGCAAAGGAACGGGGAATATTTTCTTACACTTTTCTAGCGCAAAGCCCTTCAAGAACCTTTAAAAAGCCAGTGGACATTTCTGAAGGCAGAGGAACCCCTACCTATTTAGCATGTTCCTGATAATTGCAATACCTGAGACTGTGAAGGACTCACACTTGTAAGTCCAGTATGGTCCCTGGTTCTGGGATGAGGCTCTGTGACTCCAGGCAAATGTTATGCTTGTCAAGGTTCTCACAAACCATTCAAAACCAGATCTACTGATTTTAGATGTTTTTCTATCTGCATCAGAGTGTGCTGTGGTCCATCTTGAATGCAGCTCAAGGAGGTGAAGGAGAAGCCTTTATTGTGCAAGCTCAGCAGGTGCCCTAAGAGGGAGGTGGTTGAAGGCGTAAAATCTGTTGCGGAGGTGTTGTATGGGAAAGGTCTGAGAACAGCTACAGCCACAAAGCAAAAAGGCAGCAACACTGTTTGGTGTAGTTTTGTTTCCTGATTGCTTCTGATGAAGTAAAACATTGCTGGTCCTGTGTGGATCGTGGCCCCAGCTTCTGCAGTGTGAGGTTGGGCGCATGAGTGTGCACACAGAAATGTCAGCAGTGCATGTGCCTCTCAGAGCTGGGCTGGGTTGGGTCTTCCTTGCTAGTCCTTGGACATATATGCTAAGGACAGACTCCAATCTAATGCAGTAGCATTTCTGTCTGATACACTTGTCTTCCTGATGGCAAATGTCACATATTTTTCTTCTTTTTCGGAATTGATACTGTCAGGTTCAGGGCTGGGCAGGGATAAAGCCAGACGTAACAGGGACAATTAACCTTGAACTGTTGACATGTGAATGGGAAAGTAATTAACTGTTTTGATCAAATAGAATCGGATAGAATTAAATGCAACATTTGTTCCGTGAACCACAATTTCAGCTCTAGTATAAGGTAAAATTAAGGAAGAAGGAAAAAAACATACGAGAGCAGAGAAACTGCTGCTGGACCCATCTGTAATTTTACAGTCTCTAAGTTTGTGTTGACAAGACCCAAGCTGGAAGCAGAGGAGGGAACTTGGGTAATAACCAAGCACTCAAACACGTTCATTTGCCAAGTCCTGAATTTGGCTTACATTCCAGAGCAAGACCTTTTAAAAATGGGGTAATTTCATTATAATGCCATTTCTTTTGCGTTAGCAGTGTTGCTGATGCCCTAAAAGATAGGTTTGTGCCTAGTCTTTGCATAAAAACATGCTGTGCTGAGCAGTATGGAGTCCCTCAAATTTCTCTTGCTGTCTGGCAATCTTCCTCTGAGAAATTTGGAGGGAGAATGACTGAAATTTGGACTCTTTAGAGGCTTTCCCGTTTCTCTTTCAAAGAAGGAGAAAGCAACTAGCATGCCAAAATATGTTAGCAATAAGCATTGATGCAGATGGGAGAGAGAGAAATTTATGAAGTATTTTGAGAAACCCCTGTCACAACACAGCCACTTAATTCAGCTGAAATCTAATCCAGGGTTCCAATTTCCTTTCTCAACATGAGCCTCCTGGTGTTTAGCTTTGCTGGATCCTCAGCTGGATCTTACATGCTCCTGAGGGCAAAAAAAAGTAGTTGGCTACTTGAATAATGAAAAACAGAAAGGATCTCATGCCCAAAAAATAGACAAGAGCCTGTGGGCTAAAAAATGCTCCCACTGCAAAAGGACAGTATTGAAACTGTGTACACCAAATATCTATTTTTACCAGTATGTGGGACCAGCAGTTGTGGTGAGGTAGAATTTTGAAAATCTTAATTAGATTAATAATACCTAAACTCAAGGTTTATTGTGGGGGACAACAGAGAGTGTCAGCAGGGGCAGTCTGCAGCTGGGGAATTAAGAATCATGTTTGGTCATTTGTAGTTGAAAGACAAGGTCTTTGAGCTCATTTCCAATATTACTACAAATCTCCTGAGTCGTTTGTAAAGGTGGAGGGAAATACTACGACTGAGAGAAGTCAGAGTTTCAAAAAAATTTTTCCTTTCTTGCCCTCGAAATTTTTTTTTCTGTCTTATAAAATAAGACAAAATAGGCAAACAGGATGTAGAAAAAGTAATTAAACATATAGGAAACTTACATCCAGTGAAAAACCTGTACATTCAAAGTAAAAAAGGCCACAAATCAAAGGTGTGGGACCTTTTGTCAGCATATGTATGGCTTGTGTGCAGGGTGGGAGGTGAGGGCACCAGCACAAGCCACTAATATCGGGAGGAGTTAACATGATGGCCTGAGCCTTGAGAGTAGCTGTGCATTCCTGATATGCAGGTGCTTATTTGTTTGTAACCTTTAAAACTTTGTGAATTCACCAAATATGACATTTCTTCATTGTCTCAGCCAGGAAAGTAACTATAGACTCATGAAACAAGAATTTTAGAGTAACTTTAAAGAAGCTAGAAGGGGAGGTATTAAGAACAGTTCTTACTCTGTGCTCAATAGCAGTGACGATGCTTTCTGGTCAGCCATACCACAATTTTCACGGTTAGCAGTTTCCATATAATTTTTTTTAAAGCCATTTTGTTCCCATGAGATGGGGCTAGCTAGGCAAATGGGCTTTCCCTCTGGCCAGTGTGAAATGTTGGCCATGTAATCAATCAGTTCATCGCTGATTCATTGATAGAAGAGCTCTCCTTGACTTGCTGAATATCATGTATATCTTTTATGCATTTGGCTTCAAAAAACTGTAGCTTAGGTTCAGAAAGACAACCTAATTGTGTGATTCTAAGACTCAGAAGCTTGATAAATCATTAATTATGATACCTTTGAATCAAACATTTGAACTTGTTTTGGATCAGCTAGCTGCCTTCATGACTGCAGAAAACTGTTGCTCTTAAAATGAAATACTAATGAGGAACTTGTGAAATAGAAAAGGAACTACTAGATTCAGGAGAAAAGAATCCCATAATTGAAATAATTCCTTATTTTTGCTGCTACCTCCAGGTCTTGATAATTCCTGGCAGGTCTCCCATGTGAAATTTTGTCTTAATTTTATAGCAGAGGAACAGTGTCTTCTGGATTGTGGGACACTGAATCATTGTGGGTACTAAAGGAAAAAGACTCTTCCTTCAGGTTGGTTTATATGCCTCTTCCCTGTGAAGCCTGAGCATCTCGTCCCAATAGCATTTCATTACAGTTGTGCACATCTTTTCATTTGCTGGCTCAAAGGTACTAGGTGGTAAACAAGACCACATTTTTTTTATTTTCTTTTTTTTTTTGACTGGCATCACCTTTGTCTTCCTCCTTCTGGCTTAAGGGTTGGTCAGAATGGCAACTGAGGAAAATAGATAATTTAATCTGAATTTGTAATGACAAGTACCTTGAACAGTTCCAGTAGTTGGAAATCTATTGCTCTGTTACTAAATTTTTAAAATAAACATATTTGTAGATAATAGAGTTTAAGAAAAACAGAAAGATTGGCAAGCCTTTTCTGGGATGCAGTGACTGAAATAGCAAGATGAATGATTGCTGTTCTGGAAAATTATTTGAAGAGTAACATATGTATTTCTCAGAAAACTTTTGTGGTTTTAAGGTACACTTTTATGCATAATAAAGTAGACTCAACTTGATCTGAAAATTTACCGCTGAAAATATTCTTCCTTGAGATTCATATCTAATCAACATGAACTCCTGCTGTTTTAACAGCAATACATCTGCCATGACTCTGAGACATAACACAAGGCACAAAATAAAATAAGGCACAATGAAAAGCAATTAAAATCCTCTCACAACCAGAAAATTATACTAAGCCTGAAGTATTACATACATTGTAGAGTTGATGAAGTCGGGAATTTCGCTTTTTAGTATTTTGAAGGTAAACTTAAGAAGACAAATGCCTGTTCTGCTGCGCTATTTTATCTGGATTTGACTCTGACCCATAATTAATAATGCCTAACCCGAAATAAAAACAAATACTCTTTTCACTTGGCTTTCTTCTTTGTCATAATCTACACCCACCAGCCCTAGAAGGACTCTCACAAAGGTTGCCTCTGTCCAGGTATTAAGACATGTATGTGAAAGTACTGTTAGTTCCCTAGGCTCCTGCCAGAGTGTTTGCTACCCTCTTAATCCAAGAACCTTCCAGATAGAGCAGATTATCAGGTAATGGGTCATGCTTTCTGTTTACAAACAGATAAATCATCCTTAACATTGCCAGGGAAGAGAGGGGAAGTGATGAGGTTATCTCAACATATTTGTGCTGTAGCATACAATGTTTCTTTGGGCCTCTTTCCCAGTAGAAAACTGATATAATGGCCAGAATGACAGACTAAGGACAGAGCTTGAATGATGAGATGACAAACACACTTTTCTTGTTTAGCTACTGCTTTGTAGGCTAGCAAAGAAAGGATTTGCCAAGGATTTGTATGAGTTGTATAGACAGTTTCCTAACTGTTGGAAAAGACCTGCTGCCAATGACTTATCAGATTATAGTATTAGGAGCACACAAGCAGTACCTGTACTGTCTTTAGTTGCTGTTGTTTCCCTTTTGCATGTTTATTTTTAATCAAAAAATTAGGAGTGAGGCAAATAATAGTAATAATATTCTTTCCTATAACTACTTTATTTCTTTTTATTGTGTAGAAAGGTGGCAAAACTTACCCTCTTATGTGACTGAGTTTCTGCTTTTTTTCTCCAGAAATAAACTGTATCTATAGTTACTAAGAAAAAAAGATGATGCTAGATATGTCCCACTAGCATGTGGTTGTGGTTATGACCTATTTTCATGATGACATCATTGTGGCTCTTTAAATGATTCAGTTGCAAAGACACCGTCTGTGGAAGCCACAGAAAACCTGATAATCCTCAACAGACAAGCAGAAGCTGGTGCGAGACATACCTGCACGCAGAGTTCTTATAGAATTGAGTGGGATCTTTATTCTTTTTTTCTTTTTTTATTGTTTTACTTTAAGCTGAAAGATTGGCATGGAAACAAAATTAATTTGTTCCGCTCTGGGCAGAAGTGTGATACGAAATGACACGTCCAGGAGGACGTGTTCCCCTGGCAGCGAGCTCCTACCCTGCTATAGTTTCCGAGGAGAGAAGCCGGACCCCCTACGCACCCTCCACGGCGCCTCGGGGTCTGCTCTCAGCCGGGGATGGCGGGGACTGCGCTCCCGCTCCGCGGCGTTGCCCGGAGCCTTTCAGCACCGCGGACAGCGGTAGCGCGGGGGTTCAGCACCGCGGACAGCGGCAGCCCCGCCGCAGGCCCTTGCGCCTTGCCCCAGCCGGTCCGGGTGCGCGCGGCCCTTTAGCTCACTTCTCCCTCTAACGGCTTCCTTCCTGGCCAGGAACACCGACACAGCACGTGTTCTTCCTGCTCATAACGTTCCTGCTGACGTTCACGAGGGCTGGTAATAACTGATGCTGTAGAATGATTGTTTTTCACTTGAGCGCGGCACCCGAACAGGCTGCTTTTTACTAAGGAGTACCCTCGTTAGAGATATAAATGCGTGAAGCGTACTTTTCCAAATGTGACCGTATGGTTACTTTTCTAGCCTTTCTCCATTGGTTGGTGTCGCAGAAAGTAGTTTCCAAGGTCTTCCTGCCTCCCTACAAGCTGGATTAGCTGCAAACGCAACATAAACCAAATCCATGTGAAAGACCAGATTCCTACTTTGTCTCACAAGGTTATTATTGACAATAAAAGTAATGTTACTTTAAGCTAATTACAGTGTCAAGTACCACCTCTAATGTTCAGGACAAGAGCAATGGGCACAAACTGAAAGACAAGAGGTTCCATCTGAATCTTAGGAAATACTTTTTTTACTGTGACGGTGACAGAGCACTGGCACAGATTGCCCAGAGAGGCTGTGAAGTCTCCATCCTTGAACATATTCAAAAGCCATCTGGACATGGTCCTGGGCAAACTGTTCTAGACAGCCCTGCTTGAGCAGGGGATTGGATCAGGTGATCTCCAGAGGTGCCTTCCAACCTCAGACATTCTGTGATGCTGGAAAGTAACAAGTAGGAATTAGAGTGAAATAGTTGGACATAGAGCATAATACTGAATCAAAGACAAGACAGACAACTGCAAAAAAAAGTTTGCGGCTCATTCTGCTTGTAATTAAGCCTTTTATCTTGCTGGAGTTCTTATCTTGGGGGATTTGGACTAAGTAAAAAGACATTTTTACTTAGAGTTAGCACAGAACTAACTAAATTTGCTTTTGGGGAGAAAAGGATCCTTTATAAAGCAGTAAAATAAGAAGATCCAGTGTGTATATAATTTTCTATATTGGAAATTTGAAATAGTAACCTTTTCATACAGATTTACTACTAAAATCCATAACTACTCACTGTTGGCAGAATTTTAAGTGACTGTTTTTCATTAAATCATAAAATTTATAATGTGCAAGTACTCATAACATGTGGGTGGGTATCTCTCCAGAAAATCAACGTCCAGAACATTTTCTTCGTAACTTGCAAACTTCTGTAGATGGAACAAAGGAAAAAAAGAACAGCCATGCTGTTACCGCATGCTGCTCACTGAAAATTATTTAACTCTTTGATAGCAGTTAGTTTCCTTTATAGCTATTATCAGCCTTTTAATAGATGTTATTTTTACACACTGTCTTGTTTGGATGAAATATATTCCATTGTTTTAGTACTGGATACCTCTGGTGATCTGGGACTGCAGTGTAGCCTGAGAGTTTGAGAGTTCAAAAACACAGAGTTCTCTGAAAAAGAGTTTTGGACAATGTAATGTATTTTCATATTTAATTTGCTCTACCAGAAGTTGTCACCCTTATGGCTTAGGAAAAAAAAGTGTCCTGGATGCTTTCTAACATCATATATTTATAAATCTTGTCACTTCTAGCTAAAGTGATCTTGGCTTCGTATACTGCAATGCAGTGCTATTTAGAAGCAAGGAGAAGTTCTAGGGTAAAACCTGGGTTCCATCATGGCAGGTTTAAAACTTCTCTTGACTTAATGTAGATGGAGCCCAGTGCTCCAGGGCCTGCATCTGTGGGCTGGGTGTTGGGATTTTTTGCATTATCGTCAAACCTTTATTTAAAACATATATATATATATATATGAAATTCAACGTACAAGATTGAAGAGATTCTTCCAGTCCATTGATTCATCCTATTTTCTCACTCTAATGGAAAGCCATACATCATCCTGCCTGACATAATTTTCAATGTGACATTTCCAAATGAAACTTGCCTTCAATCAAAATAGTGCCTTGAAGATTCAAAGGGATGGACTTGCGATAGTGGTTTCTCCACCCTAAACTTTCTGATGGGCCTTAGACCCTCTGGCTTGTAGGCAGACTGTCCCCATTTGTTACATTGTATGAGTGTTCATTTCACTCATTTTGGAGGCTAAAAAAATTTCTGTGTATTACAGCTGTGAGAATTTCATGTTTCTTGCTAAATTGTGTCTCAAAGGATTTTGCCACATACTGTAGTTAAAATACTGATATAGAAAGGGCAAGTGGTAGAAGGCAGATGCCATCAAGAGTGTTTTCCTGCCCAAACCACATGGCACGCAAAGAGACGTAGGGTTTGACCTCCTCCCAACTCCAGCACAAACTCCTTCAGCTATCCAGTAAATCTGTGGCCATGGTAATCTGCATCTTGGTGCCATCCTGAACCATAATTGCTGCTCTGATGCAGGACTTGTGGCATAATGACACAAAACATGGAGATGTTTAGTTTTTACTAGATCAGATCAGTGCCTGTCTCTGAGCTTGGTTTCCTGGAAGCTAAGCTCTAATAGATGGCTGAAGATGGTGCACCTAGAAAGGAGGCCAAGTTAAAATCTGGTCTTTGGGACATTTCTCTGCACTGATAGAACAAAACTATTCTTCCTTCACAACAGTACTTTTGCATTCCTCCACCCCCTATTTTTTCTCCCTTTCTATTATTTCCTACCTCCCCTTCTGCTTGCAACATCCCTGCAGTAACCCCCTGCTCACACCCTCCCCCTGTGTGAAACTGCAAATATTTTCTGTCTTAATTTGAGTACAGCGTAGGTACAGTAAATAGTCCTGCCACTGCAGGTTATCTCTCTTGGTTGGAATGACAACCCTCATCTAATTCTTTTCCCCTAATTCTGTTTTTCCTGCTTTTCCTGTTCTGTTCCTCAGTTCCATCTGCTTCAGCACTACACACTAATCCTGCCCTTATGTCCTACTTAAAATAAATGAGTACTCTGTAATGCATTAAAAAAATACATTGGTAAAATTAGAGTTCCACATTTAGGTAATAAAAAAATAGGTCTAACTTTCCAAATAGAATTCCTGCCTTGTCTGAGACTGAGCCCAGTTCAGCTCTGGTGGGAGGGACGTGTTTGAGAAAAATAGTATTCTTATGAAAAGTAGAGTAGGAATTGTAATTGTGTTTTTGTAATGAATTAGTAATACTAAGTACTGTTGCTTTGCTCTCATTCAAGCTAAGTATTGCATTCCTTGCTTTTCTCTATGCCTAGTTTGTTCCCTAGAGTAAATATTAAACTATTAGCAGGAATTGTTCGACCATGCACCAGTAATCCTGTGTAGCTTTAAACAGACACGGATTAAAGAAGTAAACAGTACAAGCTGGGATTGTAAAATAGATTTTTACCTCTGGCAGAAACCAGGCAGTATTAGCAGGAGGGTGGTAGTTTGTTTAGGTGGAACTTCACCAGCTAATATAATTTGTGATGATTAGCATGATGAGCTCCAGTGCCAAACAGAAAGTGTGACTTGATTCACTGCTTATGAATCTGTGACTCATTATTACAAAGAATCTCAGAGACGTTAATTGTGATAAATATATGAATGTTCTTAATGATAATAACACTTTATGTATTTGCAAACCAAAGCACACTCTAGCACAATAACGAGGCCTGTGCCAGAAAACCTCATCATTTTGTTCTGGAATGTCAAATGAAGAATTGTTATTACTTCTGATTGTCTGGAATGGATTAGTAGAGCCCTCATAGCAAAATGAATCCAAAACTAAGAGGTTTATGAAATAGGAGCAGATTTAACGTAATACGAAGGTAGTAAGATGGAAAGGACAAGTCTAGTTGGGAAAAGACCAAGTCTTGAACTATTTCTGCCACCAAAAGACAGGTTTGCTTTGCTGTTCTTCCTCTCCTGTGTGTTACCTTCAAAGCTGCATTCATTTTGCTCAGCGATGCACTAAGATTTTTGTTCTAAAAGTAGAACAAAATCTGTTTGCAGCTGGTGTGTGTTTATAGGTCCCCACACCTGCAAATGCTGCCTGTGCTTGTGCTGATGTTGGTGACTTTCCTCAGGTGTGACCTCCTGGAGGAGTGAGGAGAAGCAGCTGAGGGGAAGGGGCTACCAAATTACTCAAGACAGTACAATCCTAACAAGCACTCTCTGATAGTTACAAACTACACCTAAAAGGAAGTGGAGCATTGGTATGGGCAACACTCTTTTCTCTGTCTGGCTTCATGAATCTGTGAACAGCAAAGGAGAGAGGGAGCTGTCTGAGTGATATTTAGAATAAGATTTCTATATAATGCAAACATGCAAATCTTTGCATTTGCTGTTGAATAACATAGATGGAAACATAATTAAAGATAAAGAAGACAGGTCCAGCATTGAGATGAAAAGGGCTTAATTAGAAATCAAATATTTGATGATTTTTTGAGAAACATTAATGCTGGTGTGGGCTATAAGATAACATTTGTTTCCACCTTCATTAAATTTAAAATGTTATTTTCAGTTTCTTTAATTTTATTCAGATAATTTCAGCTCTAATCATAAGTAGATAACGCACAAGACTTCTGGCCTAATACGACATTTATCTTTTTGAAGATTTTATGTAAAAGTAGTTCTTGCAGTGAGTTTGTGTATATATGTGTACATACACAAAATAATCCAGAATGACTATGTGTGTTTAACTCTTACCAATAGTGTCCCACAGGGCTCTTAAATGCGAGGATACAAAAGGACCCTCTCAATTCCTTTCCACTGGTGGTAGCGGAATGCCAATAGGTTTCTTATTCTTTGGGTTGTATATATTGAATGTTGACTATCTATGTGGTTAGTCAATTTGACACATTGCAGTTTAGTAGCAGCAAAATCAATTCAAAAATTATCTCAGTCGGTGACAAAATGTCTAACAAGACATTTCGGAACTATGCTTCCATGAGAATATTCAGCGGGGAGAGAACCGCTGCTTGAGAGAACTGAAAACAATTTCATTATACTTCTGGAATGGGGCTGGCTTTGGTGTGATGTCTCATAAAGGATTACCCTGTTTGGTACTGACGGTAGGTCTTAAGAGTAATGGATTTATTTTAGAACTTCCACTTCAGAAAATTAGGCTGATTACTTCATAAATGTTTTCTAAGACAAAGAATTAGAGAAAAAAAATAATCTACAGTATCTTATTTATTTCTGTGGCACAGAAACTCCACAAAGCCAGGCCCCCAAAATGAAAATGATAGTAATGAAGACTTTTAATGGTTAATCAAGTGGGTGGGTGCAGAGCAGATTAAGAACGTTACAGAAAGTTCTTGGAGGGTTTCTCTCCAGCCCTGTGGCAACATCTTGAAAATCCAGACTTTCCTGTGTCTGAGGAACATCCCCCAGAATCACATTTCACCATTTTATAAGATGTTCTATGTATCTGTTCTTTAAATTCTATATGTTATTCTTCTCATGTAGAACAGAAGTAGAGTTGGGTTGGGGGTGTGCATTGCTCTACGCTTATTTGCCAACAGGTTTATATGCTGGCAGCTGGCGTAGCACACCACAAGCACTGACAAAAGCTGTATGCTCGGCGGCCAGTGAGTCTTGGTAATGGTATTTGCAGCCTCTTTGAGGATTGATCCTTCTCCTGTTGAAAATGGTCTGATTTTTTTCTTTAGACCTGAAAAGGCCAGATCTTTTCCTGCTGTTTAGGGCGTGAAGCTAAAATATACTGAAATATGTAGTTACTAATGAGACTCTCTGAGATCCTAGCTTTGTGTGTTGGTGACAGTTTGAGATCTGAGCACGGATGGAGACAATACAGCAGAGCATGCTAATCCTAGCTCCTAGGACATGTTGGGGAAGAGCAGGCCTTGGCAAGTTCAAAATACAAAGATCTGTCCCTCCTTGTATGTGGAGACAGTGCTGCAGAAAACAGAGATCAGATACGCAGATTTATAGAGGCAAATATTGGAGCAGTGCATAAAGTGAGAATGGCTTTGAAATGGGAAAGAGAGGAAAAACTAAAAGCTGAGCAGAGGTTCTCTGTGCTTTGCTCTGGCCTGGCAGCCTCTTGCAGGTAACATGTCCATTTATCCCTACAACCCCCTTGGCCGCAGCTGCTTATCTCATGCATGGGATCTGTTACGGTATTCCTCTAGTGATGGCTACAAATTACTACAGAGAAGATAAGATTGCAGAATTGTTTTTCTTTCCAACAACTGCTGTTGCTGGTTAATTTTTCCATCCATCAATTGTGTGGGAAGAGTATATGGTGGTACGTCTCCAACTCTAGGTTATTTGAGACCAAGAGTTTTCCAACTGCAGGTTTTCCCTGAAGCAATTAACTTCACTCACTGGAATTAATTATATTCTGATGTTACCAAAAAGATGAAAAAAATAAAGGAAATTGAAGTAACAGACAATACAGTCATGATTAGTAGGACCAGAAGGAATTAAATGTATAAAATATATGTAATAGAAACTTATTAGTATGTAGGGAAAACCCTACTGAAGGAGCCTGAGTCAGATTCATTAAATTATATTAGTGGCTATATTGATGCTAAAAAGTGGCAGCATCACTTTAATGTTGTCTGTTACAGAACACTGTATTTCTCCAAATAGATTCAGTTTATATCCTCCCAAAGTGGAAAGTATTTCTTTCTGCACATAAAATACATTTTTAGATTAAATATACTGGAAAAGTGTATTTTTACATGAATAAATACTAACCATTTTAGCTATTTCTCTCACTGCTATGAATTTAAGCAACCAAATAGAAAACCCTGTGCCTCGTCTTTGGGAGATTCTAAATCTATTTCAATAACTACATTTTTTGAGCCAGCTTGACTGCTTACGCATGTGAAATGACTTCTTAGGGTCAGCTAAAGTTCATTAGTAAGATGTATATGACATTTTAGGACGGAGAATGTGCTGAACGGGTCTGCCAAAGGAATATATTTAAGGCAAAAGTCCCTGTTTTCTTAGGTGATTTCTCTCAAAGTAGTGGATTGTTTCACAATGGAAAACAAAAAAAAAAAAAAAAAGGCCATTATAATTTTAGCAAAGAGCCCAAACTGGAGCAGCAGAGAAGTGCCTCATCATTAGTGATTCATTTCCCATCTGCTCTGTGCACGGCAGAGGTGAGCCCAGACCACATGGGCACTGATTTTTGAGAGGAAGGTTTGGCAGCTCTGCCTGCTGCCCGGCAGCTCAGCACCCCTTCAGCACCACACCTCAATAAAGAGAACGAACTCATCAGAACCAGGAAGCTGATGTGGTCAGCAGTCCCCAGCACAGCATAGCTAAATCCAAATTGAGTTTCTGTGAACAGTCATTTAGAAGCCCTGACTACTTTTGCAAAGGTCTCCATTTTAACATTAAGATGATACATGAACTTTCCGTACAGGAATTACCAAATCTTAGTCATAACTCGAATTCATTAAGTGTAAATTACTATTTGGTTGGTTGACCTCTTCATGTTATCTATCCATTTTTCCTTTGGTCAGATTCCAAGAATAAATTACTTTATAAAACCAGCTTGATCCAGAATGCCTGTCGGTTTTTCTATTTAAAATGATCAGATATTATTTTTCCATGCCACTAACATGCAGGAGAATTGTTTCCAAAATGAGTTCTTGCATAACTAGGTTCTAATAGTAATAGTTTTGCAAGCGATCCATCCCTGAGGTGGTAATATTTTTTTTTTTACTTAAACAATTTTCTGATGTGTTTTGTCATTGTTTGTTTGAGAAGTGATACTGTGGATATTGGAGATTAAATGATCACCTAATTTCCCATGTTCAGCAACACTTGTCATGGATCTATTGTCATAGATGATGTGGGTTCAGATAGCATAAATTCAAGCACAACCTTGCACCATGCCCTCTGGACCACACATATACCCTGTGTATGATGCAGCTGCCCAACGTGGAAGCTGGGGGGGCAGCCCCATGCTGTGAGGGATGTGGCAGCTCCTGGGGAATTGACTGCAAGGAAGGGAAAGCAGATGGGGGAATTCTCCATCTTGAAATAACAGAAAGAAGTTGACTCTCTCTAGTTGAAGAAGTTTTGTTCCCAATGATCTCATGCGTTTGGAGCACGTAAGCTCATACGTGCCTTTCTAGTCATGGATTCTTGGGTGGATTTAACATAATTGATGTTATGCCCTTGAATTCATAGAATTTCATTTAAAATAGGCTAAATGGCAGCTGGTAACATTAAACTATCCAGTGATAGTTACTTGTTTATTTTTATTAATTTATGAATATAATTCATCTAGGTTACTATTTTAATTTACTGTTGGGGCTTTTTTGGATTGGTTGCATTGAATTGACTGTTCCAGGACTTCAATAAAAAAGAACAACATAGGACATAGACAACAACTTTTTCTTTTTGTCCCTTGTAGCTGAAATGTTTTGGAGCATCTTATTAACTTTTATTCTACTAGATGGAGATTCATATGTTATATTTATTTAGGTCTTTGTATTTTCTCCAAACCTCATCTCTGATAACAGTATTTTCTAGCAAGGCCACCCTGCTTTTTCAAAGCCTTTCAAGAGCTCTAAGGATAGCAGTGGACCTTTGGTTTTTATTCTGTATTATGAATTATTTCCATAATTTGTTTGGTTGTATCACTTAGTTGTCCCCTGCATATGAAACCCATTTCGTCAGTGCTTAGAGCTGAGCAAAGGTTGCTGCTTTTCCCTGGGTAAAAGTCTTTGAAAATACTTTCATATCTAGAGTGGGGTTGGGCTCTCCAAAGAACCTAATTTTTTATAGCAATATATATTTTTATATATTATATATTATATTCAGTTTCATCTAAACCATGACTGCAATAAGAACAGGTTCTGATTGGGTTCTATTTTTTTTCCCTTCGCAGGGGTAAGCACCCTTCTTTTACAACTTTATTTGTCCTTAGGTTTTTTTGTGTTACTACCAATTGCTTTTGACCATTTTCCCCTTATGCTTTTCCTATAGCAAAGCCAACAAACACAAGTTTACTGAGCATGCAGTGGGAGCAGCTTATACTATGAGGGGAGATTAAATCCCTTCTTTTCTCCACTTCTATGACTCTTTATCCCTTGCCTTTAAAGTATCAGCCATTGTGAGCCACCTCCCCTTGATATACTGAAACTTCTGCTGTCCTACCCATGTAACAGTCAAATTTGAAGGAGTTTCCCATTTCCTTGTTCTCATCTCAGGCTCTTTCATACAGTACTATTTTGTTTATCATTGCCAGGCTACCTAAAACCGTGCTCAGACTGACAGCACAAACTCCTGGGGTTTCCTCCCCTGAGGAGCTGAGCTGAGCTGAGGCCAGAACTTTGCCAACGCACCAGTCATGTCCTTATCCTACCTGACTGTGGCTTAAACTTTCCTTCAGTGGAGTCTTCTGAAAATTTGACTTGATTTTGCCCACTTGGGATGGTTTTACTCTTTTTAACATCTTACCCTTTTGCTTTCATCCCATCCCATTTGGAGAGAGCTCTGCTGCCTGCTGAGCTGACCATGCCAGCTCTCAGCCCACCTGCTTGTGAGACAGCCTTACGTAGGGCATGCTTGGATTGCCGTAATTGCTCCTTATTAGGGGACATTTAATTAAACACTTTCCCTCCTGCTGGACAGTTGGCAATTTGTTGACTGGAGCAAAAATGAGCAGTTACATCAGGAAATACATGAGTACAGGGTATAAAAAGAGGCAGAGGTGAACTGTAGAATGTTGCTGTAGTGTATTATATTTGACATTTTACTTCTGTGTCTAATAATGCATTCTTCACATCGTGTGCAACAGTCATGTCGCTTCATTATTTTAAAATTTAGAAGCTTTTGTTTTTCAAACTAAAACCCATGTTTCCAGTTCCTCATTGTGGAGCTGGTTTAATTGCATTACTCCTCTCATTGTGAGATTGAATATGACCATTCAGCTAGAAAAATGCTGCTAGAATAATGTAAATGGCCAAGCTTTGGTCTTTCCAAGGTATTTAAAATTCTATTGCTGTTCCCATAAGCCACAGACAGTGGATTATTTTTCATGGACAGACAGCACATCCTTCTCTTGGGGCCTTTATGGACAGACTGTATAAAATGATAACGCAATGAATGGGGCACCTGCCATACTCTATCAGCTGCCTAAATCAGCTGTTTCAGACAGAAATTCAATACAGTAGAATACGTTTCAAATAGATTTTCAGGTACAAGGTATAACAAGGAATTTCAAGAGTATTCTTGATACATTCGCACCAAGATAGCTTTCAAGACATTTATGTTGCTTCAATAAAGATGTAGTTAAGATGCTTTCAAACCATCTTCAAAATAATAAAATGACTTTGGTACTCTGAGGAGCTAAGAAGAATATCGTATTATTATTGTATTTGATTATGATAGTGTCCAAAAGTTTTAGATATTGTACTGTCTGTTGGATAAAATATTACTGTCTTTGTGAGCAACAAAAGGAACATCTTGTTCTAAAGAGCAGTTTGGGGATGAAAAGAAAGAGGTTTTCTTTGTAGGAATAAAATCCTTCCCAGTAATTTTATTTTTATGAAAAATAGGTGCGATCATGTAATATAAATAGATTAGCATGTCATAATATTTTACAGGTTAACTACATGCTATTTGCCTACACCGCAGTGCTGTTTACCCTAGCCTGTAAAAACTTGCTGCACACTTTCCTGAGCAGCCCAGAGTGCTTGTGATTTATATTGTCTCTTGTGTTTAATTTTGCAAACTTGGAATGAAAACCCAAAGATTAACTCTTGAAGCCAGACTTCAGAAACGGACTTCCTACCTCAGAGGAAATTGAAATGCAACATGGAGGTGCTGTGGAGAATTCAGTGGGTTTAGTCCAGAGCTGCATTTGTTGGCATGCCAAGCAATTAAAATTATGACCATGGCTTCCTTACCAATGACTAGCAAAATGCTGTAAACAGCAACATGGGAAATCCTGGTGCGGCCTCTTGCCCACTCCATGCCCATTTTGATGTCTCTCTTCCTGATGGTAAGATATTTTCCTTATTTTCTTCTGAAATAATTTTAAAATTCACTTCATGTGGTGGAGCTACATTAGTTGTTGTTGGGCAGCTCTGGACATCCGTCTGTCCCTTTCCATCTCTGAGCTTTCTGAATCTGCAACAAAAAGCAAACCCTGTTGATTGAGACATAAATCTTCTCTAAGACATCACGGTAAGAATCAGTGAGGCTCAGAAGAGCTTAGATTTTGCACGTACAAATCCCAGTTTGTGTTTTCCCTTTCTCTATTTCCATCCAATACGTTTAATCCTGATATACTTAGTTAAGTACATCCGCAGGAACTCCTTCATTCTCTTCTAATGAAACAGATCCTTTGCTGATCCTTAACCCAAATGAAAGGGAATCGGACAGCCCATACTTTGTGCACTTATTGTGACCTTTCAGGAAAGGCCCTTGATCCCTCCTGGAGAAGGCTGTGTGAGGGCACCAATATCCTCTAAATGTGAGCTTGAACCACCACATTATTAGACCATCCCTAAACTCAACCTGATGCTGTAAAAATATCCCAAAGTTTCTTAACTCACTTTCCAGGAGGAGGTTTAATGATCCAGAAAATTAATAATATTCACATTTTATCAATTAAGAGATATTTTAATTTTAAATGTTCATACTAAATTTCCCTCAGAGCCTTTAGGATAAGCCTAGACCTTTGCTCCTGAACACTGTATGTGTTATAGATGTCCTTTCAACTGTCCTTGTCTTTGGGAATATATTTCTGCCATGCCTCTGTTTTAGACCCGACTGTCTTAAACAGAAAAGCATTATTTCATATGTTAGAGGGCATTCACAACATAGCGTTCTGTATAATCATGCCAAAGAAATTAGAGGCTGTTACTGAATTCCTCTCACCATGAAAAAAAAACGCCAGCCCCACTGGTTTTCAATGAATATATTTTCCAACGTTACTGAAGGACATTATTTGAGTTTTCTACAGCATCACTGTCGTTTGTCTTAAGCCTTTGCTGTACAGTGTAATTCAGCGGGTTTGAATGGTTGATGCTAACATTGTAAAAGGTCCTGAGAATTTGTGGAATTTCTTTCTGGAAACATGAGCCTCACTCTAAATAAAGCTTTATTACATCAACGTAAGCATAAAGCTATATTAAATGAGGAGTAGGGTTGTAGAAAGCACTTGCTTAAAACATGCCACAATTAATCACATCTGGGCAGGTTTATTTCAGCCTATGCGTCTTGGTTTGTTCTCGAACTGTGGCTCTTCGAAGAAGGATCTTTTTCTATAATTATTTTGTGCAAGTCTAGACTCTATACATGGTTGAGTTAAAAGTAATTTTTATCATAACCTAATGTTGTTGTTCTTTTTTCCCCTTAAATAGGACTAAAAAGGAACTGAAGTATAAGTTTGATATTAGAGCTGATATTTTACCCTGTGTAAGGTGTAGTTTTTTGTGTCCCCTAGTCACTGAGCAGCAAAATCAGTGGGGACAAGCTGTGTTTCTAACTCCCCCAGTGTTTTTGCTGCAGTGCTGTTGGCTGGGTTGGTTCTTTTGCTCTTTCTGTGTGTTTTAAACAGCCGCTGTCACCTGCAGTCCTGGACTGTCACCTTATTCTGAGTTCAGGCGCTTGGTGTTAACGAGGGCACCCAGCAAGGAACTGGGGAGCGTGTCGCAGGGTGCCGTTTATTTACTTGGTTAAATAACAGCTTGTGCCTGAGCTAAGTTTAATTTCTGTTGAACTTTATTTAAAGCTTGAAAAGTGCATGAGTTTTTGAGAATTAACCTTCACGTAAATGATTGGGAAATGTAACTATATTTTAACAGAAATATTTATAGAAGAGGAGTTATTTATAATCACATGAGCAACATGTTTGCCTATCCCATATAACCTGAATGGACATGTGCAAAACACAAACATACTGGTTTTTTTATATTTTTTTCCTCCTTTTTTTAGAAGGTTGACCCGTAATCATGGAAAAGATTGGACAAATGTGCATGTTCAAAGAAAGAAAATATGCTTAGCATTAAACTTCCTTGTTTCTGCGACTGAAATGCACACGACCTTTTTGCTGAAATAAGCTCTAAACAGAAAACTGGTGTGAATAAAATCCCCAGATAGTGATGTGAAAAGAAAAAATAGCATGCTTAAGTTATTTGCCTTGTTTTAATGTGGGTTTCATGTCCACTATTACAAACATCATATCCATATCAGTACTGGGCTAAAGAGTTATTACAGAGTATAATATGGTGGTATCTTTTATGAATTATTATAATTATAACAGATGTAGGTGGCACACAGCTAAGCAATCTTCTCTATGTGAAATGTTGGGTCAAGACTTTTAATACTTAAATGCCTGGAGGACCCTCTTCCTTTCAGCAATACATCTTTAATACATCTTTGCAAACTGATTTATCATGCGTGGAGGAGGGTTTCGCAGATATATCCAAATCCATGTGAAAGCCATGGTGACAAATGGGCATCAAATCCACACTGTTTTCCTCACCCACTCTCCCTACGAGCCTCACCATAGTCTAGATGCAGAATTTAGCTCAGTGTCCAACTTTAACTCCCTGCTTGATCAAAGATCTGATCCTAACTTAGGGGGGAATGATGCTATGCGCCTACTTACTCCAATAATTTGGGAAGCCTAAGTCACAAATGGAGGTAGCACTGGGCCCACAAACAGCAGTGAACAGGAACACCTTGTTCAGCTTCTCTTCAGTGATTTCTTATTGGTTTAAAACTCAAAAATCTTATAAATTTAAAAATCTACCTAGACATTTAAATGAAAGATAGAGTAGGGAGGGGTTTATGGAACTGTTCTGAAATAGTTGAAAAAGAGGGAATTAGTTTGTTTGCAATAGCAGGGTTCCTTGACTTATACAATTGTGTAGAAGTTATCTAGTTGGAAATAATATAAAGAGTTTATGTTTCATAATTTTTCTTTATTGCAGAAATATTTTATGCAAATATTCAGGGTAGGAAGATGTTGCCAGATGGAAATGCAATAGTTGTGGAATTTTTCCTGGCACTTTTGACAGAATATTTAATACTGAATGGCTTTATGCTAATGCTTTGCACAGGAATTCATATTTTATAGCTACTTTGAAATGCAAATTAAAAATAGGTTTCAAAACTGAAAACCTTGCCCTCTAAGAAATACAGTAGTATGCAAAGAAGTATTTAGCTATGTTAGCTCCAAAGTATTGCCATGGCTGGCGTGTAAGAGGATGATCTTTACGCTATGAAATATGAGCTGGAAATCTTAAAATGCTGTCTATCCTGCAGGGACCTTCTGCTTTGCCGGGCAAGTGCCATTGAACTGAGCTTTGAAAAAAGTCATTTGTTTCCAATGGGGCTGCTGAAATATTAAGGCTCCCAGGGTCATTGCAAATACCATGGAATTAATGTGTGAGGTAGTTAGCAATGCCCTGATGGTAAAACTGCCTCCCTGGGCACACAGGGTCTACTCACAATGACCCAACATATGGGACTGGGGTCTCAGATGCCAACTAGCCTTTCATATAACATTGCGGCGGCAAATATCAGGATATCAGAGAATCTAATTTCCTACCAGTTACATCTCCTGTGAGTTACTGCTAAGGTAAAGTTTTATTGGCAGTCACAGAAAGAAATAACAACCGCAGGAAAGCTGAAGGGCAACACCACTTTATCCACTCACAGCTTAGTCCCATTTCCACATCTCTCTGTTCTCCTCCTGCACTCGTAAAATAGTAATGTGGTCAGATCTGGTTTAGGATTATTTACACCCTAACATAAAAACTTGTCATATTAGCAGCAGTTTATTCAATGACTGCAGTGAGTTTTCATGTAACCTAATGGTCCTTAATCCTGCCCAATTTTCAGGTCCAGATTTACCAGAGCATTTAAGGGATTTTTAGTCTCTCCAGTTGTTATAGTATCCTGGCCCCTTGCTGTAGCACCACCATCAATTACAGCACTGGAATAAGCTTAAATCCCCAGCGTCTAAAAAAAAATAAATAATATTTTAATCCAAAAAGTGGAAATCTACGCATAGCATCCAGTAGAGCAGAATGAAAGTCTGAAGGGTGCTGAAGGTGATCTAAGGCTGGGGGGTTTTTAGACTGGCATTCAGCCACTGCAATAAACTGCAATTCATAATCTGTTAATATAGTGCCAAATAATGGTTGCATTCTCAGTTTAATTTATAAAACATGTATTTCACTGATGTGTAAGGGGTATTTTACATGCTGGAAGTATTAATGTTCATTGTGTGCGTGATTTGCTGTTTCAGTATGGTGCAGTCAATTCATTCGCCACCAATAAGCATGCCAAATTAAGAGCTGGCAGAAAAGAAAGTATGTAAAAGTGAAAGGAGCTGCCTAATATTCACCCGTATTGCAGCACAGATTTACCAATTAGGTCTTGAAAATTGTTTTGCTGGAGCTGAAATTGGGAATTCCACGGGCCAGATGCAGAATTTGTACTAATTGGTTTGATTTGACATGGAAATGTTCTATGAGAAAATATGTTCTGTATTTGGGGTTTTTTTAGGAGTCTTAACAGTAGAAGAAGCTGAAGTTGAGTTTAAGTTGGTTCACTGAAAAGAATTTTTCTAAAGGAAGATAACTAATGCATTCACTGCCAATCTGCAGATAAGGAGAGGATAGGGAGCTGGTTTAGGGACTCGATAGCTGTCTGCAGCCACAGCATTCATGGAGTACTCACAGCATCCCTGGTTGCTGAATCAGTAGTGATTGTTTCCCACAATCGTAGTCTTAGGACAAAGCCAGAATTCCCATGAATTCTTAAATAACTCAGATATCAATGAAAGAAAAGACCCATCTGGTCATTTCAACTCATTTTTCATAGCACAATTGTTATTTTACACATCTGATCACCCTCAACTAATCAGGAACAAATCACACTGCATCCAACACATTTGAGGCAAATTAGGGATCACCATCTGGCAGAAAGATTCCCTTAAAATTGTTCTCCTTTATAAATTGAAATATACTTAATTAACAACAGACGTGTCAAGAAGTGTTGTGCGTCAATTATTTTAGTGACAACATTTTCCAATTTTGGAGGGACATATGCATCAAGAAAGGATCTCTGCCTTTTCTCTTGGGTAATATTGTGCCAGCTCAGGACAAGCATGGAAATAGCATCTTACACTACATTAGCATAACAGGTAATATAATCAGTGACCACTTACCAGAACCCAAACTAAATAGAAGATTAGGGTAATTATTAGTAAGAAATTGTACTTTTATATTTTGAGGTCTTGATCTCCAGATTACATGAGGTTAGAAGCAATGGGGACAGACTCCCAGTACTCAAACTGACTTTTAAAGGGTGTAGATGAGTGGGAGAAAAAGTGTGCTTTGGACACAAATTATGCACAAAATTATTACGATTGTGCAACATTCATAGCAACCAAATGTGTGGGGTTTTTTTTACACATTTCATTAATCATCCACATGCACAGTGACTGCTGCTGCCCACACAAATAATAACTGTACATGTAAATTAGGCAGAGAGATAAATGTGTTTTCTGATGTGCACAATTTTCAGAAAATCTATTCTCTTAGGTCTGAAGCTTTGCAACAAGCCGCCCATCTCTGGTTGGCTCAGGATCAGCCCTTAAGTGTGCGCATCTGTTTTTACATATAGTAGAAATATACCTTCTCACTTATGTCTAAAGTTTGCTTCAACAAGCTATAAGAACCTCATCTTATCCAAATTTTAACGTACATGTGTTTTGTGACTGACGCTCCAAGAGGGTCTAGGACACACCAGGGCTTGTGTAATATTGTCCTATGAGCTTTGGTAAAGGCAGCCAGACTCAAGCAATGCAACTACACTTTCCAATGCGCCATCATTCATCTCTGTCCCAGTTGGCAAGTTGTTAATTTCCCAAGTTTGCTGGGCTGTGGTCATCACAGGGGTAATTAACAATGTACAGGCCAAGGCTGATGGCAAGGGGAAGCTGCCCACTTGCTGTCAGAGCAGAATATGTGCTTAAGGCAAGTGCTTTTAAACAGTTACCAGCTCATTTTAACAGTTCATTTTGAGAAAGACTGGAATATCCTTAGTTGCAGTAACAACTTTATATATTGTTGGTGGCACCAGAGTCATGAAATAAAATGACCTAGATATCATAGCCTTGAAACAGAATTTTAACAGCTGGCAGATGGGATTTATTCATTCATAAAATGCTGATTTATAGCATTTGGGGGAAAAAATGACAGAAAAGTTGAAAATCCAATTCGTCCATCAAGTATCCTGGCACAAACAGCAGATCTACTGGTAAGAGATAGATGAATTAGGGTTGTTAAAAGCAGAGCTATCATAGTTTAATGTTCATCACCATAGCTGGCAAGGTTTGAAGGTAGAGGTATATGTATTCAAATGACCCCCAGACCTCAGACACCTTCCCTGTTCTTCCTCTTGTGCGAATAGTATTTCTTGTTCTCATTTCAGAAGGGCAAAGCTAATAAAAAATTGCTAGCAGGAATAATCTTAGAAATATTCTCTGTTTGAAAATACTTTCTGCTTAATAACTTTGGACCTTCAAGCTATGAAGGTATTCAAACACTAATGAGTAACTTATTTAATTTATTTTATGACTTCTGTTTTGAAGGCATTTTATCAGTGCTAATAAAAAATAATTTAAAAAAATAATCTCATGCTGGAATAAAAAGTTCCATGTGGCCTTTCATAGTGAAGATTTTGCAAGACAGGAATGAATTGAAGAGTTAACTTTCTTCATATGGCTCTCTTTACTTGTCCCTGTCCTGGAACCGAGAAGTACACCCAGCCATTCCAGTTTAAGCCAAGTTGCTGACTTCAAAAATGATAGCACTGACCTACCCTGAGTTAAGGCTGGTTAGGGCTGGAGCTTAGACACTAAGTCCTGAGTTTGGCACTAATTTCATGGTAGCTTTGTGGCTGATGTTAATTTTTAATTTGACCAAATGTGGCTTTTTCATAAAAATATTGGACCCCTTTTTCCTCTTTCGTAAGGTTCTGAAATACAGGACATGAATCAGTGGCATTATACACCAACAAAATCTCCCTGGAGTTGAGCAGGCTGACGAGATGACTCAGACAGCAAGAAATAGTTATATCAGAACAGAGTGAGGAAAAGGCATCCGTCTTGCCATTATTCCTCAAGAAAGTGATATTATGTGTCATCAGATTGTGCTTTCTGAAGAACTTTGAAATTCGTTTGACAGGTGCAGGCTTTGGAAACTGGAAAACTGCCTTTGGAGACCATTTCTCGTCCAATACCTGCCCCTCTCTTCCCTGCCTCCCTTAGGGCTCACCTTGTCCTTTACCCCTCCATAGGTATTTCTTCTCTCACCTACTTTCGGTTATCAAAAAGTCAGGTTGGTAACCAAAACTGAAGGATGGAGGAGCAGCAGAAGCTGATGGATGCATAGACTGTGGGAAGGCTGGGGTTTTAGCCTACTCAAATGTGGGTTTTATATGAAGATTTTTACATTTTCTTTAGTTTCTCTTCACCAAATATTTCACCATTTTCATTGTGATTGATTATTTCAAGGTTGAAAAGTTCTGTCTTTAGTACCTAAGCACTAAAGTCATAGTACACCAAAAAACAGCACAGTGTTTGGCTGCAATGTCCTGTCAGTAGAAAGCTGAAATGTGTTCTGTAAATTGCTTGGAAAATTGCAAATCATGAAAACCTTTATAAAAGGGGGATTAATGGAAATAGCGCACAAGCAGGAGATGTTTGAGTACTTCAGATAATAAAAATCTCTCCTTATAGGCCAGAGAGCTGCAGTCATGAACATCCAGCATCCATCTGCTGTCCCACCACTTGCCCTCTTTCCTTCCCTGGCAGGAGGGATGCTGTGGGGCCCAGGTCTCTAAATGAGCTCCCAAAGCTACTCTCCAGCCAGCATCTCCCTGGCTCTGTAATTTGGTGATCCTTCAGAGAAACTTGTCCTTTCCCGATGACTAATAGGTAAACTTCCTACACTTAAGTAGTTAAATTAAATGATGTGAAAGCATTGCTCAGTGCAGCTTGGTGATTAGGGCAAAGAAACCAGAATTGGAAATCATTGCTTATTAGATATTTCCTATGCACAGTAATCTAAAAGAGGTGAATTTTGAAAACTAGCTGGTTTAGGAGATCAGCAGGCTGGTGTGGAGGTGGAGAAGGTTCAGTGAACCTCTCCTGATCCTAGCCAAGAAGCCTAGAAAAATGTTTCCACAGTGATACTAAAATCTTAATAACCTGTCAAACGTGCTGCTCAGAAGACATTTGGAATGAAAAATAGCTCCAAGATTTCCAGCTGAACAATGCAGAGTTCATTATACATCCATCAAAAGCCAAAGTGAAAGTTAATTTACCTCAAGTCACGCTACTGATGAGAGCCAGAGCCTACTTTTTAATTTTAGAGGAGAAAACTGGTAATTTCAGCCATGGCTTTCTAACTGTCTGTGTTTATAGGTACCATAGTAGCAAAACCCGAGCACGGAAAGATAAATCTAACTGTGAGTGGCCAAATACTGGAAGGTGTATTATATCTAAAATAAGTGCTTCCTATACACAGATACTGAGGAAAAGAAATAATAAAACAGAGCCCTGTGGACTACAAGTGTGAACTGCTCAATCGACTTGTCAGATATAACTTGAGAATTACACCACTGAGGTAATTTTATTTTTTTTGACAATCTGATTAGGAAAAATTGATTCTATAAAATACAGTACAGTGGGACCATGCAGAAGAGAAACCAACCACCCAGAAGTCTGCAGTAATAAGGTGGTTTGTGGCACACCCGTAAACCTTGCTGGACCTTCATAGTGGCGTGGGGTTGGCTGGCGTGGGGTCCCATGGGGTGGTTGGCCAAATTTCACCTTAAATATAACCTGGTGTGTCTGCCCCGGGAGCTGCTGCTGGCATTCAGGAGAGCTTGGGCACCTGCATTGTTGGAGCTTTTGCGTGTCCTTCGAATGATCAGACAAACATGAGCTGTTCTTCAGGAGTTTGTCTCTGAAAATAGGAAATCCGTGCCTTTTCCTAGTGTTAGCACAGATGCGCTCTCAAGCTTTGCATTTTTACCTGTCACCATGGTGTTTGACTTGTGAGCTGTCACTTCAATTTGGTAGAAGCTGATGTGGCCACAGAAATATTCTTGATTTTCTTTGGGGGTGTCATGTTAATTTATAATAAGGACTTTTTAACAGGCCTGCTGTTGAAGAAAAGATAAATTTTCGATCCAATTTGAAGATGGTTTTAGTGAGAAAATTAAAGCTACAAGTAGACATGGCCATTAAGAGCAGCAGCAGATCTCTGAATGCGTCGGTGCAATAAGCCACAACGATAACTTTTGTGAAGGAAATCTTTAACAGGGGTGGTACAGACAAATTGATGACTTACCTTTTGCGTAATTAAAAGCTGCTATCTCTAAAGTTTTTGGCAGAGAACAAATTAAGTGGGAACCTAGAATAGGAAAGAGTTGTTACATTTCTCAAGCACACAAGCTGTTAATTAGGATGTGGTAGCTAATTTAATGAAATGGGGGAAGCTTAATTAAGGTGTTTCAACTAGAGACGAAATAAGGAAATTTGAACTCCTTCTGAGAATGTACAAAAGGTGTATTATGGCTGAGGCTGTGTTTTCTCATGAACACCCAGTTCCCAGAGGTTTACCCTAGAACAACATGGTGATGGTCACCCCGGGGATGGCATGGTGTGAGGCCACCCAGAGCCTACCCGTGCCTACAAGGGCATGCAGAGGAGAAGGGCAAATACCCACAGCAGGCTTTCCTCCCTTATTTCCATCTTTTTCTTACCAGCTTCTGAGTTCCTTCTCCTGAGATTGTTGCTCTTAATTTGTACACACAGCACACAGAAGTAGTTAAACATAAGATCAAATCTCTTATTGTGATTCTTGTAGGAAAGGTGTAAATTATGGGCTTGTGCTACGCGTTGCATGTGAATGACAGGTAGATCCTGTCTTTGGCTCTTCTTTTATAATAAAGATATCGGAGTAAGTAGATGATTTAGTTCCAGCGCACACGGTATTAGGTACAGTACATGCTATATTCCAGAAGATCAACTACAGCTAGTGATGACTCATCCCCACTGCTGCAATAATTATAGTTCAGCCAGGAAAGATGTAACAGAATTAATTCAAGAATGTTTAGCCTGAAGGCATCTGACAGTATTTAGAAACGTGTGAAATGTGTTTGCTTTGGGTAACTTTTTTAGAAAGAAGACTTTTTGTAGCTTGACTAATCTGAGTGGAATGACCTAAAAAAATCGCCACAACCAAACCCAATCCTCAGGGTGCCCCAAACACCCCCAAGATAGGCCAAGGGAGTGGGGCACCATCCAGGTGTAATTTGCTGTGCGTTTTGTTGCGGGCTGGAGGTAGAGGAGAAAAAGGAGGCTGACCCCACTTGTGCCACATGGACTGTGAGCATTTCCCACCTACCCAGCTCAAACGCAACTATTTTTGCTGGTTTTTAAGGGGATCTGCCATCCTCTGACCACAACTGTAAGCAGCATCTGCCTGTGTTCCCCTCATACAAGTAAGTACATAATAAATACAACTAAGTGTCTAATATGTACAAAAGTCTTACCTCCATGCTGTGTATTTTTGTGCTAGATGCCTCCAATTTCCTACATAAACTGGTTGATAACTCTCTTAGCCTTGCTTTTCATTAAAAAGATCTTAATTACACAATACACGGAGCACAAAGCCTTGTCTCATTGGCCTCCAGACAATGGAAATTGGTGATAAAATGCATTAAAGCCTTCCCTGGTATTGTTTACACATTTACAGCAGTAGTTGTGGTCTCCAGTGATAGAAAAGGCAACAAATAAAAGCTGTTAAGATTGTTATTTTCATTATCATATGATTTTATAGCCTTTGGTGTCTTAATCACCTATGCATAAAATTGACTGATATCACTTGTAATTACTGGAATTAACTACTCTTAATTCTTCTGACTGATATTTAAAGCTTCATCTGGGATCCCAGTGGGTTCTGACACTGCTTTTCTGTGCTGCACTAACCCAGGCACTATCCCGAGTGTGAGAGTGGATGAGGTGGAGACACAACTCCTCCTCAGAGAAAGGCCTTGCCTGCAAGCACCAAGCCCATGCAGCTGCAAGGAAAAGACAGAAAGAGTGTGCAAAAGTGTAAGGATATTCGCATTGCTGCCAAAGGGGTAGGAGAGCAGGACTACAGTGGGGTACCAGGGCAGGGCAGTAGGAGAAGCAGAGTTTGGGTCACCCAGAAGCACAGCAATTCATAATGTGGATGGATGGATGGATGGATGGATGTAATGGGGAAACTGACAGCATTGCAAAATGCAAAGGGAGATGGAGATGGCTGCACTCAGGGCATTACTCATGTTTAGAGAAGTGTCTTGGGGAGGAGTGGTTGCGTCTCATTGCACAGGAGATCTGAAGCCGAGTGCTCAGGATTTACTAGCTGTCCCTGGAAACGGGGTGGAGGAATTGATTTTTAATAAAAAATAGACTTTCTACCAAGCAAGCTGTTTTCTATGTATATTTTCCACTTGCCATTGAAAATTCAAGATCTGGTTATTGGCTTCTTAAAGAAAAGTCACAAAAGCCACAAATAATCCCCCTGTTGTTGTCAGGGTGTCGGCTTTTCTGCGTCTGTGCACAGTGACTGTAACACCAATGTCCTTGCTGGGGTCTTCCTGCATCAAAAACATAGCGCAGGGGAAAGATCTTCTCCCTTCCTTTGAGGAAGGGATGGCAGCAAGCTGGTCCCCTTCCATGCAGGCAGGCACTGGCTTTTCTGCCTGCAGGGATGGGCAAGGACCTCACTCTTCTTTTTTCCACTGGCCAAATCCTTTCATTTCCAATCTTCCCTAGGAAGTCTCCTTGCTTTATTTTTTAATAAATTGTATTTGAAATTTTGAGATGCTTTCAATCTGATACCTTCCCAATTTAAGTCAGGGCCCTACACTGGAAGAAAGGTGAAGCCTCTATCAATTCTCCTGACAGAAGGTAATTCTTTGTCATCGCAAACTGATCCTTAGGTCTGTTTTATGGCTGATGAAGAAGATCTAATCATTCTAATTCATTGATCTGTTTCCAGCCTATCTGTGACTTTGATTTGATTGCTCTAGCTTTCCATCAGCGTAAAATTGCAATGCATTAGCCAGATAATAAATTTGCTTAAATGTAGATTTATTTATTTAACCTTCTTAAAATGAAATCCAAAGAAAAGTACCTGGAATTGATTTATTTTGCCATGAATCATCAACTCCGAGCTTGCTGATGCCCTGTGAGCTGAAGTCGCATTGGGGCAACAGTGACACCAACGCAGCCACCGAGATGCAGGGTCAGCCTCAGGGGTCCAGGGGACTCACCAAGTTGTATGGGAAGTGTTGTACTTACCTTCCACCAGCCTGGGATGGGCAAAGCAGGGGTCTTCTGCAGGGGACACATACAGTACTGAGGTTTGGTTTACCTTGGTCGAGTTTTTTGGGGATTGGGGTTTTTTTGGGTTTGTTTGTTTGTTTGTTTTGGGTTTTTTGTTTTTTTCTTTTTTCATTTTGATTCTTCTGTTATGTCCCCTGCTGCTTTATTCTTCCCTGCACTAGATTCCCTGGGAATGTTACATATGCATAGGAAAACCAGAAAGGAGGCTTAAATCTGCAAAGTGATGTGAAGTGCATTTTAGTTTTACCTTTCACACAGTCAATCATGCCTTTAAGTGTGGAAATTGTTACAGACCGGCCTGAGATAGTGTAATTTTTTTTTTCTGCTTTAAATGTCTCTCCGTTATACAGTATTTTATGAAAAAGCGATGTCTCACTAGTCAACATAAGGAATGTGAAGACATACTTTAAGGAGTTTATTTTAACCGTTATGCATTTAAATTGTTCCATTAGAGTGGACATGCTCTCCCCTCTGCCAATAAAGATCAGTCTTAAGAGAGCAATGTAGGCTTTTCAAGGAATTATTTTTGCTATTTCGAAGTTTAATCGGCTACTCATTTTATGAAAACAATGATTTTATACAAATGAAGCAGCCTTCCGTTTAACCTTTGTGGCCAAATATTTATTTTCTGTGATTGCCATTTGATGTTATTATCTATTATTAGAGATTTACTGAATAAATGAGTTAGCAGCAAAGTGACCAGGCCCTCAAGGCACCGTATGGATCCAGACTTCCTGATTACCTGCCTTTCATTGCTCTCTACCAGCCAGCAGCAGTTACAAGGACACAAGTAGCTATTCTGAGCATTGAAAAATAGAGGTGGGGTACACAACATTTTACTGTAATGGCTTTTGTCAATATATGATAAAACAAGCACTGAAATAGGAAAAGGCAGGGCATTTAATGCCTGTTGTATTGAGTCCTGCTTCCATTTCGAAAAGATTTAAGAGAAATTTAAAGATACAATACAATAAGCTATATGATTCTTAAAAATATTAATACCTGAAAAATATCTCTATGAAAGTTTAAAGCAAGACTCATTATAAGAGGTAATACTTTCAGGACTCTGAAGTACAGCTGGTGCCAGAGACTGACTGTACTTACCATGTTCTCCAGAGGACCTAGAATCTTCCAGATTGCTTATTAAATGACAGCTGGGAAATAGCTATGCCATCTCTTTGAACTCATCATTGCAACACTTGTTTCTATAAAAGAGAACAGGATATAAAAACAGTTGATATTTCCAATTACCACTTATTAAGATATGAAAACAGATTAAAGCAATTGCTGACAGAATCCAGTAACTAAAAAAAAAAACAAAACTCACACCTGCATAAATAGTATTTGCTCAATAATGGCAAGAAACTGCCAGAACAGTTCAGGCCACTTGGATAAAAGAAATACAACAGCCCAGGATCCAGGAGCCCTCTCACTCATTGATGATCCCACTGCTTTCCCTTTATGTTGTTCACAACAATTAGCATTAAAGCGATGTACGAAGCCTGGCAAGACCTTCAAAAATTGCTAATTTAAAATGTCATAGAAAAACTTCTAAATTAAGGAGGAGATCAAAGTACAATTTGGTAAAATAAGGGAAAATACATATTTGTTTTTCATTGGAATTTAGCTCAAATGGTAACGAGTGGTTAGGACCTCGCTGTCCAACCCATCTCATATATAACGCAGTGGCAGTTTTGGCAGTTTCAAGATACATGTACCTGCATGCACAGGCATGTATACACATCCTCACACACCCCCTAATCTCCCTAGCAATTTCTTTTATCCCTCAGTTTTCAGTGAAATTTTAAAGTAATTTAAGACACAGTACACGTGACGGAGTTTGTGCTGTACCAGCCAAGGTTTTGAAAAATAGATGTCTGAGCATGTCCATGCCCTGAAAATGCATATTTCTGAGACCCAGGGGAGACAGTACCCAATTAATTGGACTTTGGGGCTCTAGCAATTCAGGGAATGCTAATTGTTGTGCATCCAGAAAATGATTTAATTCTAAGTCCCATTTCAAAGCTCATTTTCCCTCCATGCCTGGTAGCATTAGCTTTCAGATGAGTATTTTGTTAATCTCACTGCACTTTGGGCTTGAGACAGCTTGTCCTAAAGCCAAGTGAAGATGAACTTACGTGCTGCTGTTTTATGGTCCTTCCCAGGAGGTTTGTTCCAGATTCAACAGAGTTTTTTTCAGGAGAGCTGCTGTTTGTAGAGGTGGAAGCAAAGTGGCATTTCCCAGGGAAAGTGGAGGCCATGGGTAGAGGACCTCCGTCAGCAGCTGGAGGAGAGGGCTGGCTCTTCTCCTGGCCTCTGCTGCTGCTCACCTAGCTGAACTCATTTAGGTATTTTGACCAACAAGTCAAATACCCTCCTCTGGCTCTTCTTACCCCAGCTGGTTTGTTCTGGCATTAGGTCATTGTCCCAGCAAAGATGTCCTGCAGCCTTCTGTTTGTCTCCATCTGTACCAAATGTAACACTCATCTTTCCTTTATTCCTCTTTGCAACCTACTAGCATTATTACTTTTTAAATTACCCTAATTTTCTCTTTTTACCTAAGAAGCTATTTGGAAAATAAATTTATTTTTAAGTACATACATCTCAACTTGTAGCTCTAATTAGGAATAATGATTTGATGGGGCAAGTTAAAATGATCATCCTGGTGAGTGAATTGCAAGAATCAAACAGCCAAGAGCTCTATCTTACCAGCTGCAGTAATTTCAGGAAAAGAAAGCGTAGAATCGTGTTAAGTAATCATTTCCAACACTGTAAGACAGGTGATGGCATGCACTGCATTCTCCCAATAAACGTCTTCATGGAAAATAGGCAAATTTCACTGTAGACACTTTCCCCATGATTTAATCTTGTCCAACATCAACCCAAAGTATTGAATTATTTTTTTTTATTATTATATTTTTATAAAGGAGTGCTCTTTTTAGATGTGGTGCCAGGACATGTGCTGACCTTTGAATAAGAAGGATTAAGGCAGGACAGCTTTGTTTATTGGTTGGCTGGTTCAGCTGGAATATAAGATGTAGTCTTGTTTGTCAGGGATGATACAGTTAAGAAGCTGCAAATCTGATCACATGGCAATAACTTGGGATGATTTGAAAACAAAAATCCATCACCAAAAACTGTCTAGTTTTGAAAATGTTGCTGTTGGTTTATGCCAGCACAGAAATGTGACCATTCAAAACCTTCCACGTGTGGGAAGAGAAGAGGGTGAGAGACCAGAAAGCTGGAGCATCCAGGGGCTGGGGACACATACACAGGGTACATGATGCAAAGACATCATTGCAGTATTTGCTATGGTGTGTTTTGACCAGAAATTTCCTCTTGGGCTTGAGAAACTTCCTCAGTAACAGTTTCTAGAGGGATGCTTTGGTTCAACGTAGCGACATTTGTTAAAAAAGACAGTGAAAGCTGCTTTGCTTACTTTGACTTAAAGATATCTCCTCCTGCTAGAAGAGGAGATATCTTACAGCAGCTTCTTACTTTTTGGCTTTGGCAGGGTATGCCCAGCAGCCAGGAGACATAGAGGTAAAGCAGATGATTCCTGTTTGCATGAAAAGGTGCTTCTAATTGTGTTCCCTAAGTGATATAACCTGACAGCCAGGAAAATGAGGGAACTGAGCATCACACTCATTTAGAGAAACTGGGTAATGTTTTTAGAGGGGTTAGCCAGTATTAGCACTGCGTTAGGTACTGACATGGCTTAGGATGTGTCCCAAAAATCCAGGAGATCTAGGCATTTGCTGCATATTAGTGCTATCTAATTCTTTCAACATTTGGACCAATGAACTCTTGTGCAGTTCAGCAAATAATTCTGGGCAGATCTGGTAAAAAGGAGACAAGCATTTAGCCAATACTGTTTATACAGTATTTTGCTGAGGATGGAGCAGGATTTGGTGCTGTGTCTGCCAACATGCCGCTCAAGCAGAAATGAGTGCTGGGGAGCAGCACTGGGCTGCACAGAGCTGAACCCACACAAGTTCTCCTGCTTCTCCTTGAAAATTGGGCAAGGATGGAAAAGACATCTTTCAGGGAGCCAAAGGGGACCATACATGGAGCATGATCAATGTTGCTTTCCAAATGATAAAAAATCAAAACAAAAAAGAGATTGATAAAAAGAAAAAGAAGAAAAAGAGAGAGAAAAGAAGACATATATGAAGAGTTATGACACTTCCGTTGCCATCTACCTTTGATTTTCAGGCTAATTTGTTTCCAAGGGTTATGAGTTTCACTTAGATGGAGGATATGTATTAAATCAACCTGATGGTTTTGCCAGGATCTTTATTTAAAACCTTACCCCTTAAATTATACAGCAATTATCTGACAGAAAGATGATTGAATTAATGAGGGATTATTACAATATTCTTGATTTGAAAAATTAGAAAACAACACCTCCCTCTGCCCCCAGGAGATCTGGATGTTTCATTAACAATTAATAGAAAAAATTGACACTGTGAGAGCTGCAAATCACGCTTACGCTGAATAATATAAAGTAGAGAGTGTTGGACTTAAATATATTAAAAGTATTTTCCCATGAACCTGCCAGCTCTCATTTGAAAAGGTTCTATGTCTGCCTCCTATTTTGTCTGCCAGTAGATGGAGAAATTGAAACCAGCAAAGTAAATTGTTCTTTGCCCCCAGCCACCTCCCCCACCCACCCCCATGATAAGAGTGTCATTACCAGGAAGACTATTTATCTTTCTGAACATATATGGTATTGTTTGTCGAGTTTCTTTTCACATAAGTTTCCCAGGTAAGGCTGTGGCACCCAGGAATGCCCTGAGATATGCTGCTATCTGGTTTTATTATCACTTAAATGATAGCGAACATGTTACTGAAGCCATTCATTGCAGACCTGAAACTAGTTTCCTCTACTGAAAGCTCAAATAATTAGGTGACACTAGAGCATCACACTTGCCCAGCTGACTTCTCTCCTTATTTTAACAGCAGGGTACTGCACTCAGAAAAGTTCTGCTGTAAAATCACCATTAAATCCCCTGATTTTTTGCAACGGCCTCTCTGCTGGGCATCTGGGAGGATGCTGCCCACCAGAGATGGTGTGCTCTATCCTGTCAGGAGGAAAAAGTACATACTATGTGTCGTTTGGCCATTTTGGGTTTGCCCCACAGGATTGCTTAACTCTGATAGTAAAGTCTGAGAGAGCAGTAGGAGTAAAAAATGTTGCTGATGAGGTCCATCATTGTTTCGGAGACATCACCTGATGTTTCTGCTCCCCATAACAGGATCTAGCAGTGCTTCCCCCAGTGGATGGGAGCAGTAAGGGACATTTCAACTCATTTTCCTTGGACATCTGTTAAACGTTTTAGTGCAGGGAAGATGTGTCAGGTGTGAGGGTGAGCTCCAGGGAGCACAGTTACCTGTCCACAAGCACAGACCTGTTCTGGCATCCAAACATGGGTGAGGGATGCTGGGGTGTTAATTTAATTTGATTTTTCACGGTACTAGTAAATTGCTTTCCTTTTTCTCTTCTTAATACTTTGACTGTTCTGCCATGCAAATAATTTCTAGTATCTGTCAAAGGAGTATTTATTAGCACAGATGTGCTGCCCATATGCAGCTGCACTAAAACACCTGGGCAACGGCTATAGCTGCAGTTCTTAACTAAGCAAAATAACCTGATGTGTGGGAAGTGGTGCTGAGAAAAGATTTTGATGGAACATAGCCTTACTGGGAAATGTTAAAAGGCGTTACGCCATCTTCACATTACCTCTTTTTAGTTGCTCAAGTGCAGTAAGACATATTTTGAGTACAGCACACAAGCATAAGCATCACAAATTGTAAAGACAGTGAATCTTCCTTGTCCTCGCCATAGCAAGTTTGCAGTGGCAGAAGGCAGCAGTACCATCAGATCTCCAAATCTACCCCTGTTCTGAAAGAGGAGGGACAGAAATGACTGAAATTTAATTTCCTCTTTGTTCCTGTGGAGGGACAGTGCTCAGCAGACTTTCTGTAGAGAGAACATGGAAGTTGCCAAGTGCCTCCAAAGCCCAAGTTATGTCAGTTGAATATTTGTGAGGTAGCTCAAAAATCTGTGAATCAAGTATTCTGTAGTTTCAGCAAATAGTGTTACTTATTTATTTTCAGCCTTTCTACTGAAGACCTTAGGAAGGATTTAAAAATATTTTCCAGCCACAGTTTTTGTGTTTACCACATATTATTGAATTACCATGGCCTATGACAATGTTTTCAATCAACGCTTTTATTGGTCGACTGTAAAGATGGCACTCAGGAATTTTTCCAGAGAATTCTTCATGCCATTGGCTCATGCTGATGCTCAGGTGTTTCAATACCTGGGCACGACGTATCAATATCTACCTCATTCACTTGAGATGTCCCCCTCAACCTAAACAAGTTAATACGATATTAAATCTCCTTGAGGGAATGAGCTATAAATTAACACACTCTGCACATACACAGACTGTTAATGAGCCACGCACCCTGCCTGGAATAAAAAAAGGCTCCTGATTAATGTAAAATATTTATTATATTGAGCTTCCAGGCACCTGGAAGGCGTGTGGGAAGGCGGCATGGAGCTGGTGGCAGGTAGGACCTGCCCGCAAGGATCTCCCTGTCTGGGAGGAAGAGGGGGAAGGAGGAGGTGGACGAAGGGCTGATGTGTTTACCCCATAGTGCTACTCTTTTCTGCTACATCTACGCACCTGCATGTCTGTCTGTGGGTATTTACTCTGCCATTTTACGTTTGACTGAGCCAGTGTGTCAATTAAAAACTTACACACTGCTTTACTAATTTACATTAATTAAAATTAGGCTGCTCCATTCCTATGGTTTTAATCATAAAAAACGTAAATTGATACCATATTTTCCACTTCAGCATGATGGTTGGTAAGTTTAACTTTTCAGGGGTGTTTCTCAGAGGTTTATTTGTTTATTTTACCATCGGAGTCACTTCAAGACTAGAAATACCACTTCTTTTAGAGCTGCTGCTTTCCTGTTGTAGCAGCCTCAGAGAGGCAGTAAGTGCGTACACACCAGCCTTCCCTGGGGAAGGACTGCATGTCAAAACAGCACACAGGCGCTTCGAAACTGCTCCTTCCCTTACTCCTCTAAACTCTCCCATTTCAAATTAAATGAAGCAGCTGCTGAGTTTCCAGGCTGCTGCATCGTGGAGCCGCAGGACCCAGAGACCCTGCCTGGGAGCTGACAGCTGAGCTTTGCCAGGATTTTTACTTTACTGGTTGCAATGCCTTCAGAAAACTTCATTTCGAGTACATATTTAACGGGATATATTTTTCCTGGAAAATATTAACTCATTCAAGGTTTGCAGCAAATATTTATAGCTGCTTGGATGAAGCATTATCCTCACAAAAAGGGGAGGATAAAGGTATGGATAGGGATGCTGACTGCATTCTCAGCGTGCAGGGCTGGTGAGGGAGAAACTATTATACAGTTGAAGAGCAAATATCAGATATTTTTTAAATTTTGAAGAAAGACTGTTTAGATCATCAGATGCACATATCCTGGCTACAGCAAGGGTGCAACAGGGCATGTGAAGCATGGAGGGAGAGGAGACACCATCCCCCAGCTGCAATCCCCCTGCAGGGCTGGTTTGTGCTACTCAAGTGCTGGTCTTTTACACAACACATGTAGCTTTTCATCAGGAGATGTGTAATTGCATTTAATTAAGACCACTGCCTTTGGTAATAGAAACCATGAAAATAGTAAATAGAGGAGTCAAGTGCAGATTGAACCTTGAGCTATTAAGTGGTGAAATGATTTAGTGGAGCACCGGCTTTAATAAGGAAGCCTGTTGGATTTATAAGGCATTTAAAGGCAATTGTTTTCTGGCAGGGTAACGGTGGGGGTTTAATGAGCTGCTCCTCAGCTGGAGAAGAGACATCTCCACCTGGTTAGTGGTGTCGGTGATGGAGGTGCTGATTGGTGCTGTGATGGTAAAAGAGCTGCAGCAGGAGCCTGCAGGCTTGATGAGGAGTGCTCCTTGTGAGGGGCTGTGATTCAGCAGCACTGGGGGCAGAGGCTGCCTCCGAACGCTGGGATGGCTGGGGAAGGTTGCAGGCTTCACCTCGCAGAATAAGAGCGTGTCTCTGGAAATCTCAGGTATGGTTTTGTGTTTATGTGTATAAATTAACCTTCCTGTTCAGTGCTGTGTTTTCGGTGTCTGACAAGAAAGTATTGAGGCAAAGGGAGGAAAGTCTCCGCCTCTGTAGTGGAGGGTGGGAGCTGCTGGCAGTGCAGCAGCTGAGGAAATCCCCCAGCCTCTGGGAACAGGACCTAACCCCTGCGAACAAATACTGAATGATCCTGAATGTGCTGATAGCAGTGAATGCACCACTTTGTGCGCTGTCCTTGCCAATCCCTGTCCTTGGTCAGAGAAGGGATGCTGGGGAAGGAAGGGGTGGGGAATCTGTAACCCCTGTGGAGCTGCTCTTGTGAAGAAGCTCCAGAAAAGGCTTTGGAAAGAAATACTGCCTTGCTTACATCCTTCCCCTTTGGTAAAGAAAAGACCCTGCTGGTCCCTGATGGAGGCTGCGGGACTCGCTTTCCCTTTCAGGCTCCTGACAGGAGGGATGAGGTGCGACCTTCAGCCAGGGCACCCTCAGGGCCACCCTGCTCTGGGTCACAGCTTTGCTGTGTGTTGGTGTGTAGGCAGGATCCTGCCTGTACAGCCTTGCCTAAAGCACTTGGTTGAAACGGTTTGCAACTTCACAGGCTGCACATCTTGTGAGAGATGAGATGTGAAAGCGCCTTTGAAACCTGTGCTTGTAACTTGAACGCAGTGGGGCTGAACCATATGATTGCCCTCCAGTCCCACTGGTAGCACACGCATGCTCTTTGGGGATCTGATGCACTGCAGGTACAGGAAAGAAATGATAACTCCAGTGGATTTTTCTATTTTCATGTGTACAACACTCTGACGTTAAGCAAATACTCTCCTAGTAACAATTTGGGAGCTTTCTGAGGAAGCCCTATGTTCTCTCTGGTGCAGCAGAGCCTTATTTATATTGGTTGTGGGTTTCTTGGAAGATCTCTCTAAAAGGCTTTAAAGCTTCAGGTGTAACAGCACAAGTTCCAATTTCGTGCAACTTAGGGGCAAAAGAAGTAGCGACACGCACCAACCCTATCTTTAACCCAAAAGAGGAGGTCCTCGGGGAAGAGATTATACTGGGGCAATTGGAAGTGATAACAGAGGGATTATATTTGTGCGTCCAAGAGGCACAAAGGAACTGTTATACCAATTCCCTCTTTGTCTATACTCTGAAAATGTCTTTTCTCGCCAAGACAACTGGAAGCTTAAGTGGAGCAAGTATTTTAGTGAAATCTTGGGTGATGTGAGCCTGTGTGTTGCTTTCCCAAGTAGCTTGTCTTTCTGATAGGCGTAATGAAGACAATTAAGCCTGTTTTCTCCTTTTTTGTTGTTGCTCACAGTATGGCAAGAGCATTCGAACAGCTCCCGCAAACAAGCTCTTCAATCATGTTTATTGTTCCTTGACGTTCTTTACAACATCTTAAAACTCGCAGCTGCGTAGCAATGTGTCTGCCCTGTGTGTTGAGTCTCTGGCGTGCAGCAGGGGCTTTGTAATGCCTGTATTAGAGCTCAGTGAGTTAATTACTGCCATTAGAGGTTATGGCTCAGGAACTGCTAATCAAAAAATGGTAATGAAATGCATGTTCATTTTTGCCCTTTTTACTGTTTTTGGCTCCTTGTTGTGGGGGAACAGCTCAGTGTGCATCTCTTTGCTACTTCCAGGCTTTTTGGAAAGAAATGATGCTTTGTGTACAAGTAGTTATTCCCATATTAAGAGGCACGGGATTTAGGGAATCAGATCTGTGCAACCCCTCAGATGCCCGAGAGACATCTTTTAGGAAGAGAAGGGTGCAATTCAAAAATATTTTAAAATATAAATCACTGTATGTTAGAAGTGAGACCCGTCATCATGTCTGGGCCTGACATTCAGAAGAGAACATTAACTCTTCATTCCCCAAAGTTCAGCTGCAGAGAAAATGGTGTTTGCATATTCACCGCCACGGACAATTGCAGTTTTTCACTGGACGCCCTTTGTAAAACAGCAGGTTGTGCTCTGAGCTGGTGTGACCGAGTGCTGGGGATTTAAAACTGACAAATGCTGTGGCATGGTGGATGGAGATGAGTGGTGATGCATGCAGAAAGATGGGCCAGAAAAAGACAGGTGTGGGGTTTGGTGGCTAAAGATGGAGATCTGGAGTTAGACCTTCCCATTTGACCTAGCACTGTGTCCAACCAGGCTGAACCCTGTGCCTTCCCTGGAGGTCCATGAGACTCAGTCGCCGTGGGGCAAAGCTGGTGACTAAGCATTTGGTGGGCAAAGGGGTCAATCTGCTTGCAGCTCTGAGCAGATTTCTCTGTAACCGTTAACAGACGTTGGAAAAAACTGACTGCAGGAGTTTTTCTTTAACTTTTTTTGTCAATGTTTGGCCTTGAGTAGAGCTACCAGGAGTTCACCTGGAATTTTTTTGCCTGAGTTTACCATGGCTTCAAGCTCATGTTCTTCTGTACCCACCAGTTCTCTCAGGGATGCAAATGAGAGCTTCGGATAATTTTTGAAAACCTTGTCACTGGCTGTGACGCACTCCTACAAAATTTCTGATGCATTAAGTTATTAGTGCTTTTACTGTGTATACCCTGAAGATGTATTTGAATGACTTTTGTAAATCTCTGAAGTAGATCAATGTTATTTTGAAAACCAGTGTCTTTGATGTATCGCCATGGATGTTCCTTACAATACTAATGCACAGGTGTATCTAGGCTGGGTGTTGCTCTTATTGAAGTCAATGAAAAATGAGCAATTGTTTTCGCAGGCAGAAAGGTACAGTTCCTAAAAAAAGAAGATACGCTGGGGGGAAATCTCCTTATTTCTGTGTTACAGTAGATGTCTAATATTTTATACATATGAAAGAAACCTTGAGCAGTTATTTACCCACACATGGTAACCATGGGCAGGCATGCAGAGGTTAATCCCCAGTGTCAGAACCTGAAGAATCAACACATGCTGCGCCAGCTACCCCTGGTGTCTCATCCTGACCACCCCCCTTCAGAGACCAAACATCCCAAGTGCAACAGGCCTTTAAAACTGGAGATAGGTGTATGCACTTTTACCTATGGATCATCAGTTTTAGACCACAACAGATGTTATTTAAGAGACTTTTCAATGACAGCATATGTAGATGTGACTGCGCAGTATTGCAGGAAGTGCCTGCTGTGTAATAAAGAAGTCCCAGCAATATATCTAGTGGGGAAAACAAAGTAAAAACTTTACTAGGGAAATACTATAAGAATTTATAAGCCTGAATATAGTTCGTAGATCAGCATTTAAACAATGGTTGTTATGTAGGTGCTGAACAAGATATACAGCATCATGCAGCTCAAATAGTACAGAGATAAAATAAGCAATGCTAAACAGGCTACTGCTGCTCTTAAAAGATCTTTACTGTTCATTAAATTATCTGATGCTGTCATCTAATGTTTTGGGATCAATGATACTCTGGACTGCATTTGTGCTGCTATTAGTTTTTGTTACTGTATTTCCTGTGAATGAAATTTATACTTGTGCTACATTAACACCATTTTGCATGCTGCTGTGCCTGCTGCCTGGGGGCTTGGATCAATCAAATGAGAGAAGCCTTTGCTAGCTCATTGATTTTCATTTATCCAAACCTATCTGTTTACTCTGTGTCCAGGTGTGAGACTAGTGCATGTTTAAAGTGTCCATGGTATAGGCTTGCTCCTGCGATCAGGTATTAGCAGTGTGTACATGATGGAAAATGAAAGCCAATACAGTTCTATGATTTTTGAAGGGAGAAAAAAAAATAAAATAATAAGCATCACCCCAATTAAGTATTTGCGGCTTCAGTTTGGAACTCTTAATGCTGTGGGTTTGTCTGGTTCTGCTGGCATCAAAGCTGCGCATCTCCAGCCCTGGTTTCCACCAACTTGCTCAGCACTTCAACTCACTGACCTGAAATGCAGACAATAACGCAAATGCAAAGTAGTTGTTGCTTCAAATAAAACAAGATCAAAACAAGGTATTGCTCTCTCCAATTAGGCTGCATCTGTCCTTAGGCAGAAGCACTTTGAGATCAGAACCGGCCTTCTGTTGTAAAGCAAAGTGACTTTCTGGGTGCTGACCTTGCCACTGGGATGTCCATCAGAAAAATGTAGGACAACACAAGCCTTTGGACCTTTTTGGAAGGGTTTATATGCAGAGTTCAGGAGCTCTCTAGTGTGCAGGCAGTTGCTCTCCTGCCTCATTTGGGAGTTGCTTTACAGGCGAGGAGGGATGGTATGTGCAGCCAAGCCCAGGTTTTGGGGTTGTGAAGAGCTGTCTGTAGGTGGGCTGGGCAGGGGGAAACATCCCCTTGGCTGTGTGGCTTGTGTGTCAGATAAGGACCACTTGCACTTCAGCTACCTATAAAACTGAGACTAAAACTCTCTCACATGAGGTGGTATTACCATAATTATCTGGTTCAGCTTTTTTTTTTCTTCTGATCCACAAGTATTTGGTAAATGTGGTTTGGTTGGTCGTTTTGGGATATTTGTATTATTGAAAAGCAAGTAGCGCGTATCTCTGGTCATAATATTAACTCAGATTCAGTGTAAGCCTCTGGCATCCCTGCGAGGTAGGAAATGAAAGCAGGTCCTTGTGAAATCAGGGAGAGTGTGCTTGCCGACCAGCCCCAAGCATTACAGCGAAACGATCAAACCAAAGATCTAGTTGTGGCCTTCTGACATCTTGTAACTGCTCAGTATTTATTTGCAGTATCTGTTCCTCTAAAGTCTGCTGCTAATGTTTAGTTGATTGTGTTAGGGACCTTAAAGAGCAACCAGATTGCGTTAGGCTGTCTGGGGAAGCTGAATGGGTCTGTAGGAGTGTGGGGTCTTTTTTCTTTTAAATGCACCACGCTGGCTTTTTCTCCAGAGTATTGAATTTCATTTGACTTTCAGGGGCACCAACCTGGGTTTCTGAGGACTAAATTACTCTTTACGTTCAAACCACTGTGGGAGACCACAGCCTCTGAGCAGTGGTGCTGATGGTTCTGATGTTATGGGAGAGTTAGTGGCCATACATGCAAAAAGCTTACCATGCAAAATGTCCTGAAGCGAGTGGAGGCCAGACAGAACAAATTCTCAATCAGACAATTCCATTAGTCATTTTCGTTAGTAGCTTCTGCCCATCTCTGCAGGGTGAACAGGTCCCATGGGATCCTGCTGGGCAGACAGTTATGTTGCTCCTGCCCTTCATCTTGGGGTTAGGATGAAGTGGCGTTCAGCAAATGCCAGACCCTGGCAAGTCAGTTGGAAAAGCCAGGAGAGCAGGAAGCAGTGAGATCTGACCTGGTTTGGGGTGATCTTGGCAGGGACAATGCTGCTTAGGCTGAACCTGGGACTCGGTTGGGATCATGCCTTGAGTCTGGAGGAAGACACCCAAGCACCGTATGCCTGAAATATCCCCTGGGGTTAGAAAGGTGGAGGCAGGAGAAGAAGTTGGAAAAATCACCTTGGTCGAATCATGGAAATAATAATTTATTGTGTAGTTTTAACAAAGAAATGTCACGTGTAATGTGGGTAGCAGGGAGTATGCAAGCTATAAACTTCACAAAATGCTTTACTGCCACATCTACGTCTGTCTCTGCCAGAGAGTGGTGGTGAACCACTGGTATCAAACCTGGCACTGAAGCTGGGCTGGCATCACCAGGAATGGGCAAAGTGCTATCCAAAATACACTTGGCAGAAGACACTGGAAAAATTGGTCTTTCCTGCTCTGTGCTCTTATTGTGGGGTATACTTACTTACAGAGAAACATACGATTTGGGTATTACATTTCCCTGCAAAAAACGGATATCGAAGGGCAGAAATTTAGTAAAAGAAACCTTAGTCACGCTGAGCTACAACTTCTCTTTCTACATAACAATTTTGGCTTGGGGGCTTTTCCTGGATTCTTTGGAAAGTCTTATCCATAACTTGTATATGTGTATTATAGTACTGGGTCTAGATACCATATTTTGTATCTTTTGATGGCTGTAGGATTCCAGTTCTCTAATTCTGCCTGTATTGAGTATTAGCTCACCTAGCTTTTTTTTTTTTTTCCCCAGAATATGGGGATATTGGGTACCTCCCAGGGATTAAAGCTTGCCCACTGTCATTCTTCAGCACCTTTAGTGTTTGGGAGAAGCATGCATGAGACAGCATTGCATTGAATGCCAGCAAGTACCCATGCTGCCCACAGCTGGTAACTCAAGCTGGAGCTGAAATCTCTCCATAACCATCCAGTACTATTAATGGTACATTTGGCTTATTTTTTGCTGTTCTTTATTAATAATACCTCTAGAGGAAAAACAACACAGCATATTTATTTTGTTATACCTCAGTTGCACTGGGATTTTATTAGGGCAAAGCTCTGTCCCCGTACCTTTCATGGGACCATGTAACACAGACGACCCTCTGTAAAGCTCTTGGTGAGGGATTGCCAGGCAAAGGATAAATGTTGCCACAAGGTCTGATCTTAGTGCCTGCTTTTTTCTCTCTTTTTTTTTTTTAATTTATTTTTAAATGGAATGGGTCTTGCTGAAATAATTAGTTCTGCTGCTGTTCCTGGTGCTCCCACGATGCTAGGGCTCATCTTGAATAGAAAAGCTATTTGGGGCTCAACTGTGTGTCTCAAGGGTCCTGTTTTGTACATGCTTATTACGCTAGCTCAACAATTATGAATTTGGGCAATGTTTTAATTGCATTCACTTCTCTGTAAGAAGTAGTGTAGAATCAGCCATACCACTGATTAACTTTACAATTTGATTAAACCATGAAAATGCAGCATTTTTATTTTAATCATTCTGCACATGTATTTACATACACTCACATGGGTCTTGCAATGGGATTTCAGTAAAAACCCAACATAAGAGTGGCTTTTGAGTCTTTATATTTGTGATTCAAGCGGTTCAAAGTGGGGAGGAGGGGGGTAGAAATGTAGCTAAAAATCAAAGGTGTCATAACACTGTCATTATTGATTGTCCACCAAAGAATATATGCTGTAATTCATACCATGCGTGTTGGGTAGTGTGCACTGAGGCCAGCTGTGTGCCACAGGATTCATCTCATCCTGGATGGTGTCAGGGTTGCTTCAAGCCTTTGAGGATTGGGGGCCCTGGATGGTAGCAGGCATGGGACCCTGGGATGAGAAACCGTGGGCTAAGGGATTAGGTGTCTGCACATCAGGTTTGCAGAACCCATAGGAATTAAGGAATCTACTGGAAAAGCACACTTTTAACCATTTTTGGTTTTCTTTTAAAACAAAACTATGGCTGTGGTACATGGTGTTCTGCTATGGGGAGCAGCAAGGTGGTGGAGAAATAACCCCCAGCTCCAGGGGACCCTGGGGTAACACATGACAGTTTCAGTAGTATCTCTGAAAAATGAAGTCCCAACACAACATTTGGGGCATACTACAAGTTTACTTATTTGTAAATTCACTCTTCATGCTGCAGTCACTCCTGCATGCCCAGAAGCACCCGCTCACCTGCATTAACAGAATTATACCTACAGAGAAGGGTAAGAATGTCTCTACACATCAAAATTACTCACATCAGACTGATGGATATGCCTCCAAGGAAATAAACAGCAGTTCCAGAAGTTCAACTCCTGTTTTAAATTAGATCTACATAAGCAGATCAAGCAATTAGCTTTGCCTGCAGCTTCTCTGATGCTGGCATTTTCTCACTTGCATCTTAAAATTTTGTTCAGGTAATTATTCCAAAATAACAGGGAAAGCGAACCAGAGGCAATTATTTTGCTCTTGTGTTTATTGTGGGGGATATCGCATGGAGAGGACAAAATGCTGTTGTAGGACCGGGAAAGAGAAATTAAGAAGGAAGGATGGCCAGTTCAGGACTGGCTCCAAAAGCAGTGGATTATGTGGGCTGAAAGGACTTAAGTCTTGATGGGCTGTTTAGTGTTTTCCCTAAAAATAAAAAGCACACAAAATGATGCTGCCTGGATAACATGGGTAAAATGCTACAGTAATTTGTGTGATCACATTTCCTCTGGCTGTGCCAGAAATACTCCTCAAAATCTGGCTGGTTTTGATCATTAAAGCAGTTCATTTGCAATTGCACTATTGATTTTATCAGGATTTCCACTGAAAAGAGGTTTGGTTTTGTGGGGTTTTTTGTCCCAATGTGCTCCCTGTTTCTCAGCTTTTCTAATCCCATGGGTGTGCTAACAGCCCTCTCCCACTATGGTGGCTGTTGTGGTGCCCCATCCGCTCTGGCATCGGGAATGGCTGGCGGGATGTCCCACCAGGTTCCTCCTCTTCCCAGGGTAAATGAGAAGGGACAGTCCTGTCCCTCACCTTCCCTGCAGAGCCAGCAGTGGAGGGGAGGATCCCCATGTGTGGCATGGGGTTGGGGACAGCCTGTTGATTGGCACATATCTATTTTGCACAGTTTCTGCCTAAGGAATCAGCTCAGTGGCAGCCGTAGTATGTGATTACCTCCCTGTGCAATGCCTTACAGCTGGTTCTGCACTCTGCCATTGAGAAATCCCAGCTGAAACTAACTCAAAGCTTTCCCTTAGCCCCAGGATGTTTCAGTTGGACCCACTGTCATTCCCATCCCCGTTCACAGCAGGTACGCAAGAACACACGACAGTAAGCATGGGTAGCACTATCCAAACCCAAGCACAGTACTACAGCTGACAAGTAATGGTTATCCAAGATTCATGAATAAAACCATAGATTTTGCTTTGTCAGTGCCGCTGAGTGATGTAAATTTAAAAATGCAAATTAATGCATCTGCTGATTCTACTTTTTATAGTTGAATTGAGCTCATTGATCACCTGAGTTCACCACCAAACTAAATATATCTATTTAACTAAACCTAAGAATAGATTGTTGTAACATCAGGACAGGAGGGAACATGCGTTTACAGTAGGTACTTCTTTTGTACCTTACAATGCAATAATTTTATTATACTAGATGACAATCTCCTTGATTAGATTTACATAATCTAAAATCAGTTGTTTCTTTCTGATTAAATATCCTGATAAATCCAAGATAGGTTGTAGAATAAATTAGTTTTAGGATCAGAATTTTATTGCCTTTAAATATTCAGTACCCCTCTGGGCTCAAGCTGAACATATTTTGCCTGTACAAAGCCTATGCCTGTAGGAAGTCCCTATGCATTTAAGCATTTTTTTGTTGTTAACTGATTATTCTAAAGCAGGGTTTTTTAAACTTGCTCTGTTCTGATCACTGGGAGGGGG
>VXAK01025833.1:54284-86347 GCA_013399435.1 Arenaria interpres | reverse complement strand
GGGGGGAGAGGAATATATCTTGTCTAAACATTTGCATTTTAATTTTCTTTTAATTTCATGAGTCCCGTTACGTGTTTATCAAGGCATGTAACAGCTTTGTGTTAACAACGCAACAATGCACCATTAAACGTGCGCCAGCTGTTCCTACCCTGGTTGCTGTTACCGACAGCCCTCAACGGTTCCTGTCAAGGGGAAAAAAAAATACATGCTTTGCTTTAATAACTAACAGTAATGCTCCAAAACAAGAAGCAATAACGGAAAGGCCGTGACACATTTCTTTGATAAAATACTGCCTGGGAACTCATTAGCTGAGTGTGCAGATGAACACCTGATCCTTAGTGGGACATGCAGCAATTCGGAAATTAAGGTTAATCCCAGGGATCGAATTGTTTACATGATTTCCTATGACAAGTTTATTGATGTTTTACAAGGCCCAGCTCCAGAGCAAATACTTTAAATTATGGTGAGTGCTTTCTGCAGAAAATGTCTAGCAAACCTGATCAAACCTGTGCTAGGTATTGGTCTGCTCCCATGGGATACTGCCCTGGAGCTGGGGAGACCGTGGGGTAGCTGGATGGAGGGGACGCGGCACACTGGGTGCTCCAGCATTGCCCGGGATGGGGGCCAGGTCCTGACTACAGTAGTTGGCTCTAAGGTTGGCTCCATGACCATTTCTGTAAGAAGTCTGCTCGGTGACTCCAGGCTCTGCTGGCACATGAACATTCATTCCTGCTTGTGGGGTTTGGTGGGTTTTTTTGTTCTATTTCAACATCTGTGTGATACTTTGCATGTACAAACACTGTAATGAAGTGGGCAAGTGTAGGCAAGTGGGCAACTCTCTTTTTTCCAATCACTCCCAAAGTGCCAAAGGGGAAGGCTGTGCCCTGGCACACTGCTTGCACCACCTGTGGGCTGAGGGAAGGATGGGCTGCCCACCCCAGCATGAAGGAGCACCCATCACTGGTAAGGTGCAACAGGGAGGCACGGCTCAAACCCGGGTGCTCCTCTCTGGGTGGCAGCCCCATGCCAGAATCTGGCCAGGGAGCTGGTGGGTCCTGGGGCTGAATATTTGCCTCTTCCACTTGGACTGTCCCGTATGGTTCAGGAGCGAAGCAGGGCTTGAACTCTTGCAAGAAGCTGACATAGGAGATTTTGTTGGAGGCTATATTAGAGAGCCTTAGCTCTTTTTGATACTGGTCTCTGCTGACAGGAAAGCTCAAACGCATTTATTTAGGGTGGCATCAAGCAACCAGATGATGCTAAATTAACAGGTAGGAAAAATTGCCTTGATGTCATGGTCCCTTAAGGGATTAATTAGCTAGTGTATCACTGACAAGATAGAGAATCACGAGCTGCCTGAGCTGCCGTGAGTCATACACGCTGATTTTTGTTGCAATTTCTCCACTGCAATGACTTAACTGGTTGAGGTACCCCAGTGTGATGGGGAGCAGAGTGGGGGGCTGCTGAGTCCCAACCTTGCCGGCAGCATTCCTGGCTGCTGAACCCAGAGACTTTGTGAAACCAGCTTGGGCACACTTATACCCTTTGCTTATATGCTGTCAGTACAAAGCACCGTTATAAGAGGTTGAAACAGCCTTTTCTATATTATGAAGAAAGAACTCAATGTCAATGATCATAGAATGGTTTGGATTGGAAGGAACATTTAAAGGTCATCTAGTCAACCTCCCTGCAATGAGCAGGGGTGTCTTCAACTAGATCAGGTTGCTCAGAGCCTCATCCAACCTGGCCTTGACAGTTTCCAGGGAGGGGGCATCTACCACCTCTCCAGGCAACCTGGGCCAGTGTCTTGTCACCCTCTATGCCTTCCTGAGCTTTCATTTTGTGTTGCAGCTGTGATAAAGATGGAAAATGCGAATTAAACAGGGATGGCAGATAGGGGTGACTACAGAACAGCGATAAGATCGTGTATTTGTGCAGCCGGAGGCACATGCCCATCTGGCTGGTGCTGCCAAGATGCTGCAGGGTTGGGACGATAAGGACTATGCATGAACATTGGTAGCAGGAACAGCCTTGATTTTGCTTTTCAAGTGCGTACACCATCCAAGGGAGTGACAGCCCACCAGCTGCCAGTGCCGTTTTCCATGCTGCACCAGTTACACTTTTCCCAGCAATGTCATAATGGCAGCATAATGTCAAAAATAGCATCCATGGGTGGTAGCCCACCAGTATCAGGGTCCCCAGTGTTGCCAACACCAGAGCCAATGAACTGGCAGCACTGGTGGCTTTCACCATTGCATCCATTGGCCATGAGGAGCTCCCAGCCCCTGGTGCATTGGCTCGGAGAGGTTCCATGCAGATGAACCACCAGGATAGGAAACATCATTCTCAAGGCATCAACCTAAGATTTTACAGTTGTTTTATTGTAACTCAACTGTGGGATTTTTGTACAGAACCAGCCTTTGGTCCAGACACTTTTGTACTCACCAAATATGTATAATTTAATAGTTGGAATTTGTTTGTCATGGAGTAAATAAAAGATCTGTAAAACTGTACAATGTAATCTATAAAAACATTTTAATTAAGCTTAAGCCTCTTATAAAATAGACAATAGCATTAACCACAGACAGGGTAAAAGTTGACATTGCTGGAAGTAATTGCGCAGTGCTGTTGGGTTTGTGCAACACTTGCTCAAAAACTTCAGTCACCTTTCCCTTAAATTTCCCATTGATTTAAAGAACTTCCTTTATTACCTGACAAGCTTCCTCATTCTCTGCATTTATTTTGATTTTGTAGAGCTTTCAGCCATGCCTTTATTGCTGCTGAGGAGTAAAATATCTGTTATAGCCAGAGCCATAAATCTCCCTGCTACCCGGGGACTATATCCTCATGACTATAGATCACTTTAGTTATTGCCAAAAAGTGCCATCATATCACATTGCAAATTAGGGGGCCGAAAGACAGGGCTTTGCTGATTATGCCGATTATGTGTGTCTGAGGAAAATTCTTTACTCCCCAAACTCAGTTTAGACAGTTGGAGAAAGTTCAGGGAGAAAATTGGAAATTGATAGTCGGTGGTGGCTCTTTCCTTGGCTTCATCTGAAGATAAATCCTGGAAGGGGAAGTGTGGCCACCGGCACATCCCCTCGGGTGTGGGAGCAGGAGGTCGGGACCTGGGCTGTTGTCTCTTGGTGCAGGGGGTTTAGTACTTGCACCCTGACAGCTTGCTGAGGCCTCAAGCATAAGAGTTCCCTCAAACCATGGGCAAATAATACCCAAGGCTAATCCACACCCTTTTCATCACTGAAACAAAGGATTAGTACCTGGCTGGTGTCCTTGGTGTAGTGGTACCCACCAGTATCAGCACTGCGGGTGTCCCATCGCCATCCTGAGCCCAGCTGCACCCTGGGGACCCGCTTGCACCCTGCTGTGCTCCTGTATCCCCTCTGAAACGGGGAGATCCCAGAGCTTTTTATAATACTTCTCTCTCTGTGATGGTATAGACCCAAGAGCCCTGGGGCAGGGGTGTGGGAATACCTCCTGTTCCTGCCTGAGACACTGGGAAAGGCACATCTTATCTGTCCCCTTCCATGCAAAGAATGGCTTAATTAATGATGGCTTTTAACAGGGCTGATTTTTAGACACCCGGTTGATATAAATGGAGATCAAAATACACTTTTAATGTAAAAACTGTATTGAAACATATGTCCCTTGTAATGCTGGAAGTGCAGGAGAGAAAAAGCAGCTGTGTGGCCAGAGGTTTGCTGGGTTCTCCTGGGCTCCCCGCCTTCCCTCCTCTCTCCTTGCGACTACAGTTACACAGCCCCATCCTTTAAGCCCTTCTTTTCTCTCTGGAACATTAGTAAAGTAAAGAAATATGAATAAATTAAATGCAATATTAATTATTTACCAATCTGAAGCATGTCTTCCTGCTTTTTCAGGACCCAGCATCCCCCTCTGCAGCATAGCCCTATTTTATTTTTTAAATTATCTAACATTTCTTTCAATTTTTAATTTTGCCCCAGTATTTAATAATTAATGGACTAACTTTCTCTTTAATATCTTTTTCCAAGCAGCGCTGTAGGGCTTAGAGAGAGAGGACTCAGAGGAAGAGCAGCTGAGGCTGTAGCCTAGCCTCCTGCAGCTCTAGGTCCGATCTTGCCCCTGGTGCAGGCGTCCGCTCTAACCTCAGCTGCCCAGCTGTAAAATAACTCTTTTTTTCACTCTGTTGTTGTGATTTTTTTAATCTTTTTTTTTTCTCTGGTAACTCTGCTCCTGCAAGGACCTTTCCCAGTCCTTTTTTTCTGTTGGCCCAGTTTCTTCCCTTTATTTTAGTTTTTTGGGCTTCTCTAACTTACTGTTTGTCTTCATATGACTGCCCACACACACTGATTTTTTCTCTAGGTTTGTTTGGTGGTTTGTTGGTTTTCTTGGGTTTTTTGTTTTGGTGGGGTTTTTTTTATTTATTTTTATGCTTTTAAGATCCTTTCAACCCATTTTTTTACTGCTGACTCTGCTCTTTCAGGACGGTTTTCACTCTTGCTTTTCTTGGTGATGTTTCCAACTAGCTGGCCATGCTGGAGATAGTTTGCAGCTAGTATATTTTCATGATATTTCCATATTTTCAACAGCAGATGGACCTAGAATGCCAAATTCTGGGGTTTGTTTTCTTTTCTTCAGCGTAGTTTATTTTTATTTGATCAGGGTAAACTTTGATCCTTGAAAACGAAAAATTCTCTCTTGAGTGACATTCCCCACGTCTTTTCTTAAAATCTTTATGGAATTTTGTGCCCTGTATCTCTTCCCAGAAGGAATCCCCTGAGGCTTCAGCGCATCTTTCAGTAACTGCAATGGCAAAAAATAATGTAGAGCAAATATCTTTTAATATAACATTTTTTTTCCTGAAAGAGGCTTGCAGGTAGTGGTTTGGACACAGTTCTCAGATGCTCAGCTAACGTCGTATTTTACATAAACCTATACGAAAGGCTCAGAGCAGGGCACTGAGGACACCTCTCCTGGGATCCTCTCTCTCCAAGTGTCAGCCTGAATTTCCTGTAAGGAAGCATCTGTGGTTGAAACTTTAACAGCTTCCTTTTAGTCCATCAAGAAAGAGGAATTTAGCATTCAAAATAGGCTTACCATTATCTGAGAGAATATTTCCCCCTGATAGGGGGAACAAAGCTTTCCAAGCTCTGTTAAGGAAGAAGCGGACCATGACAACTCAAAATGTAAGAAGGTGGCAAGCAGTGCAGCGTTAGGGGCCAGAAATGAATCAATCTGTGAACGCTTGAGCAGTGGGTTGGCTTGGAAAAGGGGAGATCCTTTCCTGCCCCCCCACCTCTGCCATCTGCAGAGCTGATAGAGATGGGGAGAGAGACTGATGGGCAAACTGCTCAGTATTGGTGCTTTTAAATTAATCCCCATTTCTGAACTTTCTGCAGTTTGTATATTGCTAGTGATATTTCTCTTTTTTTTTTTTTTTTTTCCTCATATGATTTATCGTGCCAGAGGCAGGGTGGCATGAGAGGGTGACCTACGCCATGGAGGTGAAGACACGGTTTGGCCAGCCGGTCCCATTGCGGCTGTGCCTGGGCTGATTTGGGTTGCCAAGGATGGGCGTGAGCAGGGCCTAGGCTGCTGCTGACCTTCAGAGAAATATGTGGGTTTGGGGTTTTTTTGCTGTTTTCATTTGGTTTAGGTTTTCTTTGGTTTTGCTTGGCCAGATTGTGGGACAATAGAGAAGTATCTTGGTGTCAACACCGTGTTGACAAACCTCATACAGCCTGTGGAAAAAGAGCCTAAAAAGCTTCTCAGAAATCTTGCCTGCAATGTATTAAAAGGGCAATTTTGCCTTTGGGAACCAGTTTTCCTGTTTTTATATCCCGTGCACCCAATCCTGCAGCTAGAGGCAGCTGGGAGGGTAAGGACCCGCTGGGAGGTCTCAAAGGGGAGCACCAGCCCTGGCTATCCCCTGGGAGCCATCGGGGCGCCTTAAAAACATAACCCATGAAGGCAGTCCCTGCCATAATGCAAACATTTAAACTGACTGTGATAAATCCCACACAAGCCCCAGCACTCTGTAATACCTGCACAATTGAGTGGGCTGCGCACTTTAGCCGTATTAGAAGTATACTTTATTCATAAATTCAAATTATAGCCATTTACATAGCAGATAAGGCGTAATTGCTGTTTAATACTTCTATATCCTAATGCTGTTACAAAGGACAAAGAATTATTAGGATCTTTCTCCAATGATCTCTTTTGATGAAGAAAATATTAGCTGGGAGTTCTTGGCATTAATTCTGAACGGCTGATATTGATGGCTTACTGTAAGCTCAGCTTCAGCCGGCAAAGAAGATATTTCAAAGCCCAAAGCAATACAAAGATGTGAAAATGAAGTGACACGTACATTTTGAAAACAGCTTGAGAACAGCTCGAAGAAATAAAACATGGCTTTATAAGTTAAATCTCCCGAGGCCTGGAAATGCTTAACCCCAGCCCATTTGTATTCAACATCCCTGGATGTTGTTGGCACTTCACTTGCGATCAGATAGGCAGGTGGGTTTTTGCCAGTAGAGGATTACATTAGTTTGGGATTGTTCTTTATTACTGTTTTAGCTGAAAGTCTGACTTCATCTTTATAAGAAAACAGAAGAGGTGATTTATTGTGAGTGCTGGGAGTATCCCTCCTCCTGTGGGAGGTGATGCCACTGCCCTGCACATCAGGCATGGTTACTGTGCCCACTGGCAGAGGTTGAAACAGGAGATAACATGAAAATAAATGGCAGGAGTATAATTCAGGGCCTGGGTTCCCCACCGCAATACTGATGCCGCTGTCTGAGCCGTGCTTTCCCCTTCTGCTACCACAAGTTGTCTTCTTCTGACACTTGGTCTGCTGCTCCACACCACCCCCCACAGACGCTCTAAAGGTTTGTTACAGGCAGCAGCATGGCACTGAGCAACCCTGAAGCACAGAGATTTTTTGACCTAAAATTGTAATGATTGCCAGTGAGGCTTCCAGAGCATGCCCGTTTGCTGCAGATGGCCGGGCAGGGTGCGGAGGTGTAGGGAATGGAGGAGTTGTATCCTTTCTGTAGGTTACACTCACTCTATGCACTGTGTTTCTACATCTACATTCACCTAAATATTTTCATTTCTTGGCTTTACTACTGATGAGCTGCTGCACAAATTTTAAAGCTAGCAATTAAGCTGATTCAAGAGTAGCTAATTCACCAACACCACATACAGGGTCTTATGGGTTTCCTTCACTCCAGCCACACTTTCCACCCAAGTCCCTGCAGGGCTGGCACTTCACCTGGAGCTGCTCTGGTCTGATTACTTGATACAGCACAGTGAATAAACACAAAAAAATCACCACCTCCTGAACAGACTGATAAAAATACTGAGTTTTTGTGCTCTGGCCTGGAGGGTGTCCTCCCACCCTAGCCCAGGGGTGGGCTTGGGACATCTCCAGCCTGCAGCTCTTGTTTGGAGTCTGCCATGCTATTGCTTTGGCTTTTTCACTTTCTTGGAAGAAGAAACACTGTTTCACACAATTGTATTTCTTTCTGATAAGACATTTAAAATCCAATTTTTGATTAATCGCAGCCTGGCATGTCAAGGTCTGAATAGATTCCTAAAATATTTTATGCTTGAGGAATTAGACTGATCTCTTTGAGTGTAACCTCGGGGAAGGCAATTTGAAAGAGGGGTTATGAAGCGATACCCATCTTCCAGAGGTGACTGCTGTCTATCAACTTACTGGAGTTTAATTAAAATGAATGATTGAGCTGTTATTGCCTGAATAGTCATGCTGATGCTGTGCTCTTTTGGAATTGCTTTATCCCAGTCTCTGTTGCTTCATGGATTGGGGGCCAGTGAACGGGACAAGTTCTGAAAGGCACTCACTGGTACCAGGGGGCCATGCCCAGAACTGGGCAGCCGAGGCAGCTCGAGTAGAGATGGGAGAGGCAAGATAAGAGGCTTTGCAGCCCACTTCAAACAACACACAATTTTGCATGCATAGCAGCCGGCACAGTCTATCAGGTTAATGAACCACCCAGAGGATTTACAAAGGAGCCATTATTCTTTCAGGCCAAAGCACTTTTTTTAAAATGCCTTAATATTAGTTTTAATAACAAGCCATTATTGCCAGCTAATAACTTGAGCAAATAATTGATCTGTCTTTTTGAGGAGCTTTTCTCAAGACATCTTGGGATGCTGTGTTAAACTGAGGCTAGAAACCTCAAACAGGGTCTAGTGTCACAGGAAAACCATGTTATGAAAACAGGTGAAGGAAACAAGGCAGAGGAAGGGTGTGAGTGACGGGTACCCCGGGTGTGAGTGATGGGTACCCCCGAGCAGCACAGCCTCGGGTAGAGAGTGGGTGCAGGTGGAGGCACTGCCCAGCGCTGCAGTGGTGCTCACACCTTTTACTATTGGCACCCGTGTCCAGTTTGTGTGGTTTTGCATCTGCTTAAACACAGACGTGCGGAGGAAGAGCAGGCTGTGTATTGCATGGCATCCCTGCTGCAGGCTGTTATTGTTTCTGCAGGGACATAGGCTCCCCAGAGCACCTCTCTCGAAGGACAGGAGCTGGGATGCTATCTCCTTTCCAGCCAGCCCTTCCCCATGGGCTTTTGGTTGGATGTTTCCTCTCTCTTCTTGTTCATTCTGCTGAGCACGATGGATGGGCTTCCCTGCTGTTGTCACAGTCCACGTTGCCATTGAATTTTCTGGGAATGGGAGCTGCTGCCACCCAGAGCTACAGGAATGGGCTAGTTAGACCTGGGCAGTCCCAAGCACTGTGTCGGACGCCTGTTTGCATAACCTCATCTTAAAACTGTAAATCTGTCCATAAAGTATCTGGCCCTAAAGCTACCTGTGTCTCTTTGAATTCAGCGGGTTTTACATTAGATCAGGCCAGTTAGATAAATCTTTCTTTCAAATATACATCATGGGAATAAACAAAGCGCTGTTATAGTGGCATATTTAGAAGGCTGCCGCGCTAAAAACAACATGCTGCCGTGAACCACAGTCAACCCAAAATAAATAGAATCATATAAACAGAGCTCGCAATAAATGTTAATGCATTTTAATCTGCTCTACTACCTACCTGCCAATTAAATTTCACAATACACTTGTAATAATGAAATAAAACATGGCAATAAAAGCCTACAGCAGAGGTAACTCCTGAATATCTGTCAGACAGAGGTGTGGGAAGAACATGCCCACCACCACTGACCTGAAAAGGGTCTAACAGGGTTGAGACTGTGGCTGTGCAAGGTGAGAGCTGTGCTGCACTAAACCACCTGAGCAAATGATATATTTTTAATTACAAAATTACTATTACTGGATTCTAAAAGCCTTAAATGGATGAAAAAAAATCTGCCAACTTTGTAAACTCTGGGGAGCTGCATAATGACTGGTGCTAATTATATAGTTCCGACATGAGCTGAGTGAGCAGACTGAGAAGGCAAAATTTTAAGTAAATACAAATGGCGGTGGGATTTAATTAAAACAGAAGAAACTGCATGAAACCTGTGAACTTTATGTAGCTGCTGTTTTTGCCAGTGCCGCATGTGATCGAGAGAGGCTGGGAAGGCAGAAATAGCAAGAGATGAGTTTTTGTCTGTATTTTGTCCCCCCCATTCCCTTAAACATGAGCAGCAAAGGCTGAACATCTATTTCAGCTGGCACCTGGCTGGCAGGACAGCAGTGTCTTCTCCTCTGTGTGGCACCGGGAGAGGCTTGGTTTGGGAAGGCTGCTGGTGGGAGGCGTGGAGCGGATGCTGCAGCCTGTGGCAGAACCACTGGTACCCAGGTCCTTGGCAGTGGGACAGGAGCAGATGATGCTGCTGGAGATGCTGTGGCTTCACCCACCTGTCTTTAACTTGGTTGCACTGTGGGAAAGGGGAAACAGCCAGTGTCCCTTCACCCAGGTGGGGATAACAGAGATAGAAATGGTTTCTAAAAATCATTACTTATTTCTTGGTGACTTAGTATTGCAAATGGTGCCAAATTTTAATTCTCTAATAGAAGGTTTCTATAGCTCTGGGGATAATGCCATAAAATGCCCCTGGGGCAAATGCAATCCTCAGGTTATTGTCCCCCTTGACACGCAAGCGATGTCCTCTGTGATGTGTGATGAGCCTGGGCCGTGCTGCCTTTTTTTTGCAGCTTGGAGGATGCCACATGTACCAGCCCCATGGGAAAGGAGCCCAAAACGTGTGTGTTCCCTCGCAGCCCTTCCCTTGGCCAGGCCATCACCGTCATCTCAGCAATTTTAAAGGTGACTTGATGAAATATGTATGTAGATTACTTCAGGGCAAGTCCTGCGAGCTATCAATTTATGCCAGGTCAACTTAGAGCTGCCCTTCGATTAAAGAAAACTGAAATACGATGCAGGTTTCCTTCAGTGATCATTCCCTGAACGATGATGTGGGGTTTGGGTGTATGTTGCCAGAGATGGCTGTGCTCCTGAGGCGGGAGGTGTGGGTGTGCATGGCCCCAGACCTGTGGTCCCTGGTTCTGGGGATGGCTCAGCAGCTCACACCTTTCTGCTGCTTCCTGCACTTTTTGCCATGCTTTCTCCCCCCACACCCCCCTCCCGCCCTTTCTGGACATGAGAGGTGGATTGCACAGGAGATGGAAATGTTCTGTGGAGCTGATGGTCTGCACGTGGCTCTGTGTCCTTCAAGTTACCCTCAGGAAACTGATCTCCTCTTTAGTGAAGAGCAGCAAGCACAGAGAAGGCAAGAGGCAGTAGCCACCTCAACGCCATGTTGCAGAGACAAGAAGCTTCTTGTCAAGGCCAGGCCAAATGTATTGCCCAGGTGTATTCTAGATGACTACCAGACTTTTTTTTTCTTTGCCTTTCTCTGAAGGCCTGCAGATGGGTGAGAGTGAGTACCACAGCATCAGGTGCTGGAAACCACAGAGTGAGGGGAGATGGGGAAGTTTTGGGTTGTGTTTGATCCGACACGAAGGAGGAAGAGAAATAGGAAGAACTCCTGCTCCGGGGTGCAGACAGGAGAGTATCTGGGGTGAGATGGTGAAGACCACAGCAGGGAGAGGGGACCACAGGAAGGTGAAGGAGCACCTCCCTGTGCATAGAGCAGAGCATCCTGGTGTCTAACCCACCCCGCTGGTCTTAACACAAGAGACTTGGAGTGAAATGCTTACCTTAGTGCTGCAGAAGCATGTATTACCTTATGGTGGCCTCTAGCTCTCTGAAGAGGTTTCCATCTCTCCCATGCCCTCCTCCCCATGTCCCTGCACCTCTCCAGCCCCAAGCACGTACTGGTGCTCAGGCGAAGGATGCTGTTGGCTTTTCCCCAGTGTGTTTTGCCCAAGTTGCAGCTCTTCCAGCCCTAGAATATCTCAATGGCTGAACATTTTGCTGATGGGGAATTGTGTTGGTACAGCACTCCCTTGCTTCTGGGAACCAGCATCAGCCCCAAACACAGCACTTCTCAGCCTAGGTGTAATCAGCACATTCACAGCCTTTATTTGCGTGACTTCATCCTCTTTCACTATTCCAAATTTTGTGCAGGCTCCTCATTACCCTGGCAGTTAATAGCAGCTTCAAATGCAAATCCAACAACACCAGGGTGAAATTGTGGTACATAAAAGAGTCCAGCTCCTGTGCCTGCCTCCAGTGCCTGGTCCCAGGGCTGCAGAGGCAGGAGCAGCCCCAGCAAAGTGAGAGCACAGCCCTGCAGCTGCCAGCAAAAGGGATAAATTCTCTCCATGGGGAAGCCATATGTCAGAGGTGCACTGAAACTGAAGCTTCCTTGCTTTGTTAGAAAACTCAACAAGAGTAGAAATGCCTACCTGTTTTTTTAACCCTTTTTTTTTTTTTTTGTAGTCATTGCCCAAAATAGTCTTATAACTGATGGGTTCCTGAGCTACAGAGAGCCCAGCAGACGTAGGAGCTCCACCGGCACCTGAGCAGGAAACAAGAAGTCCGGGGGGCTTCACACTGCTGAATCCATGCAATTATTATTTGATTTTTTTTAGTTATTGTTATTCATTACCTTGAGGATCCCCCTAGCCCTCAATCTACAGGTCATTCTCCTAACTCCTGGCTGCTCCGTAGGGCTGCAGGAGGGAATTGCTGCCACTGTTCTCTGATGCAGAAGCTCCCTGACCGTGCTTGATAGCTTCTTCAGGACTCAGGCTATGAAAATAATCTGTGGTCTCCCACAGGCCAGTTGCATGTTATTTGCATTACAAGACAAGCTCTAGAGCCTGCAGCATCCCAGGAGAGGAGGAGGTGGTATTTTGGACCCAACAAGGAATGTTGCACCCAGCAGCAACCTGGGAGGGATGCAGGGTGCTCATTCTCTCTGAGGGAGGGCACCTAACCCTGGGGGAGAAGTGTACCAGAGCTGGGCTGGAATTTTGTACAGCCTCTTCCCCCAGATATAGCTCTACTGCCTGCGACCCATGCACAGCCCATGGCTCCCTCCTTGCTGTAGGCACTGCGATGGGCTTGCAGGCAGCATGGGCTTCATGGTCTGTGTGGGTGGCTGGGACAGTGACATGCTCGTAACTGCTTGAGTGATTATTTTGAGGAATGTGAGCACTTGCTGGGATGTATTCAAAGGATGGGCATGGGGAGAAGATGACAGCATCAGCATCAAGAAAAACTCCTTAGCTGCAGAGATGTATATGTGCTCCACTCTCTTAAAGAATTAGCAGAAACCTATTAGAGAAAGTCCTAATCCCATATTGGAAAGCAGGGATTAAGCTTCCCAAAGAATTGCTGCCATTCGGGACGGTTGTGCCCGTGGCCCAGGCAGGGTCATGGGTGTTGCCATCCCCTGTGTGGGATGGGACAGCCCAGCCCTGGAGCTGTGCACCTCGGCTGCAGGCACAGGGGCTCCGGCTTGTACCCCAATCCTGCCTCCCCCCCAGCCATGGCTCCTGCCGGCCCAGGGAAGGACCTTGCTACTACTTTATGTGTAGGTCAAGGAGTTTGTTAGGAGCATTTGGTGAAAGGTATTAACCACATGCTAGAAAATACTGGAGTATGTAATATCTGGGTAGATCCAATGTTAGAGAGAGAGAAAGGCAGCACAACTGCCACTCAAATTTAGATGGAGGATTCAAGTTTCCAAGACTTCAGCAGGGGGAGCAAGCTTTGCGGTTTGTGTGTGCCCAACGTCCACATCCTGCCTTTAATCACTTCAGTAAAATTAGGCCGCAGGTCCCAGCCATGCTGGTTAGATGTTACCTCTGGGTTCGCAACCAGTGATTTCAAAAATCCCGCTAAACTCTGAGAAATAGTTTCCCAGAGTTTTGAATCCTGAATTTGGCTCCTGCTTGAGCCAAGGACAGCCCATCCTGAAGTGCAGCTTCACACTTTCAGACATAGAAGTAAATGTTTACAATATTCACTTTGGGGAAAAAAAAGAAAAAAAAAAAAAACCACAATAATTCATCTGTTGGGAAACGTGCAGTAATTTGCCATATAATTATGGGCTGGAGCAGGCAGCCGATGCTTGCGTAGCTTAAGTGAAATGGGAAATGCTGGCACCAGGCACGGTGCTGAGCAGTCCTGGCTGGGGGTCCCTGCACCAGCCCCCACCTCACTGAGAGATCCGACACCCAGCCATTCACCCTTTTTCTTTCTATATACAGCCCAGGCTTAGCAATAAACCCACCTCATGTACAGAAAATAATTTAAGGGATAATGAAAGCAATGAGTTCAGGCAGTGATTTTATTGGCAGGGGTTTCCCACTGCTGAAATGTCATTTTGCTCTTCAGATAATGGGACAGAAATTTCAGCTCTTTCAGCCTTGGGTCGAGCAGCAGGAGCTGAGAGAAGCGTTAGCCTCCTGGCGACCAGCTAATTTTTCCATCTGACTTTCAATTAATAAGTGTTGTCTGTGGGATAGAGTGGACCCATTGGACTTGAGGGGAGCCGGGGGCTTGGTGCTGCTTCAGGGATCCAGGGTCCCTGCTGGGCTCCATGCAGAAGGGATGAGGAGACTCCAGGCAGCTTAATTCATTCCCAGACTCCAGGACAGGTCTGTGATCACCACAAACTGCATCACTGGGCAAAGCTTCAGGGACAGATTCTGGTGTCAGCTGAAGGGATGCACGCACCAGGCAGCACCACGGGGATCACAGCCTGGCCTGGCCACCATCTATCAAGAATGCCACGATTTACCACCAGCTTTACTTAAAAAGGATGAGAAAACACCCTTTTATAGGGTTCACAGCACAGTTACCTTCCTTGGGCTTTTTTTTCTTTAGATGCTGGAAGCTTACCCTGCCTTCCGTCACCAGACAGGCTTGCAAGCTGGGAAATACTGCCAAAAGCGTGAGCTCCAAACATGGTTTGCACTGCTTTTGCTAGAACCAGCCGGCGCTATCCCTGTTCCTGGAGCTGCGCAAGTGGTATTTCCCACCAGGAAGGGCGTGCATTAGGATGGAGACATTTTTTTTATTTAGTAAATCAGATGAATGCTAATTAATATCTCCACGACTGCATTATTTTTGAAAGCAGCGAGTCGTGCAGGAGAAAAGATAAAAGTCCAAAAAGGATGAAAAGTCATGACATATTAATGATTGAAAATGTATGCTGGAGCTGGCAGAACAGAAAGTATTATGAATAATTCAAGTGAGACAGGATTTCCCTTGCAAGGTCGAGGCATGTAAAAGGGAAGGCTTTTGGAAAGAGCAGCATCATATTCTCCCGGCGTTGCGGAGACATCTCCATCCATCCGGAGGGTTAAGACGAGTTCAAGCATCATCTAGGCGCTCGGAGAGGAGATTATACTGGAAGCAATTGGCACCACGGCTCCTTCGGTGGGACATAACAGCTGCTGAGAAGAGTTAAGCCGGAATCTTTGATGCCAAATGAATTAAAAGTCTATTTTTCAACTCAACTGGCAAGTCCCGGAGGAATGGCCACCGGCGGACAGGGGAAGGAGGGAGCGGAGCCGTAAGCAGCCAACACGGGGCTCCTCCTGGCCCGACAAGTGCTGGGATTTCTCACAAAATGGCTTGAAAGAGGAGTCCAGGGTGGAAGATGAATGTGAGTACGCTGCAAATCAGATGCTTTCAGGCTGCACTTTGCTTTCACGCTGGTCGGTCTCTTTTTTTCTTTAACCACCCCTGTAGAAACACAGTTTGGGAGACAGATCCTTTAAATAACACCCAGTCTGAATGCCTGAGAGTGCGATTGCACACCAGGCTCGCCACCTTACAGATAGTGTTGCAAACTGTAATGCAGTAGGAAAATTGGGACTTGAGCCCTTTTGATCTAATGTGGGTAGAAGTGAAAAAAATCCTTTTCCTTGTCTGAACAAGCTCAGACACAGCAGGATTTTTATAGGCACTGGGGAGAAAGCTAAAGGATAGTGAAGAACTCAGTGTTTCTGATTTCAGAGCCCCAGCTCAGCCTGAGCCCATCTCTTGCTGCTTTTCAGCAGCTTACAAAGATATTAGGGGATACTCCACAAAATACTCCGTATTATCTAGTGCTTTGCATAATCAAATGTATTGCAGCTCCCAGTCTGACGCGTTCGTCGGTGCATCTTCTATTAACCAGCAATAGCAACAGCTACAATGTAGATGCATTTCAGGCAAACCTACTGGGTCCTTGAGAGAGATCCTAATTCATCCTAAGTCAGTATTTTTAACCATAACTGGATTTATTTGATGAATTGTACATGGACTGTTTATTTTTTTTCTTAAAGAGCATTTAAAGGGCAGTTGACAGGTTTCTTGGTGTGACCTTAAGCTAGCTTGGGTGTCTGGAAATTTTAAAGGAAATTATTCCAATACCGTTTTTCAGCTGCGGTCATTTGTGGGTGTGAGAGAGACGCTGCAAGCCTCTAACAGGAGCCTTTTGGAACTTGGATATCTCATTGCAACACATTCTGCTCGGACAGGCAAAAATCTACCTGCGATTCCCAAGTGCGAGGGGCTGCAGATATTGCAGTTATTTTTGGTGTTTGGCCGTGTTTGTGACTCAGCAGCTTGAAACAAGGAGCTGCCCCAGCGGTAGGTGTGCAGAGAGGAGCTGGAGCCCACGCTCGGTCGGGGTCCCTGGGGATCCCCAGGGTGTGCAGCCCCTCCACGGCACAGCCCTGGCTCCGGGGTCCCTCCCTCTGCCTCTTGTGGGGGGCTCTGGCACTAGATGCTGTTTTGCACCAGGGGAAACTCTTGTTTCCCCCCCACCACGGGAGGGAAGGAGCCGTTCGGCGCGTATACTGTATCTCACGGATCCGCTTGGTCCGTACTGCAGCGATGGTTAGGGGGTGGCAGCAAAGAAAGCACCTGGGGATGGGCAGAGCAACGAGCCCTCCCCACAGGCTGTGTCCTGTGTCCACCCCAGGCTTGGGAGGTGCTGGGAAGGCAGCACCCCCCTTCTCTCCTCTGGGTCTGTTTTTCTCTCCTTTGGGTCTGTTTTTAAACAGGTTTTCACAAGGTGTGAGTTGGGTTCCTTTCAGCAGGGTAATAACACTCAGGGCTCTTAAAAATAAGCTGTGTCTTTAGTGTCTCAGAGGGGCCACAGCTTCAGAGCGGCTGAGGTCCCGTGGAAAAATCTGGTGTATGGATACTGCTGGCCACGCTGCCAATAGCCATAGGAGTGATATTTAATTTGTTTTAATGACTCAGAAAAGACACGTTCACATAACCACGCTCTCCGTAACTGTTAGACCATGCAGTTTGAGCAAAATTCATGAATTCAATTTGAGCAAAACTCATGATTAGCAAATGTGTCTCCAGTCTTTCTCACGGGGGAAATGATTCTGCTTGTGCTGTGCACATCTGGCTTCTGTCCCGTGTGAGGAATCCAGTGGAAGCCCTCAGCGTGGCCAGCCCTCCAGAAGTGAGGAAAATTATAATAACTCTTGCAGGGAGGGGAGGAAACAGCCCTTTGAGACTGAGCCATGGCAGGACTGTGCACAGGGGAGAAGGGATGCTGGAGCTGTGCACGGAGGAGAAGCCATGCCAGAGCTGTGCACGGAGGAGAAGTGATGCTCTGTTTCCACTGCCCGGAATAACCATGCGTACTCTCAGGAAGCAGCCTGCTCGTCACTCCTCTCCACGTGTGATCCCTGTGAAGCTGTGCACACACAACCTGCAGAAATGTGGGGGCTTCTGGGCTACATTTGGGCAAAAGTCTGAGGTGTGGGTGCTACAAAGCCGAGCTCTGGTCCTGAGTTTTTGCAAATCTGCTGCATACTCTGGGGAAATGGCATTTTTTGGGCTCCTGACAGCATGACTTGTCCCTGCTCCTGTGTTGTCCCATTTTTTGGAGATAAGAGCACAGAGGAACCGACATTTGTCAAGCATTTTCTAAGGCAGGACAGCTGCAGAAAGGGCTAACTGTTGTTCCTCAGCCATGGTGAGTGTCTCATGGACATGTACTGGCGGTCACCTGGAGCAGAACATTGATGCTACTGGCAGGGCATATCATGCCTAAGATGGAGAGGGAGAAGGTGTGATGAACCCTCCACCCAAGCCAAAAGCCAGCCCCAAGAGCTGAGGGAGTGGGTCCCTCAGGCTCTGCATAGCTCTGGCCCCGAGGGAGCCATGTCTGGGACAGGGCAGGCAGCAGGCAATGCTCTTCCATCCACCCAAGCCCCACAGACCAGGTCTGGAGGCATTAATAACCACAGCTAAAATGAAAAGGAGCCATCCATGAAAGTCGTTCCTAATTGGATCTGTAGGCAGCTGTCACTGTCCACCTCTGCCTCTGACCTCCCTAAACGGGATCCCGAGCAGCACTGCACATACAACCGTGCTAATAAGCTTAAATTCTTGAAATGGGAAGAGCCTGGTGTTGTGTGCTGTCTGTCTGTCCATCCTGCCTCAGCCTGGAAGGGGTTTTTCCTCCCAATCCTGCAAGAGTTATTTTAATTTTCTCTAGCCCCCAGCATCTGAGAGCTGTGCACTTATTAATTCCCGTTCAATTAATAGCTCCCCTAATCTCATTCTGAGGTTAATCTCTTTCCAATTGTGTTGCAATGTAAGAATTACACACTTTTTGTTTCAACAAAGTGATAAGGGGAGGAGGCTGCCTGCATGAGGACCTGCAGCAGACCTGACCTGGGCACACCTGCCTGTGCTCCTGCATTGGTCCAGTTTCCTTCACAAAGCCTCCAGGCACAGGAAATATGGGAAAAGCAGCTTCTGGGAAGAAGTGCTTTATTCAGCCACCCTCACAGGGCATCCATGTTGTGGGAGCTGGGCAGCCTGGAGCCATCCTCTTCACCGCAGCAAACCCTGGGCTCCCACAATCGCACTTTCTTGGGTGCCAGCAATATTCCCCTTTGTCTTTGCCCAAAATGCTGAAAAAAACCCAAAGCAAAAAGAGAGAAAAATATCTTCCTTTGGTGTGTAACAATCTTGACTTGCCTTAAAAAGCATTTGGGACAAAGTAGACTATTTTTAAGCATCATGTCCTTCAGAGAGGCACACAATTTTAGCTGGCAGTCTAGTGGAAGGCACTGGTTTGTGCGTACCAAAGCAACTCCCTATTTAACGTAGCCAGGCTCTTTAATCTTAAGTATGTTCTCATTACTTATGGGTTTTCACCATTAAATGGAAAAGCTATCAAATGTGCTAGAACTTCTGAGTTATTCAAGAAGCACAACAATAAGTGTGCCCGGGGTGCAGGGCAGGGTGAGACCAGCTGGGTGGCAGCCGGGGTGGGTGCGATGTGTCTGTGTCCCCAGCCAGACTGCAGGGAGGCAGCGGAGGATGCTACGACTCCAGTCCCATCTCATCCTGTGCATGTTTGGGGAGGGCTTCTTGCTTTTTCCCCGAAAGAAAATCATTGAAAACTTCTGAATTCTGTGTTTAAAGCAAACAAACAAGATTTTCTTTTGAGGTCAGTGGAACCTCAAGACCCCAGAAGTCGCATTCACCCAAAGCAAAGTGCTCTGCAACCCTCTCTTTAAAAGAATAACCATGGATCAAAACTTGGAAAAGTCACAGGGGTTATCTTCCAATTTCAAAATCCTGTTGAAGTAGAAGCAATGCTTGGGCTGTGTTCTGTGGAGAGTTTGACACTATGGATGGGAAAGGGATTCGGTTTGGGGTGCAAAGCCAAAGCTGAGCTCCAGTCACACTGCTGGCTCTTGGGGCTGAGGCAACACCCCAGGGCCATTTCCAGACCCACTGGCCCCAAAAAAAAGCAACTTTGGGATTTCAGGAGCATGTCCCAGGCCCTGGCTTACGGGGGTGTCTGTGGTGAGCCCCAGCATGAACAGAGCTACCAGTGACAGGTCCCCACCATGAGGCATCCTCCATCATGGGGATGGTGCTAATTCAGTGCCACTTTCGAGGCATTAATTTTCTTTTTCCCCGTGAGTTATTTTAGGACATCTCCTTTCTCCCAGCCCAAGCAGCCATGCCCTAAGCATGCTCAATTCTCCCTCCCTCCCATAATTAATAACAAAACCTCCAGCGAGGCTTAGCTGCTGGTGTTAATTGGAGCGCAGCATGGGCGATGGCAGCCGGCGCCAGCCCCACTAAGAGGATTATTCACTTTCTGTTTCACCGACTTCCAGTTCCAGTGGGAAAACCGGTGGCACAAGCCTGTAGGCAAAGCCCAGGCTGCAGTACATGGTACAGGGACATAAACATTCACCGCAGCGATGTGCTACAGTGTCCTACCCTTTATATAGTTTAGGTCAGTCTCGGGAGTTAACTTCAGGTTTTTTCTTCCATATAATGTAGGATCAGGCTTTATACTGCTGAAAGGTACTTCTGTTCCTTAGCTCCGCCAGCCGGCTTTCTTGCAGAGGAATGCAAATGTTGGTCCCACGCTTTCTTGCAGCACAGTCAGAAATACCCAACCCGCCCACTTTGCAGTTTAGGAATAGCTGAAGGTGGAGTTTTCTGCCTTGCAAGGATCCTGTGAAATAAACAGATAAAGCTCTCAAGAGCTGGATTAAATCTACCGCTACTTCTGAACTCCTGCGTTCCATTTGTTGATTATTAAGGCATTTAAATAGATACAGTTGGTTTATCCAAAATATCCTGGAATGAGAGTAGGGAACTGAACCTGCTGTCTGTTTGGGAGCCAGCCTCTCCTGTTAGACACAGCGTAACCCTAATGCCAGTTGCGGAGCCAAAGTACCAGCATCTGTGTCTCTGTTTTCAGTCTGTCCCTTGAAGCTTTGCTGGGAACAGCACTAGGGGGAGATGCCTTCAGCAATAACATCTCTCTCCATCATACTGAGAGCTTTTCTTGTTTGCTGCATCACGGGGCTTAGGTTGGGGAATACCAAGAGCTTATGTCAGTGATAATCCGCTTCGAGGCTGCAGCCAGGAGACTTTCTCCTGCCTCTTGGAAGCTGATGAAGTAGTCAGAACTGTATTGCCTGGCACCGTACCCTACACAGAAGGCAGGATGCTGTCGAGTGTACATAGCATGTGTTGGCTGTGGCAGTGTCCCCTGCACATCTCCTTCTCTCAGCCCCCGTCTCCTTTTTCCCATGACTGGAGAGGAACTGCTTTCCCATCCCAGCGTAGGCGAGCTCAGAGCTCACACTGACAGCCCACAACCTGCCAGAGCTACAACCTAAAGACCTGGAAATTAACCCTGTGCACTAATAATCTAGCCTTTTAATATGTGCTGTATTTTCCTTCTGTGATAATGTAGATCAGCCTCGTTCTGTCCTGCCGCGTTGTGCCGGTGTGTTACTGGTGAGTAAGCAGCCAGGAGCTGGCAATGACCTTGATTTATGTCTGAAGCTTTGCCTAAGTGGGTTACAGCCCGAGTCTAGCAAGCAATACCTGTGTTTAAATAGTGCATGTATCAGAAATAGATCTTTTCTCCAGAGTAATAGGTCATGGCAATTTGCTTTCTATTTTTTGCTGTCCTACCCCAGCATTTGTGCGCTGAGTTCAGCAGCATCCCTCTGACCTGCTGCTCTGGTAATGTGAGAGATTTCAGAAGCAGAACTTTTGGGGTTTCCATTTTTTATGGGGGGAAAAAATGCATGTTTCTTTGTCCCTGCAAATGGTGGGTGCCTGTCTGCCATGGAAATGGCTTTGGCCTGATGCCACACTCAAGGGAAGAGGTCAGGAAGATGCCCCTTTCAAGCAGGGCGGCCAAGCTGTGGGCCCCTTCCAAACGCCCCCAGCCTTCAGCCCTGCTTGTGAGAGCTTACCATTCCTTATCCCTATTTAAGCCCCCTTTGGCAAGCAGTTCTGTACCCATCCTCCGTGATGAAAAATGGCTTTGCAGGACCAGAGGGAGCGGGGACTGTTGGTACCTGCATCCTCTCTGCTGCCGCCAATCCCAGTGACTTCCCTACACACTTTCCCGTGCCCCATAGCCACTTGTAGGTGACGCTTTCACCCTGTAAAATGAGCAGAGGTTTGTCTCAGTTGTTAAATTCAGCCTCAAAGCCATCCCTCATTTCACCCAACTTTTGCCCCAGAGACCAACCAGCGAGCCCTCAGCAGGGGTGGAGCTGCCCCCCCCTCCCACAAGCACCAGTAAAGGAGATTATCCCTGAGCCTTCCCCAGGGGAGAGGACAGGCTCTGGGACAGCAGGAGCTGCTTAGGCTGGCAAGAGCAGATGGGACCCTGGGAAGGAGCAAAACAAGGAAAGCTCTTGCCTATGAGGGCAGGGATGTTCACTGTGGCTGTAGGACAAGGCTGCTCCCATTAATGATATGCCGTAGTAATTGTTTACTTGCTTCATTGCTTCAATTTCCAGTGCACAGATATTAAATAAGACTCCTTAGAGGAGAGGAAAATAAATTCTCTCAGAGAATTATGTTCTGGGAGATCCTATAGAGAAAACCATAAATTCATCAGATGCATTTTGTAAGAACAATTAAAAATAATTTAACTTGACACCAGTAGCGTTAAACGAGATTAAGAAAAGCTGAAAAAATGGGCTCACCCTTTAATAAGGCAATTATATTCGGTACCTATCCTTTTCACCTTTTCCGGCTGCGACTGCAGAATGTTCCTCCCACCACCTGCACCCCATGCGTGCTCCCACTTCCAGCTTTTCTTGGGGAATAATGCTCCGGGGGCAAACCCATTGCCCGTCGGCGCTGGGGATTTGCTGCAGTACACCAACAGCCGTCCTCACCGCCCACCCCACCTCCCGGGCAGCCTGTCCAGTTGGCAGCACGCAATAAATTATAGATGATATAAATCGAACTGTAGAAGAAGACCCGTGGCTGTCGCAGCAGCTCCTGTCTGTGGCACTGGGTGGCACAGACACGGCACCCACCCCGGCTTCTCCCTCCCCGTTTCCTCAGGTGCTATAAGCCCTAGGGCTATCCCCATCGCTCGTGGCTGGGGAGATGCTGACCCCGTCGGTGGCTGAGGGTGGAAGAAAGGTCACAAGCTCCACCATGCATGCAGCAAAGTCACGATGTGCTCAATGTCCACCCTCTCCCGCATTGAGATTTTGGGACTGGAAAAGCCACTAAACGGGCCTTTTGCTCGAGCAAAGCTGTGCTCGGAGGCCCCAGCTGAAAAGAGCAGTGAGTGATGGAATCAAGGCAAGACAAAGCGCGTACAGTTGCTTTCAGGCTAATATGTAGATTTATGCAGAAAACAAATATAAAGAGCTGCATCTGTTGCAAGCAAAGTATAATTCATCATCAGGGAAGAGGGCTTGTTTCCTCACAGCTACATTTGCTGTAGTTACATATTTTATTTTCCCCAGTTTTGCCTGTCATGTGGTTTTTGGGGTTGGTTTTTTTTTGAAGTTACATTTTTTACTTTGAATACAGACAAGTACCAAAATACTTCCCAGTGCTGGGTGACCAGATTCCTAATGTGGTACATTAGAAATCTGTGGCCATCGGCTCTTGGGTATGTTTTTCAGAACTGAGTGGGTAAAAAAGCCAGCGACCAGCCTGTGAATGAGTGCAGAGCTGTTGGGTGTGATAACAGATAAGGCTTGCCTGGCCTTTCTGTATTTGCAGTATTTGACCCAAGGGATGACGGTGGGAAAGCTTTCTAACAGAAATTTGCCCTCTAACAGGCACGCACATACATTTTGGAAAGCAGTTCTCCTTTGGTGCTTGAAAGGAAGCTGTGACCATGCAGCTGTGGGCTCTGACACCCCTTAGCTGCCTCTCCGGGCTCCCACATTACTCCTGCTGCCTTGGCGGAGCCCCCCGAGCCAGGTTTCGGGGATAACTGCAAGGAGATGCTCAGGGAGGCCGATGGCTCTGCCCCAAGCCACAAGAAATGGGTCGGTGGTCTCAGCGATACCCTTGTAAATACAGGTCTCGTCAGCTCAAGGGGAAAGGAGAGCAAAGGGGGGGCATCCCCACACCACCCAGCACTGCGCTGCCCCCGGCCAAAAAAATAATAGGCAAAGCTGTGGAGGAGAAGGGAGTGCAGGGAGTTTGGTGTTGTCCCTGAAATTTAGAAGGAAAAAAAAACAAACCCAACAGCAAACTAAGAACAGTTCATTCTTAGTCTGTTTATTGAGCTGTTATGTTAATATTGCATTGCTGCGAATGGCTGTATTAAGCATATCATAAATCATTAGAGAAAAGCAAAGCAGCAGTTTGTGCTCCTGTAAACCTGAACTGCATCTAAATGTATATGGGCTCGTAAAGATGCAGAGACAAAGAAATAACAAAAGATAATTGCCCTTGACTGGAAACTGGGAATCAGCAACAGTTGTAGACTCAAAATTAAATGGTAATTGAGCAGATTGATGGAACCTGATCCCACCCGTTGAAGGGCACCTGCAGCAATATCTCTTTCAGCAGTAATTGCACCTTCCCCTCTCCCAGTGCCTAAGTTCCCTCTGCATCCCAGGCTCTGGCTGCTTTAGGCTGGGCCTATTTATACGTAACCTGAATCCACCCCTGAGCCGAACGGAACTAAGAGCGGTGAAAGAACAGTGAAACTTCTTGGTAAACATTATGCACGGGAAGAGATCGCATGACTGCGTAAGGAATAGCCTGACTTTATTTTCCAAGCCATTTTCTGTGACTCGTTTAATAGGTTTGGGCGAGAAATGATCTGCTATAAGGTATTTAGGGTCCTAGAAAAAAATTCTCAGCCCTAGATCCGACAGTGGGTTGGATCACCCCGGGTGCAACAAAATTTTGGGAGAAATTCCTGAATGCTGGTTCTTGCTCTAAATGTTACCAGCTTCAGCTCCGCCAGTCGGGACAACATCTGCCGTGATATCATTGGAGCCGAGTGCTGTCCTCCACGGTTTTGTTAACAGTTACCTTCAAGCCCCGGCTGTGATAACAGGGGCCCCAGAGGCAGATATGGCTCTCCTCGTTGAAACTTAATTAAGGGGCCGATTCCTCCCCCTGTTCTCGCTGCCCTTGCCCCACACCAGGACCCACAGCCTTCTCCAGGCACCTCTGTGTTTCTGCCCGAAGGATCACAGGCAGGAGGGGGTTCAGAGCAGAAACACTGCGTAACCTTCTCTGCACATGTTGAAATTTGCGAGTTAATGCGTTTAGAGTAACCAACATAAATATTAAGATGTGGCAGCGCCGCTGTGGACTCGTGCATTTGAAATATTTCAGCTATTTCCCTGCTTGCATTCCTTACCCACGTGCCTGCAAATCTGGTTTATAAAAGGGCACTTTTTTTTCCACAGCCTTGGTGATTACACCGAATTCCAGAGGCCTTTAGACAGATAAGGAGGATCCCCATTGACCTTGCTTTTTGTTTACCCTGAGTGTTTTACTGGCTCTCCTGAGTCTGCCAGAGAACTGGCACCGGGAAGCAGCTCCAGCAGGACAGAGAGCAGAAGGAAAGAGGAATTCACAACCTCACCAAGTATCGATCAGCCCCAGCAATGTGTCCTTGTTGGAAAAATATGGGATAGCAGACATATTTCTGGCTTGGTTGAGAGGAGGAGGAGGAGGGATGATGATCAGGTTTCTGAAGGTACCGAGCACATCTTCATCAATCCATTTCACCTTCCCAGTCCTGGTTCCAAGGTGCCATGTGTCACAGTGGAACAGTGGGATGCGCTGGGTGGTGGTGTGCTGGAGGTGATGGGCATTGCCAGGGCAGGGTGGAGGACATGGGCATCCACACCAGAAGGAGTCAAAGGAGAAAGTGTAAACAGAGGTACACACTTCATCTGGAGATGAGCAGTCCTTGGGGAATGCTGGCACAGGACTGCTAATAACTTAATTGCAACCCATTTACTCCTTGAAGGGTATTTTTTGGTAATTGCCTTTAATGCACCTTTGTTAAAGCAATGAGGCAGTATTTGCTTCCTACTGATTTCAGCATAATTTCAGTTTAAATATATTCAGGTGGTAATCCCCATCTTGCCAAAGCAGTGATAAAACCTCTGGTGTGTGTATCAGCACATTTCACAGTGTTTGGGAATAAAATTAGTTATCCCGGCTGGCCGCTTTGGTCTCTCCCGAATGACAGATCTCGGGAGATTTCAGCAGTTTTCTACCCTATCAAAATGGTCAAGAAATAATTCTAATTTAAGGGGATTTTTTTCATTCCTTGTTTTCTCCTTCATAATCCATGATGGGCGCTTCTGCAAATAGAGGTGTGCCCCTCTCTTCTTCCTTCCCCACCTTTATCTTTTTGAGTATTCCCCAGATGTCAGGACGTGAATTTGTCATTGAGTTTGGTCAGAGATGCATATAAAAAGAGTTAAATGAGATATGTAAGAGAGGTTGTCTAAAAAGCTTATCCCTTTTCATCTGCTTGATTCGTGTCATGTTGCCCTTCCATTCATCCTCCAGCCCACAGCAAATTATTTAGAGGAAAACCAGTTTGGACAGGGACTTTTTATTATGATGATTTAAGTTGTACAAAGGATAGGAGACAAAGTGTGTTAGGCCACCAGTAATGGCCATTTTTGCAGCCTCTACATTGCTGTGGCAGTGCTGACGTGGCCATTGTAGGCAGCAGCATCATGAGTTCCCGTGCTGTTATCCTGGTGGGGTGGGGGAGACCTGCGAGAGGTCTGTGCCCCTCCGAGCCCCAGCAAGGGAGCTTGGGAAGCCCTGGCAGGGGATGAGCCATCCCAGCAGCTTTTATTGCTGTAAAAATCGAATCTCGATATGGGAAACCGGGGCCTGACAGAGCCAAAAAAGATGAACACGACCTAAGAGGGGATTAGTTTTGAGACGCTGCCGTTATCCCTCTCCTCCACCTCCGTTACCTCCTCTGCCAGCAGAAGAGCTTTAATGAGAGCGTAATCACTCACACTCTTGCTGCCTCATGCGATTTCCCTCCTCCCTTATCCCCCCTCTAAATTAAGCAAAGGATTAATTTGCTAAATTTAAATAGTTAAACCTGCAAATCCAAATGGCAACGTACAGAAACAATTGCCGCAGAGGTTTTGCTTGCAGCCCCGTAAGCTGCCCTGTGCCGTGCCCTCCAGCAATGCCAGGGGTGGCTGCAGCTGCCCAGGGAGGGATGCAGCCTGCCAGACCCACGTCTGTGCCCTGATGGGCTGCAGGTGAGCACCCGACCCTGTGAATTTTGAAATGAAGTGGTGTTATCTTGTGTGTTTCAGGGACGGTGTGTGTTTGGCTTGTTGCTGGAGTCTCAGTTGCAGGGATGCACACGGGCTGGCTGGGAAACGTGGAGCAATGCAGCATCCTCGTGCTTCTAACTCCCAAAGCCAAACCATCAGGGTTGTGGCGTATGATAGGGCTAACCTGAGCGTGCAGAGACTGCACGATGTTATTCGTGATGTTTAGAGAGAAGATGACCTCTTATCATAGAATGGTTAGAGTTGGGAGGGATCTTAAAGATCACCTCGTTCCAACCCCCTCTCTTCCCCTGCTACTCTCAAGCCGAAACAATCTTGTTTTCTTCCTTTTCTGGTTTTATTTACTGGGTGGGGACGTATGCTGCCGGCCCCAGAGCTCACATAGCACTTAAATGGGACTCAAATGCTCCCTGAAATCAAAGTGCTGAGCAAAATCCCATCCCAGTGCCCGGGGGAGAGCGCTGCTGCCTCTTCTCTGGCACTAGGGACAAGACGATGCAAGAAGCCCCAGCTAGGTGTGATCACGGCTGCGCCCAGGGTGGCAGAAATCCCATGAGGTGGGAAAATCTTATAGATGAGACCTTGTGGTCAGGATAAGAAAAGTCAGGGCAGGTGAAAAATAAACCAAAGCATCGGGGCCTGGCCACAGGGGTGAGGAGATGGCAGAGATATGGGTACTGCCAGTGGCACATTGTGCCAAGGACAGCTGATGCAGGGAATAGCACCTCTCACATGGGTATATTTATAAACACATTATAGTCATCACTTCTGTATGAGTGATACATTCCTTTTCCCAGCAGCATTCAAGCTTAAATTTGACCTTTTTTCATTCCCTTGCCTACTCTGATGTCTGTGGGAATTATTTTAGAGGCACCAATATGCCAGCTCAGTTGTATCTGGGACTCTCAGCATCACCTGAGAAAATAGCTAAATAACACCAACCGCAGCTGAAAACGACGAGAATACTCTAATGTCTCCAGGTTGTGGCTCCATCCTCCCACAGTCGTCCCCAGCCCCTCTGGTAGCTGCTGGTGGTTTGTCCTGCTCTCTCCCACGCGTTGCAAGACACGCGTGGGAGGCTGGCACGGCTCGGCAGGGCTCGGGCAGGCAGCAGCCAGGGCTGCCTTGCACAGGAGTTTGTTAAATCTCTCCAATAGAGCCTAGAAAGTGTGAGCGGCTCCTCCCAGCACTAGTTGGGGGCTAGACTGGCTGCGGGGGATTAATCAAGCAAAGGGTACTAATAGGAAACAGTGACAGATGTCAAGCGTGTGGCGCTCCTATATATAATTTGGCCTTAAAACACAAATTCATGAGTTCCTGTTTGCTTTCGTAATGTTGGAAGGTGTCTGTCACCATGGTATCTGCGTGCTGCAGGCAGGACAGAACTAGGCTCTTCTCCACACCAAAAAAAGCAGAGCTTTTTTTTTCCTTGGGAATGGTGTAATGCCCATCTTGAGCTGTGGGGAGAGGCTGGGGGGTGTGCGTGTGATGGTGCTACTGAGGGACCCCAGATGGAGACAGCTTGTGGGCTCTCCTCCCTCCTTCTCCTCCCCAGCCGGTGCTGGAGCAGGGACACAGTGTGTTGGGGACAGCTGTGGTTCCTTGGATGGGGAATATTTACCAGGGCGGATATTTTAAAGATGCCTCAGAATTAAGGCAGTGACGTGAATGAAGCCAGGGACCCTTATGGCTCCTGCAGACTTAGGAAGAAGAAACCACAGCTATTGCACTTGGCTTACGTGTTGTGCAAAATCTGGCAGACACATTATTTGTAATGAAAGATTAGAATACCTCCACAGTGAGTTCAGAAAGTACAGACCCATGGAATGTGTGGCAGAAAACTTTTACAGAAGAAGAGGAACGGGTGAAAAAAAGGCTCCTGAATAAATATAGGTAGTTTAGAAGCCAATGAATATATTGGCCATCTCACTTTGGAGGCCTATGCCCACTTGTGTGTTGAGGTCCCACACAAACTCTAGGCAAACGCTGACAGCCTTTCTCCTGCCCCTGGGATGACAGAGGCCTTGTAGCGGGAAAAGGAAACGTGCAGTGATCTCAGAGCAGTCCTTTTCCTTTTTAGGGGTGGTGGGAAGCATAAAGTCTTTGTGTTTGGAGGAAACTGTGCATTCCTGTACTACCTTGGGGCAGGTAGGTCAGCATCATTTCCCTGCCAAATCCCCACCTGCATAATGACAGCGGTCAGCTCTGTGTGGAAATCAATTAAAGAGTAATCCCCCAAAAAACGCTACCCAGGCTTTTAAGGTAAATGCACAGTTTCCTTGGACTAATTATGGGTCCAGCTGGGGGCTCTCAGTGGGCCCCATGTTGCACATGTACAAGCAGCAAGCCTGTTCGCTATTAGGGACACAATCCAGTTTCAACTGAAAGTACCCAGGGTGCAGTTTTGTCTGCTTTCCTTACAACTCAGCCCAAAACAAATTAGCTCACCTGGAGATCCTCTGGTTTGCACTCCCCGAGGAGAAAGCACTTTGGAGAGACTCAATCAATGAGCCTGTTAGGAAAGACAGGGAAAAGCTGTCTTTTCAAAGCTGGGAAAAATCCAAACTTTTTACTCAGGGTTTGGGACCTCAGGGTGGAGATGAGGGTGCTGAATGGTAGGTGAGATGAAGCTCTACCCAGCTGGCAGAGATGTTCCTGTACTTATGGATTTGGATGTTGTCTGTGAAGGCTAGAAGAAGTAGGCAGCTTGAGGGAGGTTGTGACTTCCCAGCTTGCCTGCCTTCCTCAACCCAAAAGCTTCTGCAATTTAGCATGAGAGAGAGAGAGCACATAAAACACATTTTAGAATGGGGTTAGAGTAGTGCCAAAGTGGTAAACTGAAATAAATTTAATAGCTTATGATAATAAGCAAACTGGCTTTTAAAACGGTCCTGCTTTCATTCAATGAAAGTAATAAGTATCTTATTTTTTATTTTCTATTTCTGTTTCGGAATAAACTCAACATGCCTTGTTTGTATTAAAACTTCCTTTGCGCGGAATAAAATAACTGTAAAGCATGTCCTTTCATCTACAAGGGCTTGTGTTCACACTCCCCACCCTTTAAAATTCATATGAATTTCAAGTTTTTCATTGCGTTGGAGAAGCAACCTATTTGATGTAGGCTTGTAAAAGAGAGGAATTACATATGTGTTTTGAATAGCAATATCTGCTTTCTTCTTGCGAAGGGTCGAGTGGAAATACACTCTCCATGTATAATTAGAAATGTAGAGGGCTGACTACAAGATTAAAAATGATTGCAACCGTCTGTGATAAAAAAAAAAAAAGAGTAAAAAAAAAAAGAGTGAAAAAAAAAAGAGAAACTTAGAAAATCATCAAACACATGTATTCTTAATAACCTCATGAGAGAACACCATTGTTTGAAGACAGGGCAGCAGGCAGGCATTTGTAAGGTCTGGCAGTAAGGAAAGCAGTACCGGGGAGTCAACTGAGTCGGGCTGAACCATGGTCGCAGTGACGGAAACAGCCTTATTCCTCCTGGAACAGGCCAATTTGCAATGGGAGGTGTCTGCATCACGCCCCTCTGGGCATCGCAGGCTGGCGCTGCACTGGGAAATTCAATGGGCTACACGGGAGGGAGTTCTCTCATCTTCCACGAGATGTTATCAATGTACTTGTCACATTGAAGAAAAGATTTTTTCCTAATCAATCAGGCACACCATCAGATCCTATAAATAAAGCTTTCCACAGCCTGCAACTGCCAGACTGGAATGAGGCAGCTCTTCCACTTTGCTCAGCAGATATTTGCTTCCTAGGGTGGTGGCGATATTAAAATAGACTTAAGTAAAGAATTATGCCCTGAAAAGTATGTCAAATGCCATCCCCCTCCTAACCTTTCAGGTGTGCAACTGGTAAAAGCTTTTGCCAATGCAAAAATTTCCAGGATCAAGGCTTAACTCTTGCACCCTCCTGTCACTTGCTGGAATTATTTTTAAAACTGTATTTTCCACAGTTACTAATTCTTTGAGTCCCAACCACAAGTCCCGGCAGACTGGGAGGCAAGTAGGGACGGTGCAGGGAGGAAGAAAGCAGCCTTGGCCACGGCTACTCTTGGTTAATGTGAGAGTATCTTTGGTATCTGCTTGCTGGTAACCTGGAAAGCACCTGGTAGAGACACTTAACCAGAGAGGTTAATATCACCTTTGCCAAATAAACTGTATTACTATTTACCATAGTCCCATTTTAGCCCTCCTGAGTGGTGGCTAGGAGCCAGAGTCTCCCACCCCATGGGGCACGCTTAACTGGGAGAAAAGTGGGTGTTTCCACAACACCTAAAATACTTCAGCCCAAGTCTGTGCCCTGGCTCACGACAGGTTACACTGATCTTTTTTCTCTCTGCCTCATGGTGCTGGTTTTTTGGTACCTGGCGTGAAACCTGGGACTGAAACCATGGCCCTCTGTGGCACTTGGTCACCGCTGCCAACGAGATGGACATTGAATAAGACTTTTAAGCCAGCAGAGTAGGCGCGTCCTTCCCCTGCTCCTGCAGTGCAGGTCTGTCATCTGCTCGCGATGACCAGCTGCATAGCAACGAGTTCAAAACTCCCAGGAGTTAACCAGCTGCAGATGTTTCCCTCCTTCTCCTCCCTCTTCCCTTAACCCTGTTTGGGAGAAGTGACAAACCCAGGCTGCCTGCCGGCCTGCCGGCAGGTCACCAGCGGCGCCGGAGCAGGGAACCACGGGGGACAGATATGCCCCCAGCGCTGTGTGCGCGCTCAGCGGGTGTCTGTGCCACGTACACGCTCCGCCGGGCATTGGTGCTCGGCATCACCCTCGCCGTCCTACGCAACGGGACAGTTTTAAACCCCACGCAACCTTTAAGGGTGTGTTTCTTACATGGCTTTCCCTATTTCTGCCAGAAAATAAACTCTCGGTCCAATTAAATGTTTGAATTTAGTTGTAATCAAGACTAGTTGCTGGCTCTCCCTCGGCTAGACCCCCAGGGCTGTAAGAAGTTTACCACCATGCCCTATATTCTCCCCCGCCCTCTCTGCTGGATCAGGCTGGTGAGTACCTGCCTGCCACCGGGGCTCAGAGGCCGGCTGGGTGCTGCCACATCTCCCAAACACCACGTTGAAGATGCTCTTCCGTGTGATTGATGGTCTTCATTGCGGCCGGGAAACATTGAAAGGTCTTCTTTAAATGAATTTGGGATTGGGAACATTTACGTGCTAAACTTGGCTTCAGTGACCCAGAATATATAAACTAGATCAGGTTTTTTTAGCGGAGTTATTGAGAGGCTACTTTTAACTAGTGACTCGAAATTACTACCAAAAAAAAAAAAAAAAAGAGGAAAGAAATGGGGAGTGAGAGAAGTCATTTGTACCGTGTGCCTGTGTACATCCCTTGGGGTGTGCGGTGGAGGATGCCACTCGCGTTGTAATTAACCGCTAACACACACACACACCCTCCCCGCAAACCCGGGCACGGCAGAACGGAGGCCAAAAGGTGCCACGTGCCCTTTCCGAAACGCACATTTCACACACCCCCCACCACACCCCCCCTAATTAAGATCTCTCATTTCCACGGCAAAACAGCCTTTCCCGCACCCCCTGGATAGACGGAGGCCCTGCCCTGCCCGCGTCCCGCCGCCAGCCCTCCCTGCAGGCACCGCCGCC
>VXAK01025833.1:35116-53456 GCA_013399435.1 Arenaria interpres | reverse complement strand
TTCCGCTGCGGGGATGGGGCAGCGGCCGGTGCCGGTGGCCGGCGGGAGCGAGGTGCCTCCGCCAGCGCTGGGTCGCCTCCGGAGGTGGCTTTCCCCGGGGGGAAGCCGAGGAGTAGCAGCCTTTCTGCTGGCTGGGGGCAGGGGCGGGCTGGCGGTGTATGCTCTCCTCGCGTGAGGGATGATGAGAAGCCGGTGTCAGCCCAGATGGAACCCCCCGGGCGTGTAAATCCTTGGGCTATCACGTTATTTACAGGGTGTTTTAGAAATTGTACGTAACTTCTGAGACGCGAGGCGCAGCGATGGTTAGATGAACCAGCACGGCTCACGCGCCTGTGGCACCGCGCCGGTTGAGACTCTCCCATAATGTATGAATTAAAAGGAGTCCACAAAATCTCCCGAAACCGCTGCAGGAGCCCTCGGCTGCGATGACACGCGTGATGAGAGATGTGTGCCTCACCACCCACATCCTACAGCCTCGCCACTGGCGTGCTTCTTTTTCCTATGATTTTCTCTTTTTTTGAGGCATTCCGTCCCTTTACTTCCTGTGAAGTCATCTGGCTCAGGGAGGTGGGGATTTCCCCCTAAACCCTTGAATCGCAACTAAATGGTGAGGAATCTGGGTGAGTGCTGGATGTGATAAATAAGCTGACAGAGGAGTAGGACAGCTGCCACGCAGGACACTTTTTCCAAAGCCTGAACACTGTAGCCCCAGTGCCCTGACAACCTGACAGGTAACATCCTTAATTACAGTCATTTGTGCAGAAAGTTGGCTTTAAAAAAAAAAAAAAAAATTCATTTCTGTGGTTTAGGAGCTTACTTCTACAGCGTTATCTGATAAACTCCTGGTGCCCCGAGCTGCTGGAAGCATCAGCAGTGCTTGAAACTCTTTGCCTCCGGGTATGTGCTTAACTAGGTGAGGTGTCACCGAAGGAATTTTGCCTGCTCACCTCTGTGAGGATTTTCCTCCTCCATCCTTCCGCTCCTCCTGCGAGCACAAAGGCACTGGAGGGCATTCGCGGCTGCCTCGTGCTCTGACTTGTCCTGCTGAGAGTCAGGGTTTTCGGGTTGTGCCGTGCAACCCAGCCGCCCGGGTGCTCCTCAGCAGCACGTGGAGCCAGGCTGAAGCAGGATGGGTGCCTGGCTAAGGCCATCAGGTAGCCCAGCGTCCTGAGAGCATCTTCCCTGGGTAGGGCTGAACTGCCAGTTCTCTTACACTCACAAGCGATCGGAGTTTCCCGCTCTGCAGGCGTGAGTTTTTCAGTGTGTGTGGCCCTGGAGAGGATTTCCTCAACCCTCCATCCAACCAGCCGTCTTGGAGGCACCTGAACAAGGAGGTTTTCGATTTGCTTTCCCAGTCTTGTCTTCACTCCCGCAATGCCAGGATTCCGCTTCCCTGGCGCACAGGGAGGAGGAGGAGAAAGAGGTATTCCAGCTCTGCTCCTTCCGTTTCCCACCTGGGCAAAGGGAAAGGGCTGTTGGCAGCCCAGACCCCACCGGGAAGGGGAATTTCACCTCCTGGCCAACTTGGAGGAGATGTTTGATGTCCCCCATGGTACTGCTGTACCCTCCAGCATGGTCTGGGCTGTGTCTGTAGCACCCAGACCTATGGCCCTGTGAGATGCAGGGACTCAGTACCTTCAAGGCTCACTAAAACCAGATTGAAGACAAAATCTCTCTTTTTATTTTTTTTCTTCCCCTGCCCCTGACATTTTCCTGTGGTTCAGTGTCTTGCTATTTATAACGAAACCTTGCCTTGCCCTGCTGGAAGCCCAAGTGTTTGTAAACATGAAAATCATGAAGTTAAACAAGCCAGGAAGCAGCTACAGAGGAGATAGACTGGCTTGCTCTAACTGCTAGCAGAATATGTCAGCAAAAAGGGAAATTTCAGTATTCTAGGCCTTTGCTGGTGTAGTCTGGAATGATCTCGTCACCAGGGATGTGATGTGAAAGCAGCTGTTGCTTCGAGTGAAAGCGTTTCTTGGGCCGGTTTATGTTACCAGGAATCCGGTATAGATGTTCTATTAAGAAAAATAAAATCCTGAGCAACTCCTATGAAATTAGAGAAATAAAGAGTACTTTCTGCTGTAGGTACCTATATGTAGTTGCCCCTTATTTGTGCTCCAAGAGAAGGCAGGGCAGGGACCGCTGTGCTGGGGCAGGTGTGACCCGTGATGGTTCCATCTGGCCTCAGCTTTGCTGCCCAGCTGGTGCTGCGCTCCTCGCCTTTGGGTCAGATGTGGTGCTGGGAGAAGAACCCTGACTTCTTCGCCCCTGCTTCCTGTCCCTGGCTGGCAGCGTCCGAAGCAGGTTTCAGGAATTTCTGGTGGTCCCCAAGACTGCAGTGACCTGTGCTGAAGGATGTTGGTCAGGCTGGAGTCACGGGAGAAGGAAATTTGAACTTCTAAGGAAACACTAACATGATTTTAGGAGGTTTTCAAGGCAAGGAAGATCTGGGCTGACATGCAAGAAGGGGTCAGGAGTGCTACATCTGGACTAAATAAAACATTTTTGCTGAAAAGGGAAATTTGGTCACATCTGTACGTGCAGGAGTCTGCCCCAAGTCGCAGGGAAGGTTGGAGAAAGTGAATATTAATTACGTTGGAATGGCTGTTGGTTAGCTTCCAGATGGAATTACACAACACAAATGAGATGTGAGAACCAAGGCTGGTTCCTCGGGTCACAGACAGGGTAATGGTGACTGAGAAGCTCCTACCAGGAGCATTTGAGAAGAGGCTGGCAATTTCTGCTCTTTTGGCAGCCCTGTTAAATGATGCTGGTGAGAGAACCATAGGACCAGCCAGGTTGGATGGTGCTGGGCTGCGAGTCTGTCCCTCCTGGCCATACCATTTCCATGGGCAGGTAATTCTCAAGATGTAGGTTTGTTGTAATGCCAGCCAGGTCTCTTAACACCACGTCAGTTTGGTGGCTCTGGGAGGGTTCACGTGGGTCAGGTACCTATGGGAAGATGATGTTTAGAAATAGAGGGTGTTTCCTTCTCTCTCCCCAGATGAGGGTGAAATGACTGTTCGTAGAGCTGCAGTTGGGCAGGCAAGCTGCCTGCAAGCCCACTGTGACACACACGAGCCCAATGGCTTGCGATAGATGGCTCTTCAGTCTGCTGGACATCTACCTGAGAGAGGAAATTACATCCTTTTTGAAGGCAGTTGATGCTTAGAAGGTTCGTCAAAAAGGTGCTTGGACCAATCTCATCACCCAGCTGTGGGAAGCCTGCCACCCCCAGTTTTTCCCCCTTTGCTCAACTCCTGGCTGTATCTGAAGCAGTAACAAATGTGCTGTGAGATGATTTATGGTGCTTAGGAGCTGTTGAGGTGCTCGGGAAGCAACAGCGCTCTGCTTGCCGTTTCACTAATGGCTCTAATAAAATCCAAATCAGCGTTAATGGTTTTAATATTCTTTCCACTGCCTCTCCGAGGATGGTAATTACAATCAATAGGGTGTATTTTCTGAAAATAATATCTGCAAATTCCAGAGTCAATTAAAAAAACACTTGCAGGAGAAGAAATGGCTCAGCCAGCCGACTTACCCCCGAAAAGAGACTTGGGTGCGTGTGACAGCGTGTAGATGGATGGCACTACGGAATGGATTTTGCTGTCCACAAAGCGGGCTTATTGCAGGCAGTGGTGATAAAAGCTCATCCCTGCAGCCTCCAGGGCTTCTGCAGAAGCCTCCTGTACGGGTAAGGGTGTGCCGGAGTCTGTATTTTCCCTTTTTGTCACTAAAATATTCCTACATACGCTGTCAAGACAGATAGATGCCCGTTATCTGGTACCTTTGGCAGTGCATACAACAGATCACACAGCAGCACCGTCTGCCCAGACACATAACTTACCCTCAGGCCTGTGGACTTGTGCATTTACAGTGTGTTAGGAAGTTAAATTTGTTTCCTTTGGTCCTCGAGGCTGTCTGGAGTTGGTGGAGGCGGGCATGATTCTCTCGCTTCTTTCAGAGATGTGTTTGATCGGTGGCCAGCTGCCCACGGAGATCTGTGGACCTCTTTGGTTGGGACTCTGAAAGGCAGCAAAGAAGAGCCAGAGCTGTTGGTGACAGTCTTAAATTCACTATCTGTAGTTTGGAAAAGTGTCGGGTCTGCATTTGAAAACAGTTGGAAACCTCTGCACAAGGCTTTAAGGGCTAACACAGGAGATATCAAAAGCTAGCAGGATGGAAGTTATCATGGACCATGTGAATACCTGTTTCTTCTGCCTGTGGCTTTATTGATGTCTCCCCTCATGGCTGCTGAAAATTTGAGGGTAATTCAAAGTACATATTACAGTGTGGGATTAAATCTTCTAATAATTAGCCCTGGGATAAGGGTCTGGTTTTGATGGAGCGGTAGGGCAGGTCTGAAGAGGGAGCTAGATCAGAGCAGCCTTGGTGGAAGGGAGGAATGTGTAGACCAGATTGGCAAGAGGCAGTAGAGGAATGAAGGGAGTAATGATGCTTCTGTGCCCGATGGACACTCGTTAAAGCCCCATGAGAGTATCGGGGCTGAGGAGAGGAGAGGACTGAACGCAGGCTGGGATCAAGTGCAGAGCTTTTGTGTTGCACGTCACAAAGCTTTGATCTACTTGGGTGTGTTGTCCCTAGCATTTAGGAAGGAAATATTTGTTTGAACATTGGCAGTGGGTTTGTTCTCACTTTAAATAAATGATAATTGCTTAATTGAGCTTGCTTAAAGTGTTAGGTTCCTCAACCTTAGATGATGTTCGATGTTGTCTTGGCTGCGAGTGTTGGGAGCGGGAAGTAACAGCCAGGGGTTTAATGCCTGAAAGCAATTTTCCCCAGACAGGAACCGTCAGTGCATTAACTTCTGACACACTAATTTTCAAAATCAAACTTCTGGCTTGCAGGAAATTGCATTTCTGTCATTCGTACAGCATAGAGGCCCAGCAAGACCTTCTCTCTCCACCTGACAGCTCTTTCACCTATTCGATTTGCCCATTTAACTCTTCATCAGGCAACTGAAGAAAGTCAAAGGAGTGATAGAGGGGTGCTTGGGGGCACTTCATTTGTTTTAAGGCTTAGCCAACATGAAAACCAAACCTTTTAGCTGTGGAAAACACTGTGATTTCCATCAAACCGGGGGGGTTGTGCTTGCTTTGTGCCTGTGACCCCCGCAGCATCCCTGGGTGTGGGAGGTATGGCAGTGAGCGCTGCGTCGCTGCTGTGTTCTGCTGCAAAGGAATCCAAGCGGCACTGTACTTTGGCCACTTTCCACCCAGCTCAAAGGTTAGATGGGGCTGGCAAGATATTAATGATTCTGCCAAAGTGTGCAGTGTCATTAAGCTAAGAAAACATCCACAGGTACTCTAAAGTGCTTGTTCCTTGAAGAGCGTTGGTAATTGCATAGATCGGAAAGATGTATGTTTGCTGCCTCTGAAACTGGGCCAGGTAAAATGCTCACTATTAATAATCTTGAGCAAAAACTTTATCTCCATTGCTGCTGCAGAGCCTTTCGTTAAAGAAGGTGCTAAATACATGGGGTGACACCGTACGGATTCTTTTTTTGATGAATGATTCTCCTTTGTTTGGATATTACTATTGCGTGAATTCCTCTGTGTGATGGACCCCAGCGAGCTGGCAGTGCTTCCCAGTCGACTGGTAAGTCACTGGTTTGTGTGGGATGTGGAAATCGCCAAAACAAGCTGGGGAAGTTGGGTTGTTCTAATGCTAATTGCGTTGCAGGCAGGAGTAAATCCTTTAATGTACTTGTATGTGATACTGAAGCGTGCTATTCGTGGGGCTGGCTATATAAGGCCAATGAGTGTGTTTTAAAAGAGTATTTGTGGTATTGGGTGTAATAAGTGGCAGATTCTAAGGATTTCTAAAGAGACAAGTGATCCTTTAGCAAGTAATAATTTTTGTTGTCTCAGTACATAATTTTGTCGGCGTGATCTTGAAATCTAAGGATTCTGCAGTCTGGAGCCCCGTACCCCTCCCCTGCTGCGCCTTCACTCGTACTTTCAAATTCCCACTTAAACATAAGTGACTGTCTCAGGTTGAAATCGCAGTGGGCAGCAGGCACACTTACTTGATGGGATAATAATTATGTGCTTGTGCATCCGTTTCTTGCATATTGTGTGTGATAAATGCAAGGTAGTGTTTTTTCGTTCTCAGAATTGACCTGTGCTGTGTAAAACCTGTTATTTTTGCTGCGGACAGACAGCAGTTACTGCGGTTGCGCTCTGCCTGGCAGTGGAGTAGGATGGAGTGTCTGTAACACCTGGCGCTGTGGAAAATAACGCTCTATGTGGAGAGAGAAATTATAGGCAGAGGGTGTTTAAAAATCGTATGAAAAGTATTTATTCAGTGCAACTCAAACCACATTGCAGATCTACCGAGGAGCACTCGAAAGCCAGGCTAGCTCTGCCCCAGCAGCGGTTGCCAGAGCTGCTGCTGACAAAGCCTTTCATGAACAAGGATTAAACTCACCAGGCCCTCAAACTCTCACGGGCACTTAGAAAAGGTAATAAAATAAATGTAGCATGCAGAAAGCGATAGGGTTGAAGTCTAACCAGGTGGAGATTGCTGGAGGAGCCGGAATGGGAAGCAGTGATTTGCTAAGGACGGAGCAGCTCCTCCTGCCCTGCCGGCATTGCCCCCGTGCAGCAGGTGGGCAAATGGTCCTGGGGCTGTCACAGAGAAGTCTCTGCCCTTTTCCTGATCCTGCATTTATAGGGCAGGACCGTCCTCGACTCCAAAGCTAATGGTCATCGTTGTTGCACAGGGACTTCAGGCTTGTCTGCTGAAACTCCCTATTTAAATATTTTAGATAATACTCCAAATACCCCCAGCACCTTACCAGGTGTGTTTATGTTAACAGCAGAATTTGCTTGGAGATGATATGGGCAGCAAGAATTGTTGTGATTTATTTCCTTATGTCTCTCTGCCTGGATTTAAGGCAGCTTTGCACTAACTGGCTGCGGGTTGGAAAACCAAGTGCAATACTTGGTTATTTTTTAAAGTTTGTGTAGAAACCGGAAGGAGAGAAAGAACTGGGTTCTGGCTGCATTCGGGGCATCACTTCTCCTACTCCTAACAGTGCAATCAGTAAAATTAATGTCTGTGGCATAAAGGCGGGTCCCTCTCTCCTGCAGAGGCAGGTGGGCTTGGAGCACCTGAGCCAAGCCATGCTTCTGCAATAACGTCTTATTGTAAAGAGCATCTAGAGAAAGATTTCTCCAGGCAAAACCAACCTGTACTGCTTCATGGTGGGCTTTATATGACTCCTCAGTAATGCTTCTGTAGCATCAGGGCTACATTCCGTTGCATCAATGTATTTATCTGTGCCCAAACACACAAAATAAAAAGTGGGTATGCAAGGGATACTTGAGATTTACTCTCACGTCTTAAGAAAGCAAAGGATATATAGAAAGCCAAAGTGAGCTTCCCCGCACTGTGTGATACAGTTTGTAAACGTCCCTGTGGGAAACAAACCAGTATTTTGGCCAAGCTGCCTCTGAGGAGTTGGTACACTTAGCTGTGCTAATTACTGTACTTACAGCACAGCCAGGATGCAGCAGTGCATCCCAAAGGAGGTTTACAGGGAGCACCATTTCATATTTGGTGGGAAAGATGGACTTTTGTGATGTTTTTTGAAAGGAAATCCCATTATGAAGCTGTATAAAATTCCCAAGTTAAGTTACAAAAATGAGGTATAATCACCACTGGAAGAAAATCTGATTACCCAGTTTCTCCCAGTGATGCACTTTAGGTATTTATTTTTCAAAACAAGTAGCTCTTTAAGATAATTACATCATTTGATCAGTTCATTTTTTTCTAAGGCTGGTCATCTTGAATCACAAGTTCCTCTGGCCAGGGGCTGCTCCCCCAGAGAGGCATCCCCAGCCGAGCATCGCAGGTGCAGGGCAGAATGACACCGCTGAGGAGAGGCTACAGCTTCTCCAGCAGCAGGGTTTGCTCTATGCTGGCTGTTAAAAAAAATTCTGCTTTTGCGTGAGAATTTTCCTTAGCTATAACTAAAAAAGATTTGAAAATATTTCTTCCAGCTGACACGCTAACCTGGATCTGTAATCGATCCTGCTTCCGTAAGCAAAGCACTGGTGGCTTCAGTGGAAAACAAGTTTCCCTCTTGCAATTATCTGCAGTTGTTGCCTTAGACGTGAGGTGCTACATAAGTGCTCTTCTCTTCAAGGGTTTCCAGCTTTTCCAAGCACTTGTATCATTCTGGAGCACTTTGTCTTTCCCTGTCGCGTCTATGGAGTCATTTGTGACACAGAAGTGGTAGATCTTATTTATATCACCAATCTGGGTTTCCTGCTCAGTGATCTATAGATCTCCTTTAAATGAGAAAATCGCACTTAGGCCATTTATTTCAGCTCGTCTGTGCTTTGTTAAAATGAAATCCGAGCGTTTGGCTGGGCTGGAGGAAATAGTTGCAATTCAGAGGGGCTGGGGAGGAAAGGGAAGTGCTGGGCTGAGATTTAATCCTCTCTCAGCTGGTAGATGGCAACGCTAAAAAAAGAGAACTATATTAAAGCGCTTAATTCTTTATGCATATAAAAGCTGCTAGTATGTATGGTCCATAGGGAATTGTGATGCTTTTAGTGAGTTATTAAAAATTTAATCTAAACTTTTTATTTAATGTAATTCCTATATTGAATTTATTAAAGAGGGACTTGGGGAAATATCAGAATTCTGTACCTGAGTCTTGTGTGGCCATACTCTTCTCTGTCTCCTTTGTCTGATAGGAGGTTGAAGATAAACTCTTCTTGGTAGTTAAAAAAAATTAATCTGTGAGTCATTTTTCCTTACTGAATTCTCTATGCTGTGCATTTGCATTAATACATAACATCCAATAGCTTAGCATATATCCTGGCACAATCTAGCTGGCCTTTTCTTTCTTCTTCTGCTTTCTCATCTATTATTTCTCAGGTTGAAAATTGTAAAGCCCAGCTTCTGGCTGTGCCTTGCAAAGATGAAAGAGGCTTTTTCTTAGGAGGAAGTCTCCCAGCTTGTTACTTCTGTAGGCTGACCTGGGAGCTGTTGGGGGCAGCAGGGAAACATCCTGTAGCCTTGAAAAAACATCTTTGGAACCTTTTCCAGTTGTCTGATGCTGGGAAGGGCAAAGTAGGTGAAAATCAGGGCATGCGCCTGCAGACGAGACCTCTGTACAGCCTTGTTCCCCCTCTTCTCTTGCAAGTTTTTTAAAACGTATCCTCAAATGACCAAAATGGCTAATATTTGCATACCTTAAGACTATTTAAAGTGTACAGAAAAGTTGCTTGGGAGCTTATCCAGTTCTTCTCCATGCACAAATGCTGGATGAACTGTACCTGTTTCCCAACAAATATCGGTCCAGGCTGTCTTTAAGGTGCGTGGATGAAGGTTTCTCACATTTTACAATTAGTACCATCTGTCCCTATATGCCATATACATATATATTTTTTGCTTGCCACTCCCCATCCCAGCCCTCTGCACGGCTTGGTCCGACACAAAGTGGACAGCTGTGTTATCCCTGGGGAGCTGCACTGCCGTTACAGGATGGCTCTGAAGTTCCGTCTGCGCTGACACGTTGTCTGCAGTCCCTCCTGCCTTGTTATCTGTACACTTTTGTACTCATGAAATGATGTGGACATAGAACTAGCTGAAGGTTAATATCATTGAAATTGCTGATATTAATAATAGATGCTGGAGAGCTTCTGCAGCATCTAAAAACTCTTCTGAGGGCTTCAGCTTTTAGGAAGCCATGTGCTAACAAGGCTGGAGCTTGCAGCCAGTGTTGTCTGTAGAACTTAACACACTGCTTAAGGCATGCGTGTTAATTACTCTTAGTTTTTTGTTTGGTCCAGTGCAAAATGTAACTGGACTAGTTTGATGTCTGAATCCAACCCTGCAGATGTCTCTGCTTTTATCCCCAAGGGACAGCATTTCATCCCAGAGACAGAGCCAAATTGCTTGACGTAGTAATTGTAACTTTATTAAAAATTTTTTTTGCTTGTTAAAGTAATGTATTTGGAGGAACACTAGTAAACATGTAACATAGCACATGTCTGGCAGAGAAATAACAGCTTCTGGGAAAATAAACTTTTGACAGTGAAGGCCACCAGAAGTATCTCCGTGCCTTGGGCATGCTGCTGCTGTTTGCAGGTTGGTGATGGGTACTCCCTGGGGTAGTACCTGCTGCAGCAAAGCAAAGTGCTCCTCTGCTCCCCAGAGCAGCGCCCTGTGAGCCAAGGTAATTTATTTTGAAACTTTAAGCTGTATGTTGCTGCCTGTGGCACTAGCATTCCCATCACCATCTCTTTTTTCCTCCCATGGGTCTGGTATTTGGTATCCGCCAGTCTCGTTCTCCCTTGTCCCCTGCAGACCAAGCTGTGCCATGATGGGCTTCAAGCCAGGCTCTGGTCTCTTGGTGAGGTGGCAATGCAAGCTCCAGCACAGCCCGTGCCACTCCAAACAGTTTCCTACAGCCCATGCGTGACATGCAGAAACACAGCCCCAAGCAAGGACAAACAAAATGTCAAATAATTGCATTTATTGTAAAGAGCTTTGCTTTGCTCTCTTGGGTTGGTGCATCGGTGGCTTGGAGCTAACGATGACCCATCAGGTGCCAAAGCCAGCTTCTCTGGAGCAGCCGAGGACAAACCATGCAGCTTTCTCTGATCTCCAGCAGTAGCTCTTTGGGCCAAAAGATATTTTACTGACTCTCAGTAGAGAGCTAATTGAGTAGAGAACCACAGCCAGCCCAGGGGAAGGTGCAGGGGCACAGGGAGGTCATCCAGGTGTGTGCAGGCTGCAGGGATGCTCCTCGGAATAGAGGTGCCGGTGAAGGGGTGACCACGATTCCTTGGTTTACAAACCAAGGCTCCTGCCTGACTGTTGCTCTACTTTCATGTTAAAATGCTATTTATTATCCTTCTGCTCTGGGCTTGCAGCTCCCGGCGGAGGTGATGGGGAGAGAAGCTGTGCAGCAGAAAGCGAACACCACCTCTGAGCATTTTATTTCTGTGAGCAGCTTTTCCTCAGCTCCTTTTGCACTGATAGTTTGGAAAATCCAAAAAATATAAACTGTGATTTCTCTGTAGAGAGAGTCTGAGACCCCAAACCAGCTTCTGCTTAACGGCACGTGGAGAGGTTGTGCTAATACCCAGTTGCTGGGGAGTTCCTGCAGCTTTGCAAAAAGATCACTGGGCTTGTTTGCGAGGTTTAGGCTTAGTCCTAGGGCCACCTCAGCCTGCCCCGGCGACGCAGGGGTGTAATGGTGAATTTAATGTCCTTGACGTTACATGCAGAAGTCAAATACAACATTAAATGCAGAGGCCGTGGGAGGGCACGGGATGGGGTGAGTACTCCCATTCCCCTGGCCAGCTGCAAGGGCTGGTATCGGGCCAAGGCAGGGGTTTTATTTGCAGCGCTGCTCTCTTTTCTTCATTATATTTGACTTCGCGTCTGTCTTCACAAGTTTTGAAATCCTAAAGACTTGTTTCACCGCTTAATTTTCGTTAGTCTGTTTAAACTTGAAAATTATACTGGAATAGCGCATGGAGCCTGAATGCACTGTTGCTGGAAAAGGGGCCCAGAGAGCTGAATGCTGTTTCGGATGAGCGTGATGCTTAGAGAAGCCCAGAAGACAGCCCCTATCATGAGAACAAATGGTAATCCTCTGTGTTTTGGCCTAGGGAACAAGGAGCCACTGTGTGGAAACGCGGCCCTGACGCGCTGCTCCCGCTCCCAGGTATTTTGAGCACTCTCAGGGATTTTCACATTTGAGGTGCTGGAAAGCTGCCGGCAGTCGCTTTGCTGGGCTGGGATGTCCAGGTGGCCAAGGTGTGACTTCGGGTGAGGTGGTCCTGGAACATGCCTTTAGCACCCAGCAGCCTCCAGCGGAGCCTGGGCAGGATGAGCTGCTACACGTCTGCTGGACTGAGGGACAGGGTGGTGTCACTTGTGTCACCTTGGCAAGGCGATGGCCCTGCTTATTTGGGTGCTGGCTGGGTGGAGCGCGGCAGGACTGCCGTGATGCTGTAATTGCAATTAGCACCAAGAGAGAAGATGAGGGGAATGGTGAGGTTGGTGTGGCCGAGTGCTGCTGGAGCAGCCTTGGGGGAGGTTCCCATCAGGCTAAGCCGTGTTTGATTATTCATTGATTATTGATTGGTCCCTCTGTTGTCCTATGGCTTCATCCCAAGATAAAACACTGCACATTGCACCTTACCCTTTCTACTCATCCAAATTAATCCTCCAGGAGCAAGCACTGCCTTTTCTTGCCACTCCTGCCATCAGTGACTCGATCATCATTCACCTCAAAGGTTCAATTTTGACACAAAGATGGTGTAAGTTAAAAAGAAAAAAACAAAAAACCAACAACCTATAATAAACCCCTCACATGCCTGCCTGTCTGTCAATATTGGTCCAATTCCAGCAGACACCCTAAAATGAATCACCCGTGATCTTTATTCCGTTTAAAGACTTGCAGAAAACAATACACCACATTATTAGTAAAAGCTGAAGGCTGCCAGAGCAAGTCTGCTCGGAGGAAAAGAGTGCCTGAGGCAGAACAGGACAGGGTGGGGGGGGGGGAGAATCTGATTTAAGAGACAAGAGTCATTCTCTTGCTCTTATATGGTGTGGCTCTGCCACCAGGCAGCAGCCCCGCGCGGCTCCCTCGCTCCATGACTAATAAGGCTCAGCTGGGATCCACCCTTGCTTATCCTGTTATTTTTAGCTTTTTCCAGCCTCGCGCTCGGTGTGCCTGCCCTACCGAGGGGTATAACTTCACGTCTTATTTTAAATACTGGTTTTGCAACCCAGAAGTCCACGGTGGAGGACTGTGGTGCCAGGAACCGGCAGGGATGGGGTTTCTTATCACTGATGGTATTGTTTTTGGAGCTTGTAACTGATATCCATTGCAAAATGTGCCATGTCCACTAATTGTAATCAGCTTTCCAACCTACGGGCTGGCTGCAGCACAAGAGGATTATTATTTTTTTCTTTCTCAAGTGACAGTGAGGTTGGGAGTCAAACTCAGAAAATCATCTTTACGTACATTTTTTTTAAAGGCTGACAATGTAAAACAAACCTAAAGCAAGAGGCAGGTTTCACTCGCATGGACCCAGGTTTGTTCCCACGCAGTAATCGCATCCTTCCAAAAACCCCTGATCGCGACAGTGTAAGAGTTTGAGCCTCTCTGAAGGCTTATTGATTTTTAGAGACTTGTGTGCATAGTATAAGTAGACCCAAAAAAAGGAGTGTATTTCTGCCAGGCTGTGTCAGTAAGCTTGGAGTTATGGACATCAGACTTCAGAACTGTGTAAAGAATCCCCTTCTGCCTATTTTTATCCTGACCATGACTCAGAGAGAGGTTTGTCTCTGTGAACTCATGCTTTTATTGAGGAAGCATTTAAAGGGCACTGCTGTACCTGTTTGTATTGGTATATTACAGTATTTGGCTGTTTGGAAAAGAAACTTCATTTCAGAGTGAGTTTGTAGTATGGTTTGTTTATTTCTTCAGCCTCCAGATCCCTGTTCTGTGCTTTTACCATCCATTTTGCAATTAAAATTAAGTTGCCGGAGAGCATGAGGGGAATGGAAAGGAATAGATGGGCTCGAGGTGGCAGGATAATCCCATCCCCATCCACAGATGTTGCCCTCTGATTCCCACGGGGTCAGTGGCTTAATTTATATTTGATAACTTGGCACCTAATTTTTTTTATCAGATGAACATTGGTGCAGCCTGTTGGTATGCACCACGCTAAAGGCAAATTAATCACCCATATTGAAATGCAAGTTGTAGTGCTGTCTGCCTGTGTGGCCGGGCTGGAGTTTCTGGGACTTTGCCACAATTAAAAGGGCTTAATATTTCATCCAGAAATTGCTTTTGGCCTCAGACCAGTAACTTAATGGTTGCTAAGTGTTGAGCATGGGTTGTGGGATTTCTGTACGTGCTTCCAGCTCATCAACATTTCCATGTAACTCCTGCTGTCCCCAGTCTGAGGAAGCTGAAGGCCACCCTGACCTTCATCCTCTCGGGGAAAATCTCTCTTCCCCCTCTTCTCATGCCATTTTTCTCCCTCTTCTCTCTTCATTGTTGGAAAATACATTAATTTCTCTCCCCCACCTGCTGGTAAAATGCAAGGCTGTATGCTGGGGGTCCAATGCAACTTTATTTTTTTCAAATATAAAAAAAAAAATTGTATTTGAAAAATGAAAATGAAAAAAAATAATGGGGGAGGAGGGATAGGAAAGGCTGCCTGCAAGCTGCACGCAGCAAGCCCAAGTGGGCTGCGCAGCGAGGGGAATTTGGAAATGCATAAATGGGTTATTAGCTCCGTTAAAAACTTCTACCAAATTTGTTATCAAAGAGATCTGACGAAGATGTTACTCAGAGCTCACGCATCAGAAGAAATAGCCTTAATGATTTTGAGTTATTCTCTATCAATATTTATAGGGCTGCGTATTTGGGAATCTTTTATGTAAGGTTTCAAATGTTTTGGGGAGCTGCTGAGTGCCTCCCGCTGGTGCCAGCATCCTCTTACCCAGGCAAGGCTCGGAGCAGAAAATGGGCTTTTGAGATGGAATCGGGGGGGGGTCTCCCCTGTCTTTCAGCCGGCGGAGTGGCCGTGCCGGGTGCGGATGCCCCGGCTGCTGGTGCCTGGCTGCTCCTGGCGAGGGAGGAGGATGAGGTCGGGCACAGCTGGTCCAGGCAGTGCTGACGGGGGCACGTCTTGGTCCATGGGCCAGCTGGGGATGCTGCTGGGGGTCAGATAGCCCTGGGGCTGTGGGGAGAGCTGGTCGTCGAGGTTTGATTTTGGTTCAGTTGAGGCGATGTAAAAATAACAGGCTGTGACTGAGTGACGCGTGGTTGATGCCAGCTAACCCAGCCCCTCTGCTTTCACTGAACGTTGGGTCTTCTGCACAGCACCATCTACATGTACAGGCCAAAAATGCCCAAATTTGTTTGTAGCTGATGGGATTTGCTACAAATCCTCTCCCAAATGGGACAGAAATAATGTTGCAGAACCAGGTGGATTGTAATGTTTCAATTTAACCATGCTAATACAAAAACCTAAAGGTTTACCTTGTCCAGCTGAAAAGCTCGTGTTCTCCATAGCATTTTGCATACTGCAAATATTGCACTTCCAAGAGACCAGCTTATTCTTAAGAATATAAACAAAATTGCAAGGAGGCAGCTGTAGTTTTTCTGTTGCTATCTCCCCATGCTCTTTAGGAGCTGGTGGATGAAGTGGTTCTCTCTTCATCAGCATGGTGGGCTATCATACCTGCTCGTCATCAGACCCCTTGTAAATTCTCTATTAAGCACATATAATCCAACTTATAAATCATACAATTGAAAATTAAGCCTGTGCAATGGTACCAGTGAGTCTTTCTACATGGTGTTCATGGAAAAGTCTGGTTGTTCACTGTATGTAGGTTTTATCACTTTTGTATCACCAGAAAGTAATAAACACTTGGGTGACTTCAATTATTCACTCCAATTCCTTGTAAAGCGTTTGACATCCTGTGCATCAGAGGTATCAGAATGTGAAATTACTGTCACCTTCTGTTCTATGTTTTGAGGGAAGAGAAAATCATGGTTTGATTATGTAATGGCAAGGATGTGGAGAAAACTGACATTTTTGGATGAATCTCCTACCACTAAAAATGGAGCATGAGGCTGTTAAAAGTGCAAGATGTGCACTTCTGCATCAAAATTCAACGGGTATCTTTCCTGGTGTTTCCTGGTGCTCCTTAATTCCGCAGTCACATACAAGTTCCAAACTAATAGTAACTCACTATAGAGTGGCTTTTTTCCTCTCCATTTCCCTGATAATGTCATATTTGGTCCTCAAAGGAACAAGAAGAGTTTTATTCCAACATTTCAGCGTACAAGTTTTTATCCTAAAAATCGATCAGTTGGTACCCCTGTGCTTCAGGAGGGGTTTGTAACACTGCTGCTTACTCCAGAAGTCTCTGCGAAAGTAAAAGGAGCATGGAAGAGGGAAAGGCACTGTTTGGATTCTTAAATTGTGAGAGGTTTATCCCCTTGTAGAGAAGAGTTACACATCCAAAATGATGGAAAACACCTCAGCATCATCCTCCTTAAATGAAAAAGGAATAGTCTAAAGCATTATATATGTATGTAATCCAAACAAATATTCCCCTTTCCAAGCAGATGTCTAGTATTAACTGATTTAAAAAAATAATCTTTTTCCTTTTTTTTCTTGCTAGATTTAAACCCTGGAAAAGCTTTAGATGGCTTAAAGAGGAGCTAAATCCATCACTCCTAGTAAATCATCAGCAAATGAAGCTGAAATCCCGTGATGCCGTATATAATTCCTGGTTCCCTGCAAGCTTGCTGTGCTTGGGCAAGTCCACGGGCTTGGGGTCGGCAGGAGCATCCCGGAGAGCCTGGTGGAGCTCGCTAGGGGTTGGCTCCCTGCCTCTCCCTCCACTGTGCCCAACTGATATGGTGTTCATCTTCTACCTCATTTCTGCCTGGTACATGACCCAGCTATATGTTTATTTTGAGATTTGAAGAAAAAGCATATTACTTGGTCCAGATATATGTTTATTTTGAGATTTGAAGAACAAAGCATATTAATTTAGACTAGCTTTTTGGACCAAACAAATGGGTTGGCCAATACCAACCTGAAAAATAAAATTTCCCAGCTTCACCTGCTAGGGCCCCTTGAGGAATGACTGTGGGCAGGAAAAAGTTTCTGGTGTTTTCATCGGAGATAAGGAAAGCCAACGCTAGCCTGCCTTGTTGAAGGAATGCTGCCTTGCCCCTTGCATAGTTTGGGGGCTGAAGGGCTGCGTGAGTCCTTGCAGCTGGTGAGGTTCAGGCACACAGCGCCGGACACGTGTATGTAAAAATAAATCTGCGGCACAGTGAGAAATGACAAACACGTCAGGAAAAGGGCTGTCTGTGGCTTCCATGTGAGTAATACGTCCGGGCTCCTTCCCTCCCCTCCCACGGCAGCAAGAATGGGCTCTACTCAGCTGCCCTCCGCTCCCAGGCAGTGTGAATGGGAGAGTTTGGCTCTACTGCACAGCTTTATTTTTTTTTAAGGAGTGTTTTCCCTGAGTAGGAATGATGATGAGAGACTTGATAACCTCGGCTGATATCCCCTCTCTCCTGTTAATGATTTCCTTGGGTCTGGGGCAGAGGCGCAGCAGCCAGGGAAGGCACCAAGGGCTGCGGTGGGGCAGGCAGGGCCAGCCTGCCTGGAGGATTGGCACTGCCTGCGTTTGCCACCTTCTGCTGAGAACACGGCTGGTGGAGAGGACCAGAGATTGGCATGTGCTCTGTGGCCTGGCCAGGGGTCCCCACCCAAACCTAAAAGATGTGCACAGAATCAGAAATGATGTATTTTCCCCCAGAATTGGGGATACCAAGTGTTTTCTCCTCCTGTAGATGGATAATTAATGAAATCCTGTTGTTTCACTACAAGAATTTGAGTATGTCTGGTAAAGCTGCGTCTTCTTTCTCTGCGGGGCGTCTGCCCCAGCAGCGTGTCTGTGGGGAGTAAGTGGAGGGATGCTGCTGCCTGCGCTGTGGGATTGGATTTCTTGTGTCCTCACCCTTAAAGCCCTGCAAGCATTCAGGGCATCAGGCCTGGTCCATTCCTGGTATCCCACCTTAACCACAGCACCGGTCCAGGCTTGGGGGCTGCTCAGCCAAGATTGACCCTGCCCCTAAGCAGCATCTTCCCAGACCCTCTGGAGGAGACCTGGAAGGGGGGCTTGAAGGAAAGTGTTTTGTGCAGGTGTCCCAGCTTGGTGTTTGACACCCCCTGGAGATGTTCTTCAGCGCTTTCTGAACTAGACATTTCTAGTTTGCAGATGGTTTTGGGAAAAGATTAAAGAAAACTTGTCTAGATCATCTCCTAAGTAGTATGAGATGCCCTAAGGAGGCAGTGCAGGTACCCCCCAGGTTTCTCTTCCCAGCTGAGAGGGGCTGTTGGGGGTCTCTGGGGTTTTCCTGGGGCTTCCCACTGGGTTGTGCCTCCGCGGTGAGCAGCAGCAGCGCTTGCTCACTGCCTTCATCCAGGAGCATCGTTTCCCATTGACCCACCTGGAAGACTGCCAGAAGCCTTTCACTCAATTTAATCACTCATTGCTTTAATTATTACCTGCCTGCCTGCCTCGTTTCTAGAACGGGTAATCGCCAACGGATACAGAACAGGGGAGCACATCCAGAGGTTGAGGACGATGCCTGGCCCTTTCTGGGGGGCTCCTGCGGGGCTCCCTGCCCTGGAGGGCAAGAGCCTTGCTGCAAATGGGTGGCTTTTCCGCAGCAGGTGACGTGCTAAGCCAACTTTTGCAAAAGCAATAAGCAGTTAAATAGGCGGGG
>VXAK01025833.1:0-32742 GCA_013399435.1 Arenaria interpres | reverse complement strand
CGCTCCCCCGGCCCACCCCCGCCGCCGCTTCGGGGGGTGCGGGCGGCCCGGCTGCCCCTCTTCGGGTTTACAGCCTGGGCTCCCGCCGCCGGAGCATCCCGGGGCTTGGAAGCGGCCGTGGTGGGAAGGGAGAAGCCCTCAGTTTGCCCGCGGGGGCTTTTGTGCTCGCCATGTGATGCTCGCAGGCGCCGGGGATGCGCTCGCCCGGCGGAGGGCGGGTTGGTCCGGCAGCTGCCTGCGCCCTGCCTGCGCCCTGCCTGCGCCCCGCCTGCGCCCCTGTCTTCTGCCTGCGCCCCTGTCTTCTCCCTGCCTGCCTGCCCTGATGAAACTGCTCCGTGTAAGTGAGCGAGCTGCGGGTTTGCGCTTCTGGAGCTGCCATAGGATGTAAATTGTAGAAGAGATCCAATATTTCTCTGTGTTTATGTAAGGGCGAGAGCTGACCTGCGAGGTGATGATTTTCAGATGCAGTCTTGTGGTGGTTTACGCTGTTCTGCTAAATAATCCATGCGAGAACCATCCAAGGCCAGGCTGGATGGGGCTTGGAGCAACCTGGTCTGGTGGGAGGTGTCCCTGCCCATGGCAGGGGGTTGGAACTCGATGATCTTTAAGGTCCCATCCAACCCAAACCATTCTATGATTCTAACTGATGGTGGGTTTGCGGGGTGAACGTTTCCCTCTGAGCATCCATCACAGCTGCCCTCATTCCTTGAGGGGGGGGCAGCACTGGAGCCTGGCAGCAGCGCTGGGGGAGGCAGCACCCATAACAGTGTTTGCGTCAGGATTATTTTGGTGGGGTGAGTGAGAGCTTGGGGTGGGCTGTTATTGTGGCTTCATTTCCCTCTAAAGAGAGGGTGGGTGCTGTTGGGTGCACCTGCACAGAAAATGGTACGTTTAGGGCTCGATGGCACAGGGAGATGCACAAACGCCTGTCCAGCGGTGATGGCGATGCTGAGAAACGCGTTTGCGTACGTGCGGAGGAGTGTGTTTTGCCAGAGAGCCAACAGGCATTCCCAGCGGCGGAGCTGGACCCTCGGGAGACAGGGCTTTGCCCAGCACGGTGGCTCGTCCTCGTTTTCCCCACCACCACATTTAATTCAAATTTCAATGCGGGTTTTAAGACAAAATACCTCATATTGCAAAATATGTCATGAAGGGAAAAGATACGAAAGCATACGTATGTACAGAGAGAGAGAAAAGAGTTGAAAAGATTTTTTTCAGTGGATGTTTTTAATCCAGCAAATGCTTCTGGAAATTAATTTCCATATTTAGCTCCGTTGCAAAAAAAAAAAAAAAAAAAATTTGGTTTTTGGGGTTTTGGTTTTTTTTTTTCAGCCTCCGTTTCGAGAGATCTGATTTTTCTGCAGCTCAGAGCCTGTTGCTGTCTGGTGCGCGGATAAATGGTGCCATTGTTTCTGCGCAGCGGATGTTTTCCCAGCACACTCGTAGGAACGCAAGGGTTAAAGGTTGCGCATTGTTTCCTGGGTGGAAGCGGGTCCTGCCATGGTGGTGGGCGAGCGAGCGATGCCGAGCTGCGGCTGCGGCGCAGGCCTGGCCCGCATCCCTGCATGTTAATGCGCTGGGCTTGCTGCGATGGCAGCGCTGCTGCCTTTTATCTGCTTTAATCTACTCCCTTGTTTATGAATCGGTTCCTCTCCTCCAGACCAATAAATATCAGAGTGAAAACAGCCGGGAAGCATGCAAGTCGTAGGGAGAAAAAAAAAAAAGTCCAGAGAAACGGGCTTTCAAATAAAATCTGTTTCAAAACCTTCCTACGACACTGCAAAGATTAGGAGCAGCCCCAGCCCCCTCCCAAACCCATTAACCTAAAGGCCAAGTTTTAATCCTTTTGTGGCCGGCAATCCCGGGTTTTGGATCAGACTGGAAGCCAGCAATGATAGGATTTTGGTGGCTGCCCGGAGTACCCCGGGGGAGGAGGGTGACAATGTGTAGCTCTGCTCTCCTCCCTCCTCTCACCCTTTTTTTTTTTAAGCTATTAAATAAACGAAAAATCAAACAAATAGAGGAACAATCCAATGCATGGGGAAAACTTGACATTGTGTTTGTTTTGGAGAAATTCAGCAGAAAAGCCCTGACATGACGACGTAAGCTCCTTGGCAGGGAGGGTGCTGGGGACAGGACACAGAGCAGGTGGGTACCGAGGAAGAGGAGGGTATTTCTGTCGCATGCTGTCCCTTGCCTCAAAAGTCCTATTTCACACCATAAATGAGCTGGCACCACTGCCCTCTGAAATTCAGGTGGCCGTAGGTCCTGCTGGGGTTTTGGATGTGGTTAAGTCAGGTTCATCATTTGAATGTAAGCCAGGTCCTTCATGGTCACGAGGTCCCAGCATCTGACATCTTTCCTGTGGCCACATCCTGGAGTCATGCAGGCTGCAGCCACTCTTCCTGCTGTGTATTTTTCTCTTCGTTATTTCTCATTTCCTATTTTATACTGATTCATGTTCCTATGCCAAACATTTTGTTGAGGGCTCCATATTGCTCCTACAGTTTTACAAGGGCAATGTCAGCTCTCGCACAGTGGGTAACGTTTTGTGAGGTCCGGAGCTCATGCAGAATAAAAGGCCAGCGTGCAAATCCAGGCCTTAGCATGGAAATAAAGGTTTTATTCTAATGTGTGTATTAGCAGCGCTTTACTGGCCTGCAGCCTTAGCCAGCGTCTCAGTTTGCTTTGTAAATGCATATTTTCAGTGTTGCCCGACAGGTCCACCTTTGCATGGAGCAAAACAGGACTCTTCAGGGTGTTAACAGCTTCATGCGTATTTCTTTGCTGCCACTGTACGAGTGGGTAATATGTCTGGATTTACATCATCTCCTTGGATTGATTTCTAATGCGCTTTTAAAAGTGGAAAACCCCCTCGGTAGCCGGTGCCCCTGCCTAAGGCAGGAGTCTCCAAACAGGCAGTTGCCCATGGGAACCGGTTTTGGCTCCACACGCTGGCATCAGTCACGGTCTGAGCTATCTGCTGGCGGGAGGGTCGCTCTGGAGATGTTACCAGGCTTTACGCATGCAAGGAAAATTAAAAAGGGAAAAAAAAAAAAACCAACGATGTGAAAAGCAAGATTTTATTTGCTTAGAAATAATTTCTTAGGCGGGTTGGAGTGTGTGGAGCATCCTGCTCGACCCTGTGCGTTCTCCTGGGACCTGATCTGGGTGCGTGCAGCGGGCTTGACTCTCTGCCACCCTGGTGATGCCAGGTTTGTGCGTGTTTCTTGAGAGAGGGGGTCTGTTGGGAAGACCCCTGCGGCAGGGAGGTGCTGGTGCCGCAGCAGGTCAGGTTGGCTGCCCTCACCAAGCACTGAACCATAAAAGTTGGGCCATAAAAGTCATAAGCTTAAAATATAAAGTGCTCATTAAAAAATATTAATTTATTATTCAGTTTCTTTTGTTTGGTATCGTTAGGGTTTTGTAGGCTTTCGTGGTATGTAGAAATACCAGACTGTCATCATCTTTTTCATTAAAGTGAATACAAATTCTCGTGGCAGAATAGAACCCCAAGAGATGGGCCTGGGAGAAAACCTCAAATGCCACGAAACCCAGCACGGGGCGCTGGCAGAGCTGGAGAGCTGCTGGCCTGGCACAGCTGGAGCCTGTGGCTGGAGGGATGCTGCAGCATGGTACAGCAGAGGACCCGCTGTTGATGTGGCCGAGCACACTGACCCTGCATCCCAAACCGCTTGCAATAAAGTGAAATAAAGCCTGCATTGTAGAGAGCTGAGGCTGAAGGCCTTCTTGTTTAGGCAGAGATAGAAGAAAAAAGAGCTCTGCGCAGTAGGTGGAAAGCATTTAGAGGAGTAAAGCTCAGGGAAGCATCATCAGAGGGAGGGCATGGTCCATCTCACCCCTAAATTTGCAGGGACTTGTTTTAAGTGCCTCGTACTGGTCACTCTGCGCTGGAAGGATGCTGTGCTTTGGAGGGACTGTCTGAAGAGATCTCTTCCCATCTTTACAATACATAAATGTTTTGTGAAATAGTTCTGGCAACTTTAGATTTCTACAAATCCAGAAGCCACCTCCATACGCTGGCCTAAGCGCCCCACAGCCACGAACACCGGTTTGGCAGAGAGGGTGCTCGGAGTGCTTTTGTTGAAATTCACTGGGAATTTACTGGTTTTATCTAGTAACTCGGTAACCAGCGGTGTGCGGGAGCTGATCTCCAACAGAAAGGGGATGGTGGTGGTTTCCTCTCCCAGAGGAGTATGCCCCAACAGCGTTGAGGTTTTTCATTGACTCAAGCAAGCATTACACATGAGAGTTAAATTTCGTTGCTTGCTTCTCCGTAAGCAATCAGTGCGTGTTTAAAGCACACAAAACTTGATGTGTCCTATTTCCTCGCTTTGCTTAAGGACAACTCAAGTGCTGCTGTCCCCAGCCGGTGTGTTCCCCGCGGCGCTGGGTCCATGGCCGTGTGTTCCCACACAGCTGACCTGCTCCAGATACGCCTGTTCTCAGCTTTCCCTTCATGCTATAAAAAGCAAACCGGGCAGAGGTGGCTATGGCCAGCTCTCCCCCGTGCCAGCATTGCCATGGGCAACTGGAGGAGCCATGGCTGTGGCCATAGAGGCCAGTTTCCTTCTGATGCAATCTGATGTGCTAGTCCTTGGCTAGTGATGCCAATGTTGGAGCATACCTGACAGTGTTGCCCCTGACATTGCTTTTTTGTTTGTTTAAACCCAATAGCCAGTGTGTGTGTGTGTGTTTCAAGCGGAGACCAGTTGCCAGAGGGACAGACACGGGTGTTTTTCGGGCTGTCTGGTGCAGGCAGCGGTGCTGCTCGTCTGCTCACGGTGGCTTTTTGCATCAGGTGGGGACGGGGCTGAACACCAAAGGATTTGGTCCTTGCGCTGAGACAATCACAGAATTCATTCATCTTGTTTTTTCAATATCCGGGGTTTAAACTGGCCTTTTCTCTGCTGGTGGGGAGATGCCCCTCCCAGGAGTCCAGGGTTGGGTCTGGTCCTGGCCACCAAGGAGAGCACCCAAATATGCCTCCAGCAATGGTTACGGGAGTGCAGGGGCTCCCACCATGCTTCTTAACCAGGTTTGGTTTTCTTCTGTTGCCTTGAACGAAGTGACTGCTGGAAGCAGGGTTTCCACTGGAGGCTGAGACCAGCTCTGTGGGATCCGCTCAGGGGGTGCCCCTCCATGAGGCCAGTCCTGGAGCATCCCAGCTCAGAGGGCAGAGCAGGGGTGAGCTGGCCTGAAACCTGGAATGGGGGGATGAAACATTTTTTTTAAATGTAGGTGAAAAGTGCTAAATATGTTTTCGATAAACTGTGTGGCTTCCTTTCCTTAGGGGTGACTTTGATGTCAGTTTGTGGAGGGCTGTGAGTTCACACAGCATCTCTCCCCCGGACGTTGGGTACCACGAGCGCAGGGAGACCAGGCTCAGCCAAGGAGGAGGTCTGGGGACATCCCTATCTGACCATGGAGGGTGATGCAGTGACTTGTGCTGAATTGAAGGGGTGAGGAAGCATGTGACAAATCGCAGGCTCAGCCCCCAGCCCAATGCTCCTGGCCACCACATCCTTCCTCTCGGGCTATGGGAATTTTACTGTTTTTTTTTTCCAGATTTATTGTGTCAGGATCCATCCCCCCCGCCAGGAGAGGAAGTTAATTTAGCAACAGCAGGAAAGGACACAATGAGTCAGCAGTGGAGGGGAACTAAAAATAATTAAATGTCCAGAGAATAACTTTGTTTCATTTGGGAATTACAGTTACAAAGCAGCATCCTGGGACAAGAATGGAACTAAACAATCCTGTTTATTATTACTGTTTTTTCCTGCAACTTCAGAGTAGAGTAATGCCATGATGCATAATTTGTATGTCGTTAGAGCCAGTAATCTAAGTAGAACATGCATTTTAGGTTAAATGATGTCAGTGTGACTTGGTTATATAATTTAAACGTGTAAACTTTGCAGGGCTATTGAAATTATTCATCTAGCATGCAGCATAGTTGTGTGGCGCCAGAAAACAGCACTTTTGTTGCTGGTGCACCACATTTTGAGGATCACTGAGAAATTGTGACATAAATTCTGTCTTTCTAAGTATTCCCTATAGAAACGCCTGCCCCAAGCGTGTGATCCCTGCCTCTCGCTGCCCACCCGCAGCTGATCCGGAGCAAACATCGCACCCCGTGATGGGTGCGACCGAGGTGGGATCTCAGCAAGGAATGAGCAGGATTCATGTGGGACTAGGGAGCAGCGGCTGTGTCTGGGGACTCTGGATCTCTGGGCAGGACTGCTGGAGGCATGAGCTGGAGCTGTAATTGGTGCAGGTTTGGGGGCTGCAAAGACCCCCCAGGAGCTGGGACTGGGGTGCTCGGCCACCCCTGAGCAGGGACCAGGCATTGCAGGCATCCCCAGGCTCTGCAAGCCCATGAGACGGGTGGCAGGTTAAGGTACCTCTCCAAGCTCTTGGTTAATTCCTAGAAACTTTAGAAACTTTTTTTTTTTGCACCTTAAAAAGCTGGTTTAGCCAAGAAGTAGCTCCCTGGGGTCCTTCCCGGTGTTCTTTGTCTAAAGAGCGAGAAAAAAAACCTTCATCTTGTGATTGACGTTGCTGTGACTGTCCATCCTCGAGCAGCTGTGCGAGGGCTGAGGACCACTCTGGCTCTGCCCGGGTTCGCTGCGCCGGCCATGGGGAGCACCTCCGACCCCCAGGATTTCATTAGGATAACTTCCACAGGGAAAACCCCAGGAGAAAGCCCCTTCCTCCTACCCCCTCTGGCCGCCAGGCTTGGCTTTTGACATCAGACACCGGGTTTTTTCCTGCCCTTGTGTAGCCGGTGAGGGCTCGGGGTTATTTTTATCCGGCGCTGGCAGTGGCTGGAGGAGGACGCGGCTTCCCTGGCCGGCACAGCCCTCGCCTCCCTCTCATCAGCTGGCCAAGGCTCCGGCGCTGCCGTTGACTTTATTAGGGAAAAGCAAGGTGCTCCGAAGCGGGCGGGAGGCGAGAGGGGCCAGGGAGGCATCCTGGGCAGGGGAGCGTGGGCTGCCGCAGGTCTTGGCTCCGGGGACGAGCGCTTGATCCCATGGTGCCGATTGAAGAGCGGAGGAAGGACTGAGATGCCCCGGCGGGAGCTTTTCACCGGCCACGTGAGGACCCGGGAGCGAAGGAGATGAGTCGGGAGGGTGATGGCATGGGTGACGTCATCAGGAAAGCAGCCGCACCGGCCGGGGAGGGGAGTTATAAAAAGGTAAGGGACAAAAAAGAGCCTTTTGTCTGCCAACAGTCACCCTCTCGGCAGGAGGGGACCAGCCCAAACTCTGCCCAACACCCTCCCAGGGCGCTGGGTTTCAGGTGCCGGAGCAGGGAAGCACTCGCTAGTGTTTAATGCACCGGTGTGGGGCAGCAAACCTTCCTCCCTCCGCATTTCCATGTCACTTTATGGTAAAGAAAATGTAAAGAGATGTTTCCAAATGCATTCTCCTGCCTCAAGACCCCTGGGTTTTAAGGCAATTTGCCGCGTGGCTTAAGGTAAGGGAGTTTGACTTGGTTTTACATTTACCAGCAAATCTGCCATGAAGAAAAAGGAGATAAAAACAAACGCTCTGTGGTTACAATTTCTGTTTGTAAATCCAAGAATAGCCCTTGTACTTTACAAAGATAAAGTAAGGCGCTGCCTAAGGGTCTGGAACTTTAAATATAGTAATTGTCTGTAGCTGGTAATGACAGACCCTGGCAAAAATAGCCTCGTAGCCTGGCCCTGTCCCGGGCTGTGCACCCTGTTTAGTGCCGGCGGATGGCTCCAGCATCCAGCCTCCACTGGCCTCGCTGTGTTTTAACCCCTTGCATCGCAGCGGCACTGCCTGGCTGGCACAGGGTCCTGCTGAAGTGTTGCTGGCACCCGTTAATCTGTAATTCACTGTGTAATTAGCCTCTTCCCTCTCCAAACAGGCAGCACCTTAGCAAAGCACGCCTGGTATTCAGCCCAGGTTTGGTCCCCAAGAGTAGAACTCCAGAAGTTATGAGGAGTTATTAGCTCTGTTATTAGGAGCTGGATGCACTACCCATGGTGGGGGGGTCTCAGAACATGCCGAGGAGCCTGGCAAATCGCTGCTACACCTCAATACCGAAGAAATCTTCCATTAGCAATTTTATGTGCTGTTTCAGGTGATGTCTGTAAGGAATAAAATCTGCTAGTACAGGTGCCCGTATGCTAAATAGCATGGAGCGTACATGGTAAAAAGAGCAGTCCAGCTACTATTCTTAAGTGATGTACATAACACAGTACGGACTTTGTTCAGTTTCCTAGAAAACTGCAGAAATCTTGTGCCCACTACCATGAGCATCCATTCTCCATCCAACATCAGGTCGGTTGGGGATGGCCCCCGGCATCAGCAGTACCTCCGTGTGTCCCCAGGCGTGGGGTTGTGTGGGAAAAAGGCATATATTGGATAAATTCCATCTCTCGACCAAAAATGTAGGGGCTTTTGGTGCCTCTGACCATCCACGGGGATGGCACACGTCAGAGGCAGGTAGTGAAGAGCACAAACGGTTGTGTATAATCTGCAAACACCGGCGAGGTGATTGTGATAGATTTATAATCAGCAGTAATTACAGCAGGCGATGGGGCTGGGAAATGGTGTGCTGTGGGGAAAGGCTGAACCTCTCCTGGCAATTTGCCTTTACTGGAAGAGTTGGGTAAAGCGTTTGACATGTAGGCAGTCACAGCCTTACCCCGACATTGTGTTTTCATTCGTGTACTTAAACAAAGGTAGCTACTGACCTTCCGAATTGAAAGGTCAACAGTGAGAAGGAAAACATCCGGCCCAAACTGTTTTGCCTTAAAAACAAAAAGCAGCCTTTTGTTTAAAATAATTGTCTGAACCAGACTTCACCTCTGCAGAGCCCTGAAATACATACATTTTTTTGATCCAGTGCCAAAATACACATTTAAATAGCACGGGTTTATGTTTTTCTTGCTAGTACCTTTGCATTTTGAGTATTTTGTCCATTATTTTTTATATACCAAGTAAGTATTTTGATAATCAAAAAAACCCTCGCAATTTTCCTTCTCAATTTATAGTTTTCAATACCCAGCTCAGGATGTATACTGCAGCTGTTGGGTAATTTATCTAGAGCTTAAAGTCCAGTTCCCTTATGTATATTCTATTTCTTAGTAACTGTTCCCTATTTTATAATAACAAATATGACTCTTGATTTCTTTATGGTCATTAGCCTGTGTCTGGTTTGTAAAATGGGATATTCTGAGCTCAGTGCTGGGAGCACTGTTATTTAGTATCCTCAGTAATGACCTGGTGGGGAAAACAAATTGCACATTGATTAAATGTACAGATGTCAAACTGGGAGCAGTTGCGTCTCGGTGGGAAATGGAGCAAAATTAAAAAAGATCCGGAGAAACAGCCCCATTTGAAAGGGGTAAATACGTGGAAGTGTGCCTGTATTTATGTGTATTTTAATGCAAAGAAGGGTAGTTTTTGGCACACGCAGGATAGGCGGGTGTGCTGCTGAGGGAGGGAACCCTCCTGGCTGGCTGGGATATGCTGTCCTGGCTGGGCAGGAGGAGGTGGAGACATGCTTTGGGCTCCTCATTTCTGTCGGAACACAAGGAAAATCATAACTAGGTGGGAAGATGTAGGAGAGGATCATCTGAGTTAGAAAAAACAAGGAGGCTAAGTATCCCTGACTCCATGAAATATTGATGCGCTGAGGGATGCGGCTGGCACTCATGGGGGAGACACTCCCGTGCATCATGAGATGGGCACTACAAGGAGCCTGCATGGGCAGCCCTGCCTCTGCTTTCAGACCACTCAAAAAATATTTCTCACTCATTTTTACTTATTTTTTTCACTGTACTGCCTTCACTGGCAGGGCTGGCTATTTTTTCTTCTAAAGCTAACTTTAGCCCCTGTGTGATTGAGGCATCGATTATTGAAATCTGATAAAACAAAGTAGAAAAGCATAGCTGGGTGGCCTGGGTAGAACTTCAGAAACCAGGAGCTGAACCCAAGAACTCAATATCACTTGCTGTCATGGGGGTTATTTTTAATATCTTAAATAAAAGGAGTTATGTTACCATTGAAGTATGTATTTTGGCAAGGGATTGACAATGTAATGGGCAGCGTGATAATGTAATGTATGTAGTCAGCACTGGAGTTGGAATTAAATTGTTAGCTAATTTAAGTTAATAATTTGCATTTTGTTATACTTCACTTCCTTGTATCAAAAAAGGTCCTTTATTTTTACTTAGGTGAAATACGGGAAGTACCAGTTCTATTCATTAGCACCGTGGAAGCAGCCCCTACGTGCTTGTTGTGCTTTCTTTTGTTGTCTATTCTTGATCGAGTATTATGTGTTATTTCAAAATGAAATGTTTGAGGGCTCCAGAATGTTCCTTCTATCAATAACTTGCCACCTTATGTGAATTCGTTGTCAGTGTTGGCACATAATCCATTAGTGACAGACACGGGGATAGTACTGGTACTAGTTTTGAATCTAGATCTGTGATTGTCATTTATTGCACATTGATTACACAGTCATCTCCATAATCATTGATCAGTAGTTAATTTCAAATCACTTTGTAGCTTGCCCTTATTCAATATATGCATAAATATATAAATAAATTTTTTAAACTGTAGATAATTTGACAGCAATGGTTAAAAGGACATCCCTAAGCATGTTGGCAGAAGAAGGATTGTGTGGTTTTGGAGGCTGCTCAGGAAAGTGGAAGATGCTAATGGTGCAAGCATGGCCTCAGGGGTTTATATATATGTATGTATTAGGTATATATGAGATATATACATTAGATTTGTGTGTATATCTGTGGAGAGGGAGGTGTAGATGAGCTTCTCTGCTGGGATGGGCTACGTTGGCCCACTCAAGCATTGGAGACAGCTTGGGGGATGCTGGGCATCATCAGCGTGACAGTGGGGCTGGTGGGACAACTCTCCTTCCTGTGCGCTGGCATGACCAGCAGCTTCATCCCTGCTTCTTGCCCTTCCCTTTCAGGCCCAGAAGAATGAGCGGGAATCCATCAGGCAGAAGTTGGCTTTGGGCAGTTTCTTCGACGATGGCCCGGGACTTTACACCAGCTGCAGCAAGAGCGGCAAGCCAAGCCTCTCCTCCCGGTAAGCCAGGTGGCCTTGCAGCCCAAAACCTCTTCAGAGGCTGAAAAGATGCCTCCAATGGGACATCCTGAGGCCTGCCCTTCAGAAGATCCCTCAGTTTTTGTTTGCAACCATATTTTTGAATTTTCCTTGTTTTAGAACAACGTCTCATGCTCCAAATGCAATAGTTGTCAGTTATGTAAGTAATATGCTAAAATATTAGGTTAAAATTGTATAGAAGAGAGATCTGGATGCTCAGAGGATAAAGCAAATGAGCTAAATTTTCCTGAGATATGTTTCCTTTTGGTTTTCATTTAGGGTGTCTGCCCTGAACTGAGCGTTATCTTTGACTTGTGCAGGCCAAAAACAGTGGTAGAAGTATCACGAATGCACAACTGGAGTTATTGTCAGGAAAATAGTTGAATTTTTTTTTTTCCCAAGGACTTCTTTATGTTGAGTTGCAAAATACTAAGGATTTTAATATCTGAATGCCCGGTTTAATGCCAGACAGCCCTGTCTGATGCAGGGCAGGGATCGAGAAGGATCCCACCAGTCCTGGGTCAGGCAGCGTGATGACGGTGAAAAACCATGGGTTTGGGAAAGCGCATCTTCCTTTGGTGGCTGGGGAGGTGGCAGCCCGATGGAAACAGATCTGATGCCGATAGCTAGCCCTGGTGACAGCAGGGCAGTGGAGAGCAATTAATCTCACACACAGAAAACACCAGAGAATGGAAAAAATGAGCTTTAATGTGGCTCCTTGCCTTCTCCCCACATCCACATCCTCCACACAGGCTCTGCTCGCTGGACACAGCTCCATCCCCGGGGCTGGCACATGGCTTAGCATGGCTACCTCACTTACTCTGATTTTTTTAAAATCTCTACATCAAAAATACTCCAGAAAGGCTTGTTTTGTTCAGCTGCCGAGGAGTAACCCATGGCGCTTGGAAAGCATTGAACGCCTCCCACATTGGGAGCAAAGATCTACCTGTTGCCATGGTGTGGGGGAAGAAAAAAAGTCTTAGAGAGGCATAAAACCAGGAGGAATACTCTTATTACGCCAGAGAGGTACAATTGTGAAATTAAATTGAGCTGGAAGTCATTTGAAAGGGAAAACAGTTTTGCTCTGTGTAGTTACAGCTAAACCAGGGGCTGCTATCTTGTAATTACAGCACAGGTCTAATTACCGCTGCACGGCAGGGTTTGGCAGCTGTGCCACGAGAAATTACCAGCCGTACCTGAACACTTTGGCATTTTGTTAATATTTATAGTCCAGGCAAAGCATCAGTATTGCACACTGCCTGTTAGAGGACCAACAGGAACCTTTGTGGGACCATTGCTGTCATTGGCAACGGTGCTTGCATAGGAAATCGAAGAGCATGAATTGCTGGGTTTCAGACGTTGGGGTCATGCTCTTGAAAGGCGTGTGAGTCGCAAGCCGGTGTTTTGCACTTGCTCTGCCCTTTCCATTTGAAGCTGAGCCAAAGGTGCATCCTGCTCCCCGGCCTGGGTACCCACATCTGTCCACCACGGGTTAAAAGCTTGTGCAGAATTACAGAATACAATCATAGAGTGGTTTAAGCTGGAAGGGACCTTCAAAGGCCATCTTACTCCAACCACCCTGCAATGAGCAGGGACATCTTCAACTAGATCAGGTTGCTCAAAGCCCCATCCAACCTGACCTTTAATGTTTCCAGGGATGGGGGATCCACCACCTCACTGGGCAACCTGGTCCAGTGTCTCACCACCCTCAGCATTAAAAATTTCAATTAATAATGCTATCTATTTTATGGTAATAGTGAATAAGAAATTCCACAAAAAATAAATGGAAAATCAGAGTTTGTTGTTTGTAAGTACCAATACAGGCCCCCGCATTGGGAATGAGGAATAATAGGCAGCAGGACTTGTGGGGGAACTTGCACCTTCTTCAGCAGGTAGTCATGGGGTAGGGTGCACCAAAAAGGCTGAGGTGACCCCAGAAATCTCTAGTTTCTGAGGTTGATTTTTAATGAATTTGGAAGATATGCAAGGAGAGCAGAATTTGTAGGAGGATGGGGAAATGGGCCTGACCCCAGGTATGTGAATCCTGGAAAGCCCAGGCTCAGCTGGTGGCTGCAGAGCTGCGTCCCAACGTAAGCATCAGTGAAGGCTTTCACATACACCCTTTTGTTGAAAAAATCCATTCCCTTGTTTGCTCTTGGAAGCTGATCTGAGCAGAGGGAGCCATGGAGTCTACCTGGAGCTTGGTGTGCCACGCTTTTCCGTGGGCATCAGCCAGCACCCATAAAACGTATGTTACCTGGCTGATGACCTGCTCTGCAGTGGCTTTGGGAGATAACTGTTGTTTGAGCCAAAGCCAGGATGCTCTCAGCTGGAGAAGTGCGTTTCTCTCTCTCAGCCTGTGCTGGGACACCCCTGCCCTGAGCCACTGTGGAGAAAATCATTCCCAGGAAGATGAATTTTGGTGGTCTCTAACCTGTCCAAGTTGGGTGATGGTGTGGAGAGTCCAAAAAACACAGTAACCATCTCTTGCCATACAGTAGTGCCTCTTGGCCATAAACAGCGTTATTAACCTTCTGAATAAATAGTTTCAGTAATTAACATGTTACTTAATATAATACATTGATATTTTTTAGATATTACTTATATATTTATATATAAAAATATGGTTTGTATATAATATAATTTTATATATTCAATATATTTTATACCTACTTTTTATATCGTATTTTATCTAATGTAATAAGATAGCCACCTGTGATGACAAAAGCTCTGCAGTATCTCAGCAATTCTGAAGTTCATCAATAGATGGTGGTAGAAGCATTATCATCACCCGGCCACTGAGTTTTCGGTCCCACGTTCAACTGCCACTCAGAAATGGCAGCGCTGGGCAGTGGCGAGAGCTTGCCTGTGCCTTACCACAGCAGGCTGGTGGTCCTGGCTCAGGCTTTGGCTGGGGGATGACCATCTTCTTGGAAAAAAACTGAAAAAGTTTCTATTTTCCTGAGGCCAATACATATCAGGACAACAGCGTTGTTTCAAAAGGTGAACAACTCGCTGCTGAGAGCCCTCCAGCATCTTGCCCACGCAGCCCATCGGTGCGTCGGGGAGAGCCAGCGCGAGGGGACCGTGGTGTCACCTCTCCCTTTGCCCCCACAGATTACAAAGTGGGATGAACCTGCAGATTTGCTTTGTGAACGACAGCGGCAGCGACAAGGACAGCGATGCCGATGACAGCAAGACGGAAACCAGCCTGGACACGCCGTTGTCCCCAATGGTAGGTCTGAGAACCCATCCCACAGAGGCTCTGGAGCATGAAAACCATGAGGCCATCCAAAATGAAAGCTGATAAAGAGCTGATCCTGTTAAAACATCAACGCTAAACCCCAGAGCAGCATCTTCAGCCATCAATAAAAGAAATGCAAGATGTGGAGGGGGCAGATAGAAAATTCCCCCTGGTTTGCAAAGAGCGGCTGTAGAGCAGATGCCTTCATGTGAAGGTGTTCCTCCTTCCTTCCTCCCTTTCTTTTTGGCTCCGATAATTATCAGGGCAGTAGTGGATATGACGCAGTATCAGCTCCTACCGGCTTTCCTCTCCTTTCCTTTCCTTTGTGAAAATAACACTGCAGCCCCAGATGTTTTTCTTCAGCTTAACCAGTCTGGTTCCTTCAACACCTATTGAGCTGGTTGCTTCTGTTTCCGTTTGAAGTGCTCAAGTTACTATTAATAGTTAAGGGGGCCTATCTGGAAATTACTCTGATTTTTAAAGATAGTCTTGTGGATTAAGGTAAAAAAAAGATCTGTGCTTTTTGCCTCTTCTGTAGAAACAATACCACTTGTAAGTGTACAAAAATACGTTAGGCTTACAGCAAACTTCTTTGCTGTGGCACATTTGGGGTGACGGGGTGGTAATGGCTGCCTTTCTGCTTCCCTAGAGCAAGCAGAGCTCGTCCTACTCCGACAGAGACACGACGGAGGAAGAGTCAGAGTCCCTCGATGACATGGACTTCCTCACCAGGCAAAAGAAACTCCAAGCTGAAGCCAAAATGGCCTTGGCTATGGCAAAGCCCATGGCCAAAATGCAGGTCGAGGTGGAAAAACAAAACAGGAAGAAATCGCCGGTAGCGGATCTTGTAAGTGGGGGCCATGGGACAGCTTTGGCAGGGGGACTGCCAGTCCTTTTGCTGTTTGCTTTTGCTTGTCAAGACACATACAACTGGCAGGCCTTTCTCACGGTGCTTGTAGACGTGCAGAGGAGCAGTGGAGATGGGGACTGTCAGTTAGGAGTTGAAGGGTTGACATGGGTTGTCTCTTTGGGACATTATAGCATGCAGGGAATGAGATGATGAAGTGTGAAGGTTGTTACTGCCTTGAGGCTGGCATGATGCTGTTCACCCTCTAAGATGCTCAGCCCATCCCATCCCACCCTATCTCCTCCTGAGCTGGAGCACTCCTGCCTTGGTACAATGCTGCTCGCCATAGCCCTTGTCTCCCCTTGAGTCGTTCCACCGCTGATGCTAGTAGATCTGAAGACCTGGGTCAAACGTTGTGTAGATGTTTCAGCTCATTTTGGTGCTCTCAGTGCACTCCTTGATGCAGGCTTGTGAGAGGGGGACATCTGCAATGCAAACAGTTCAGGGATACAAGTAGTTCAAAGAAAACAGTACAAAATTGAACATTTCTTTTCAGCTGCCACATATGCCTCATATAAGTGAATGCCTGATGAAGAGAAGTTTAAAACCCACTGATCTAAGAGATATGACTATTGGGCAGCTACAAGTGATAGTCAATGATCTCCACTCACAGATAGAAAGTAAGTGACACTTGTTTAATTATTCTTTGGTATGTCCCATTTAATTAAGAATGGTTCTCCAGGATACATGTAGAATTATTGGTAAATGTGTAAGAACATGAATATATGGAAGAGGCACACCACAGAAGCTGGAGATGGAGCTCTCTCCAGATTTGGCTCTTTCAGCCTTTTTCTTTCCTTTTTTCAGTTTCTCCTGAAGCGCTCGCTTGGCTCTGTAAGAGAGGAGGGTTGTAGCATTGTGCCAGCACCTAATGCCCTACTTGTAACTCAAACCCTGGTTGGGTAAAAACAGTCTTGGGAAGTCTGCCTGTCCTGGCCATTCATGGCTTTATGGCTGCATCTTTGTGTGATGCTATGCCACAGCATCAAAAGCATCCATAAGTGGAGAAACCTTCCCGTTTAGCAGACATCCCAGGGTAAATCCACTCCCTGGTTGACATGATGCTGTGCCGGCTACAGCCTCTTAACACATTTCATGGGTCCTTGCGTTTGCCCGCAGGGGCAGTACCCCACCGCCTCACCTTTGCTCTCTCCAAAAGATCCAGGGTTTTCTTCCCCCAAGGGATCTCCATCTTTCAAGTAATTAATTAACTAATTAATTAACCATATTAACGTAGACTTCCCTGGTGCCTGTAGGTCAAAAGAAGGTTGTGCTTCTCCTTCCCTGCCCGTGTTGGTTAACTGGCATCCCTTCTGGAAGCATCCCTGCTGAGGGCGCAGAGCTGCGCTGTTGAGTTGGGATTTGTTATTTTGTGCTGCAAAGGCGAAAAAAAAACCACCACCGCTTGTTAATTAAGCAAATACAGGAGCATGAGTGTTAGTGTCATTAACACTGAGCTTGTGTCTCAAACTGAAGAGGTGTTAACTGAAGAAGAGCATATTTAAGCAGTCTAAACAGCAGCTCTGGCAGTGAATGATGGGCGGGTAGAGCCTTCAGGGAAGCCCAGGCCAGCAGGTTGACTTTTCACATGGTTCTTTTTGTTTTTTCCTTCTTCCCTGCTCTTTGACATAACTCCGAGCAAGAATCCAATGACACGAACATCCCTCTGGAGCAGAGGGGCCAGCTTGGCCAGTCACCCCAGGGCAGGATGGGTGGGCAGCATATTCTGCATTGCCACAGGGAATCACAAAGCTAAACTTGAGGCTGCCCGGGCGAGGAGTTTGGCCACTTTCTGCAGCCTGTTTCTTGCTCAGGGTTATTGCCCACAACCGAGCGAAAGCTGAACCAGTGGGACTCCAAGCCCTGAGAAATTCATCTTTATTTTTGCTGCTGCATAAAGCTATTTCAAGAGAGGAACTGCTGGCACGCAGCGGCAAGAGGCTTACAGTTTGTTCTAGAAAACATGCATCCTTTGGTGGAGGTCCCTTCTGGTTCTTCACACCAGCTTATGTGTAATGTAGTGGGGAAGGATGAGGTACAGGGTTCCCCAGGACATCACAAACTCACCCCCTTTCTCCCCGGCACCAGGCTTGAACGAGGAGCTGGTGCAGCTCTTGCTCATCCGGGACGAGCTGCACACAGAGCAGGACGCCATGCTGGTGGACATCGAGGACCTGACCAGGTGAAGGAGGCTCCTCGGGGTATTTCTCTCTCCTCGCAGGTCCCAGCTCACCGTCAGCAGCGCGTAGGGGTTTTATTTTAGCAGAATTTCAGTTCTAAAGCTTTCACCATCAAAGGTAAGGGCTGAGCAGGACCCGGCTCTCTCCTCCAAAATGAGAAGTCAAGGTATTGGGTTCTGAAGACCGTCAGCAGCTTTCAAGAGCTCCCTAAACACATGCTCTTGATTTGGTGTTTCCCTTTCTGAAGCCTGAAAAGAGCCTGGGAAGGAGCGATGCTGCAAACCCCCAGTGCATCCAGGGAAAATCCCAGCAGCTCCCCGTGTCCCCCACCCCTCTCACTGGGATGAGCGACAGTGGGTTTGCCTCCACCATCAGGAGGACTTGACTGATGGGAGAATTTCTGAGTCTCTTAAATATTAATGTTCAATAGCCAATAAAATGGAAATCCTTGCAGAATATAGGCAGGTTTCCTAGAGGACTCCCATGTCCTAGGCAGCAAGGCATTTTCCTTTAAGACACCTAGTGATGCCCTGCAGAAACACTAAGTATTGAAAGCTGAAAAAGATGATGCTGGTTGTTGTCAGTGCACAAGGACTGGGGATTCAGAACTGAAGGATTAAGCTTGCAAAAAATACAGCCTCAATTTGTTGCTATTTTAGGACATTGTGGTCCTTCATAGCAGCTGGTTGAGATTTGATGGCTCTCTGCCTGGAAAAAGTTTCCGTCAGCTGGGGTGGCCATGAGGGATTTGGGGAGCAGTTCTTGTGTTGCCCGCGGGATGGTGGCCCCAGGGACAAGCAGGCAGGTTGTCACTTCTGGGTCTTGTGAGACACTGTTGCTGCTTCCCTTAAGGAAGAGCAAGTGATGAAAGGAGTGGATTTGGGATGGGGGTAGAGCTGGGTCAGTAGACAAATGCCAGTGCCACCACACATCTGTTTGTCCTTCTGTGCTTCAGCAAACGCTTTGCTTCCTAAATGCAATTAATGGCCGTTCAATAAATGAAATTTATTTGGAAGCTGGTCAGGATGTTGGGGCTTTGGTGCGTGATGGGGGGCACCGACTGTCCCCATCCCGGCGTTGTTCAGTGCCATCCCTGCAGGAGGGGAGGACACGATCCCAGCTGACCCAAAACCACTCCAGAGAAGGATTTCCTCTCCCTTTCACCTTTCCTTCCTGCCGGGAAGGAGCCCGGGCAGAAACCACACGTCTCTTGCCCGGTGCTTGTTTGTTTCTAGGGGAAATGTGATTTTTGGTTTGCTGCCAGAGCGGCGTGGATGCCGGCTTGGAGCACAGCCCTGCCTGTGGTTTGGGTTTCCTCCTCCCCCTGGCCCAGTGACTGACGTGGCTTCTCTCCTCCCCCCAGACACGCCGAAAGTCAGCAGAAGCACATGGCAGAGAAGATGCCGGCAAAATGAACCCCGGAGCCCCGGGAGCAGAACTCGAGCGAGACTTCATTTTGCTTCTGTGTGTGTCCAAGCGCTGATGTCCACAGTGGCGCACGAGAAAACCAGTGTTAGTCATTGACCATGTCTGAAGCTTTATGTCCAGTGATTGGCCTCTGCTTCTTAATTTATTTTAATTTTTTTACTCGTGCCACTAAATATCAGGCATTTTAATAATATTATTACAAAAAATGTACAGTACTTATAACATTATAAATCATGGGTGAGAAGAGAGGGTAGTTTAACTTTATTTTTGTTTGTTTAGAGATTTTCAGTTGAACGATATTTTACCATTGACTACTTTTTTATTCTTCACTGTAGTTTTAAAATAAAGAAACTGTACTTGACGGTGCTATACAAGTCAAAAAAAAATACATGCCTGCCTCGTAGTGAAGTTGTAGCTTTCAGTAATATGTATATTTTAATCAGTTTTCAACATTTTGTGAATGTTGACTACCTGACATTCATTTTTAGATGTGCTATTAACATTTGGTTGGATTCAGAGAGTTACCTTGAAAGTTTTATGTATAAATATGTAAAATAAAAATTTAAAAAATTGTTTCATATGATACGTCTTTTTGTTGCCTAGTGGTTGACTTTGGTGATGCACCAGTAATGTATTCCTCGAACTAAATGTGCAATTCCTAATTTGTCATCACCAGAAAGAGCCTTTTTTTTTTTTTTTTTTTGCCGATCACATGAAATTATGGAGAGAAGACAGGATTTTTGTAGAGTTATTTATTTGTAAGTTCATAATGTATGTATAACATGGACTTAAGAGATTCTTATATAATAACATTCACTGGGCCCTAATATTGTGACTATTGTTAGAATCAGCAGGCACATACCATAGATGTTTTTTTATATTTTATTGTCTGGGCTAAATATTTAAATGACTCACCAATGTCAGAAATAAAAAAAAATTCTATGTTAAAAATCTAAGCAGCATATTAAATGTATTATATATGGTAATTACTCACCTCTCTGCCTTTGGGCTGGGCTCCCCGTTAGTGCTGGATGTGTCCTCCTCTGCGCGTACAGGAGGAGGGACACTGGGAGACTAATAGGACTGTCTCCATCCCTCATGTATTTGATTTAATGCTGAAACAGCTCGGCCGTCCCCTTCCTAAGGCTGCCCAGCCATAGCCAGCAGCAGACGCGTTGTCGCCCGAGCCAGCTTTTTACATTCTAATTCTTTTTTCCTTGGGGGCAAATCCATCTTAGCGAAGGGTCTGGCTAATGTCTTATTCAGGGTGTTTTCAGAAAAGCATGAGCTACATTAAAATTTCATCCCCCGCCAAGAATGTATTTTATAAAATTACTTATTTTTTCCCCCTCTTTTTGCAGAAAGTGCAGGTTGCGGAAGCGCCAGCCCTCGGCAGGGTTTGGTGGGGCTGGGAGGGAGGGGGAGGTTGGTTTAACTTAGGGCTGGTTTTCCTTTCCCAGGAGCTGCTCCAGGGGGTTTCCAGTGGACAGTCCCTGTCCCGCAGGTCCCCCAGGGGGGATTATGTCCCACATCCCTGCCAGGCAGTGCCCCCAGGCAGGGAGCTATACCTGCTCCCAGCTTTTGCAGAAAGATGCTGGGATGGGTTAGGCTGGAGAGCCCTCACCTGCAGACCAGGGACAATGTAAAATCTTTCTTTTTTTTTATCATCTATGCAGAAAAAAATAATATATAGAAAGAGCCTGTGTCCCTGTAGCTCTTGGTTAGCTTGATGCTGGTTCCTGCATGTGGGGAGACGTGCTGGGTTTTATATTTCTGCTCTAAAATGCCATGTTTGCAATGCGCTGAGGCCAGAGAGCGGGGCGCGGGGCTGGTGCCTCCGTCAGAAGCGGCTGTTCAGGTGTCGGGGAGGAGGTGCTTGCTGCTGGATTTAAAGCATGAACAGCAAAAGTCCCAAATACGAAAGGTTTACTCTCAGCTTTAAAAAAAAAAAAAAAGAAAAAAAAAAAAAAGAAAAGAAAAAAAGCAAGAAAGCCCCCGGGTACTCCCGGGAAACCCCATGGCCGCCCCCACCATCGCGTCTGGCAGCGTCCAGCTTGTGGGCATCGGGGTGAGGCAGCCTGGCGTTTCGTTCCCTTGCTAAGTGCCTTTAACTTGCTGAAGAGAACTAGTTATTCCGGTCACCTACCGCTGTTTTTTTTTCCCCTTACATCCTATGGGGGGGTTGGGGTTTTTTTAAGAAAAAGCGTGTTTCTGGGTAACTGCATCTCCTTGGCTCTGTGTCCCATGTACCGAGGTGTCGTGCTGGTGTGTATGATGGCAATGCTGTGGAATTAATGGATTAAATGACATTTTTAAAAGAGAAAGGTGTTGTGTGGTTTCTGAGCTGCTGCTGCCACCTTGTCACAGGCAATATATATTTTGTCACCTGTTTCTTTCTGGGTATGTCCCACTTTTTGAGTCTCCTGTATCCTCCTGGGTGAGTTTGTGGGTCCTCCTTCCCTAGTCCCCACCAAACATAAACCATCTCGCATGGGATGCCAAACTTTGCAGGGCTTTCCTTCTCCCTGCTGCCCGCAGCTCACTGTGTGCAGTGGGAAAAGTACCTCCCAAGACTAGAAGTCACCAAAAATACCTGATGAAGCCAGCAAAAACACCTACATTCTCTGCATATGCGCGGGGCGATGGGGACAGAGGTTCCACAAGCTCCCCACACCACCCAGCCTGGCGCTCTCCATGTACCAACTGCACTTGGCTGTAGCTAATTCTGTATATCCACAGGGAATAGCTGCTCCTCACTGCATGGGATTTTTGGGAGCCCTACCCTTGAGGAGGATTTGGGGGTTTTGTTCTGCCTTGGTTTTTTTTCTTTCTTTTTTCTTTCTTTCTTTCTTTCTTTCTTTTTTTTTTTTTCTTTCTTTCTTTCTTCCATGNCTTTTTTTTTTTTTTCTTCACATTTTTCTTCCATGAATGGGGCATTTACATGGTTCCACTTGGGACTCCCAGTATCAGTACTGTAACCCTGGAGCCGAATTCCCCACAGGAGACTCAAAGGGCTCTCAGTCAGAAGGTTGCTTTCGGGAGGGGAGGGTGAGCTCAGCAGGGACAGTAATAAGCAGCTTCTGTTATGACAGCAGTCGCTGCTCCATAGCGGGGACCAGGATTTGGCATCCAACCAGCGGGAGCCTGAAGCAGCCCCCATGCCCAGTGCCCCTCGCTAATAATTGTGGGGAAAAAAATAAAGGTGTTCATTTGGAGAAAACATTAAAATGACTAAAAAGCCGAAGGAAAGTGCAGGGCTGTGTTGGACGGGCAGGGGCAAGCAAATGTCCACCAGTGTTAGCTGCTGCCCGTGGTGATGCTGCCTCCAGAGATCATTGAGTCCCCAGCAAACACGTATATAATTCATAGTGGGGGGGGGAGGGAATAAAAGAAGGCTGCAGAGCTGTGGTAAATGTTGTCTCCTCCAGCTGGCATTGCCCATCACTCCCAGGCTGCATCACCGAGGTCTGGTGCCGAAACCATTGGGTACAGCTGGGCTCACTGCCCACACATCACCCACAGCAGGTCCTTGCCCCATGGAGGGCCAGGCATCACCGTGTCTTTCCAGTAACTGGGGCAATGGACAGGCACAGAGCTTTGTGCAGCTTGAAACCGGTTTTGGAGCTCAAATTTTTTTGCTGTTGTAACACACCTTTTTTTTTCTGCATGCTGCCTGAATAGGTGGGCAGGAAAGGACCTGCGCCATGTCCTCTCCCCGTCATGCTCCCCCTCCAATACCCCTCTCCTCAGCCATTCTGCTTGCTTTTCCTTGCCGGCCTCCAGCTGGTCTCACAGCATAACATTCCTTAATTTTTTAAGTCATCTCTTGGTCCTAAACTCACCTATGCTTGAAAAGCATAAAATCTTACATTAAAAAAAAAAAAGAAAGAAAAAAAAAGTCATTCTGATGTCTGAGGTAACGTCCCGCTGACGTTTAATTAGCCCTTGGGAACAGAGATGTGCTTTATGAGCGACACACTTCCTTGCAAACAAACCTTGTGGCTTGGGTTCCCCTTTTATTTTTTTCTCCCTTTTTTTTGGTGACCCCTCCATGTCCTGTTCACGGTGGAGGAGCAGTGCTCACTGTGCACAGGGCATGCTGCGCATCATCTCACTGTGGGTACCACCACGGACTGTGGGCATGTAAAACCCCAGCGGAACGTATGTATGGCCTTTTCCTTTTCTTATTTCATCCTTTAAAGACCAGGCACTAACGAACTTAGGAGAATTAAGTCATGTGTGGATTCAGATAAGAAGGGTTGGGGTGGTGGGACACAATGCCATGCATGCTGCCTGCAAGGTCCCTGCTCCCAGCCCACTTGAGGACATCCCCTGTTGCTTTGCACTGCTGCCAGGGAAGGCTATTAACATGAAGGCACTGGTTTTTACCCCTTCAAAGTGGATCCGTCCTTGCCGAGCCCCAGGGGAGGCTTGGCTTTGCACAGGGCATCCCCAAGGAAAAGCCATCGGGGTGGGGGCCTTGCGGTCCACACTCGTTTCCCTGCAGAAACCTACGCCAGCTCCCAGGGAGTTTCTCTTCCTTCTTATTGTAAAGCAAAGCGAAACCCATGCGTGCGGGACCCTTCATCCTCCACGAGCCGCCCCAGCGGTGACCAGGTTTGTTCTGCTCACTGGGCAGGGCCCCTGGCAGCAAAGCCACTGTGTGCTTTGGCAGTGAGTACCAAGTCTTGTGCTAAATCAGCTGTCTTCAGTCACTCGGTAGAATTAGACCTTCCCTCTTCACTTATATCAATCATCAGCTTCTTCTTAGTGGTAAAATATTATTTTTTAAAGTCTCTTGACTCTGGAGGGGGAAAAAGGATTAGTACAAAATAAATGATCCCAGTTCTCAGTGGTGCAAAAGGCTCTGACCCATCACAGCTGCTTATAGTTCATGACGTTACAGAATCACAGAATTGTAGGGGTTGGAAGGGACCTCTGGAGACCGTCTGGTTCAACTGACCTGCCAAACAGGTTCACCTAGAGCAGGTTGGACAGGATCACCTCCAGGCGGGTTTTGAGTGTCTCCAGAGGAGACTCCACAACTGCTCTGGGCAGCTTGTTCCAGTGCTCTGCCATCCTCAAAGTAAAGAAGTTTTTTTCTTGTTTTGAGATGGAATTTCCTGTGTTCCAGCTTGTGCCCATTGCCCCTTGTTCGGTTGCTGGGCACCACTGAGAAGAGTCTGGCCCCATCCTCTTGACATGCACCCTTTACAGATTGGTAAGCATTGATGAGATCCACTCTCAGTCTTCTCCAGGCTAAACAGACCCAGGCCTCTCAACCTTTCCTCATAGAGAGATGCTCCAGTCTCCTGATGATCTTCATAGCTCTCCTTTGGACTCTTTCCAGTAGTTCCTTGTCTTTCTTGAACTGGGGAGCCCAGAACTGGACACAGTACCCAAATGTGGCCTCACCAGGGCAGAGTAGANCCAGGGCAGAGTAGAGGGGAATGATAACCTCCCTTGACCTGCTTGCCACGCTGTTTTTAATGCACTGCAGGAGACCATTGGCCTTGGCCACAAAGGCAAATTGCTGGCTCATGGTCAACTTGTTGTCCACCAGGAGTCCCAGGTCTCCCTCTACATAGCTGCTTTCCAGCAGGTCAGCCCTTGACCTGTTCTGACACGAGGCTATTCCTCCCCAGGTGGAGGACCCTACACTTGTACTTGTTGAATTTCATTAGGTTCCTCTCTACCCAACTCTCTTATCCTGTCCAGGTCTCGCTGAACAGTGGCACAGCCTTGTGGGTGTCAGCCAGTTTTGTATAATCAGCAAAATTGCTGAGGGTACCCTCTGTCCCCTCATCCAGGTAGTTGATGAACGTGTTGAATAAGGCTGGACCCAGTACTGACCCCTGGGGAACACTGCTAACTACAGGCCTCCAATTAGACTCTACACCTCCAACTAGACCCTGCAAATATTACACTTTAAGTATTTGTTGCTATATTAGGATGCCAGCTCTATTGCCAATGGAACAATTGCCTTGAAAGACTAGCAGCAGGGCCTGGCCACCATGCTGGTCACCACCGTACCCACCTACCCTTCAGCTTCCTAATGACAGCACGTTTGGGGAAGAAACATGCCATCAAAAGAGAAGTGAAATAGCTACAGCTGTATTAAAAAAAGGGAATTGCAGGGTTTCGGGTGGATCTCCTGAGCTGACAGCCTGCGGGCAGCAGCCATTTCCAGGCAGCTGGCTCAGCACTACTCCACCGCCCAGTAGTGAAACTGCGTGCAGAGCTGTGGGAGGAGGAATTTTCCCAGGTGTTGGCCTCAGCCCACCATGGAGGTAGGGCTGACACCACCGGACAGACACTAGTTCAGAAAACTCCCTTTGGACACTCGGGGAGTTTTGCCAGAGTAACCAGAACATGAGGCCTGGAGTGAAAAGGAACAGCAAGCCCCAATGTCCTTGCACAGGTCAAGAGCCTGCAGCAGATGTTTTGGGTTGGAAGACGCGACTAGAGATTGTGCAATCAATCATTTTTGGGATGCCTTTGAGTTCAATGTCACCCCAGGAGCCTGCAGCTTAGCTTGGCCCACTCGGAAATGGTTTGGGGCTCCTCTAAAGCCCTTCCGTGATCAGCAGCTGGAAGTAGCCATGAGCAAAAATGAAGCCCCTGGGCTCTGGGTGCCTTTGCCAAGGGCAGAACAGCACCTGGAAGTGCCACGAGCCCTGTCCATGCAGTAAACACAGGGTTTCTTCTTCCTCAGGCTTGAATTTGCTTCTTGTAATCAACACCCAGCTCCAGTGTGGGGAAACAAGACTGAGTGTCGCAGTTCACAGTGCCCAACACGCATGCTTTCAAGTCACCCCATTTAGTTTTCTGTACTCTATGCAAAATGTGAAATTGTAATCTTTTTTCTTAATCAAAACCATGGGTGGATCCCTGGGGACAGCTGAAGACTCATTTATAGCACTACCATGTATTTTCTCCTGTCCATACTATGTCTCCTCCATGCTAGCAATAACGAGCTGGTTGACGAGCTGGGGCTACCCTGCTGCTGGGATGTGCGGAGCAGTCAACGCTGCCTTAGCCTGGGAGAAAAATACCCAACCTGACAGAACCAGCTCTTCTGCAGGTCCTTGCCCAGCTGTGCAGCACTCAGTTGCCACTGCTCCTCCCTAATCAAGACCCATTCTTCCTCAGGAGCTGCTGTGCCTTATACCTCAGCTGTGACCCTGTCCCGAGTGCACCAGTTCCCCTCTAAGGGTGACGTCGAGCCCAGTCCCAGAGACGCCCCACCGTGGGACACAGGACTGCCCCACACTTACGTGCTCAGCAAGTTTCTTTACGAGCAGCAGCTTCCTCTTCCAGCACAGGAGGACCCAGACGTCAGCTGGCACGAAGCGAGCAATGAGCCCAGTTGCGTTTGGGTGACTGACCTTGCCCTGAAGGTCCTCAGGGCTCCACAAATACGTGAACAGCAGTTTCTTCAGGTTAGCTGTAAATTCTTTGCTGCAAGCCAGTTAGGGCTTTGTAGCATGTATCGCCTTCCCAGCTGTGGATCAGAGGTGACATACAAGCACTGGGCTAGATGGAAGATAACTGAGGTTCAAATACCTACAAGATGACCTTAAGGGAAGAATCATTATGCACCTAAGGGAAAAAAATAAAATCCAATATGTATGAGCATAGCTTATGGCTCTCCAAATCGCTCTTTCTAATTTCGGAGAGCTGCTCTGCCCGGGTGTGGGGTACCACGACTGCTGCTCCTCCCAGTTGCAGGGGGAGAGGGCCCTGTGTGCTACTCTGCCTCAGCACCCTCGTTAATGGGGATGTGACGAACTAAGCCTCATCGCTGCTGACATGAAGCCAAACACAACCAGGGAAACCTCCTGGTGCAGCAGTTGCTCCTCGACTTGTGGTGAAGCAGCAGATCCTCACGGAGGGCTCTCAGCAAGATGTCCCTGCAGCACATGCTGCACATAATACCGCCCTGTGATGTCACAAGTGCTGGTGTTTGTCCATGGAGAGACATTATTTTCTTTTAATAATTGCTTTAGTGGAAATAACTGGTCCCTTTTCCACTTTTCTCACAAAGCCCTAGAAGCTATAATTTCCTTTTGGTCAGGACTTCATTTCACTGAAACTGCTTTTTGTTTTGTTTTTTTTTTTTAAATGCTAACCAAGGTATAAAAAAAAAATTAAATGTGCCCCTATATAGAAACTCTCTGTCACGGGAACGATCTACCCAGAGTTTGGGGAGCCAGCGATACGCTCCCTCCCACCTGTACCACACATTGCAAAGTGCTTCACCCCGGTGCAAAATCCTGGGCAGAGCATTCTCTGAGGGGACGGGTGCTCAAATAACTCCTACCAAATACGTGTTCTTGGGCCTGGAGCTCAGTTCCCTCCCTCATCGGGGAACGCTCTAGCTGTGAGTCATGCCAGCAGCTCTGCGGGTATCCCCAGGCACTCGAGACTCTGACCTGTGAATCTCAGTAAGTATTCTTGGGTATTGAGTCATCAGCTGGCTCAGTGCTGAAAGCATGGACACTTTCCCCGTCCTACTCCTTCAGAATTGGGCAAAGGGTCAAAGCCATCATTAATGTTATTCAGACAATCACATTGCATAACAGAAATGCAAAAAAAACATTGCCCTGATGCATCTCCTGGTCAACCAATATCACTGCTCCATTATTTTCCCGGCTGCAAGACCACTGCCAGGTGAAACACCAAACAAAAAACTAGCAAGAATAGAGTAAAACTACAGTCACCCCTTTCCCCATCACAGCTGTCCTCCTACCTGCCCCTCAGGTCAGGGCCACAGCATCTGAACCCACGAGAGCTTTTGCACCCACAGAGAGAAGATTGAAGGGATGGAAGAAAGAACAGAAAAATGCACCCAGAGATGAGAAATGCTGCAATGGGTGAAAACAGAAAGCGAGAGTGAAAGAGGGACCTTGAAAGCGCTGGCAGGCTGGCAGCACCGTGCTGAGCAGAGGCCAGCACTCCCTCCCCACACACAAAACCACAGGCACCACTAGCACCAGTGACATTACTCACCCGGGTGTTTTCAGGGCTGGGGTGGCAGAGAAGACAAGGAGACAAAGGAGGATCTCATGGGGGTCCTGAGGTCCTAGGCTGATGGGCAGAAGAGGCACCACTGCTCTGATGGAGAGATCAGGGGATGAAAATGTCACCCCAGCCCACGGCGCCCACCCCTCCCTGCCCCTCTGACCTGCAGCACCAGCCAGCCCCATGAATGTCCTCACAGGAGCTGTTCATTTCTATTAATGTCATAAAACTTTGAAACAAAACCCACAGGGTTCACGGAGAGTTTTAACCACATCACCAATCCTATTTCTGTGGGTGAGGGTTTCTGGAGCTTTCCCACACCTCTTACTTTCTGTAAAGCATCACGACCTAAGTACAGCAATCCCTTAGATTGACAAGGCTGAGATTGGTGTGAATGTTCCTTTAACAGAAAGCTCTGTAGTTAGTCTTGCAGTAAAGGTAGCTGGCTGATGATACGGGAAAAAAATCCGCTCCTAGATCCAGTTGAAAAAGCTGCTGAAAAAAAATTGGGATAAAAAAGCATACTCTTGCCTTATCTCAGGCATACATTGATTCAGAAAAAACTTTCCTTTCCCCACATGTTCTAGGATGTTCTTCAAACAATCCCCCCATTTCAGCATGAGAAGTTACCTGCCCAAAATGTAACCATTCAAAATACCTGTGTGCTTTTTGGGGAGCTACGGCGCCTACCCACGGGTCACCACCAGCTCCATCCCTTTCCCAGGAAAGGCTGTACCCTGGCATGGGGATTCGAGCTTTGGCGTGGAGCCTGCAAATAACACCCGTTGAATTTGGGGATCCCCAGTCTGGCTGGCCACCAAAGGACACAAAGCTGCCAGGCTGTCACCTGAAAGCCGAGGGGCAGAAAAGGGCAGCAAAGAGGAGAGATGCTGCAGTACACGGCAGGGTCACAGGGAAAACCGCAGGAACTCCGGCGATGGCTGGAAAGGAGAAAAGCCAGGAGATGCAGGTGATTAACACCCAGGATCTTATCGGCTTCAGTGTGCTGACTGTGGGTTCAGGAAAGCCACTTTGACTCAGAAATAGCATTTAATTATTTGACTTCAGCTTTCAAATCAATGAAACTTCAGCACATGCTTAGTGTTACGTATTTCAGGGGATTCCTCAATGAATAAGCACCAACAGCTGAAAAAACACCAGGCAAGTTTCAAGCCTTTGCTTTCCCATTTGATGGAGGCGTTGGTTCCCAACATAAATCAGAAGCAGCTCTTCTGTCACTGAGGCTATTTTGGTGAGTTATCTGTCCCTCAATCTTCCGAAAAAATTATCCAGGAGCAAAAAAATGATCCATGATCAATCCTCCATATGTTCTGAGAGCGGTAAAGAGTATAAAAATTAGTTTTATTTACTGAAGCATTTACAAATCTTATTCCACACAACATTTTGCAGTTCTTTTTATGTAGCAACTATCTACAATTAACTGTCAGCCTATCTGTGATATAATCAGACTGCAGCTTTAATTTTTATATATATAATTATTGCATAATTATATATATAAAAAATAATGCATAATTACATATAATTATAATTACGGGGAATAGGACTCTCCTACAAATAACACATCCCTTCCCATTGAAGATATGTTACAAATTGCTACATGACCTTCACAAAGGGTTTGGGGGCTGGCCTGCTAATGAAGAAAATTAATGTAATTTGACAGGTTACAGGAGAAGCACCACCACGCAACCAGAGACCCAGTTAGGAAATAGCCCTCACCCCCCGTTTCATTGCAGCACACAGCTGACGATGGAGAGGATGGCATGTGATGTTCATGGCTCTTCATATTTAGCTTACTCTGAAAGCAAGGTAGTCTTCATTTAGCTTGGACTTCGAGAGCAACCATGAAGACAAAAATTAGATTGTTATTCGTAAGAGGGGAGAGAAGGCAAGCCAAGACTGAAACAAAAGGTTAGCACGCCAGCGCCCCGGGTCAGCACACATTTCCAGGAACCTCCCGGTTTTTTAGAACAGTGTGGCTGGAGAAGATCCTATTTCTCATCACTCGCATATACAGTCCTCAAAACTAAACTGAGCTGAGGGGTTTGGGGGTTTGGGTTTTTTCTAACTGGGTTTCTTTATTATTATTGTTTTTCCTTTCTTTTTCAAATAGGATTTTCAAGTATTGTTTTGGTTGAGCGCAGCATAGCCAAGAACAGAGTTTCATCCGGTTTTGACTACAATAACATCACAGTTTTATAGCTAGACCCGGAATGGTTCTTATTTTTCTCTGGAGGTTAATTTCAGCAAGAGCAATTTATGGTAGAAATAAAGCCAGTGGAATTACATTTTCTCATGTAAAATCATACATCTTCTAACAGTTTTAATAGACTATGGTATGCAATTACTGCACTGTATCTCTAAATGCGTACATGATATATCCCCATCTTTGTGGCTTTAATAACAGATGCATCACTCTACCTGTATAATCCTTTGTTTGCCTGATGAGATGGGTACCCGATATCAGGACATAATATGCAATAAAAAGGACATGGATTTTTCAATTTCAAAATAACTTGCTGTTCACTTTTTGATGCTGCTGACACAGAAAATATTATTAAGCCTGCCTCACCAAAACAATATTAATATTAGATGTTTGGCTGTATATAATCACTAAAGAACATCAAAGCCCAGCCCAAAGATCCACAATTACCCCCATTTTGCAGCTAAGGCAGAAAGATCATTAGTGTCTGGGATGGGATCAGCCTGGAGACTGCAGCACCAGCCATGGATCTGAGGTGGGTTGGTTCCCCCTCCTCCGGGCTGGCCACAGGACCATGCTCGCCCCAAGGGTAGGCAGACAGACACAGAGTGGTTCAAAGGGCAGACCGTGCACAGAAATTATCGAGATGCCTCATTCAGACTCAAAACCGGTCAAATACAGGATGCTTTGAGGTGAAGGAGGCAGACAGATGGATGAGGCGAGGAATGAAAACAAAAAAAAGTAACATCTGCCCAAAATAAATGTATCATTAAGAGTTTATCACCTCACCACTAGGACCCAGCAGTCAATATCTTAGACTTTGCTTTGAGACAAATCTAAATGAGAAGTGCCTTACACCAGAGTACGCTTGCATTCAGTCCATGGCCAAAACACAAATACAGCCAGGGCAGGGAACACAGATGTGGTATAAATTGGGCAAAAGAAGCAGAAACTGGCCAGGCTCAACTCACCACCCATCTAAAACAACACAACCACTGTGTTAACATTGTGTTCAGCATCTGCCCCACTGACTCTCACCATGATACACATGGGATTGCCACTCCGGGGGGGGAAATTGAGTCCGCAGAGCATGATTACAAGTGCTGAAGCTTCAACAGCTCTCTGGATTTATCCCCTCTGGTCCTGCAATAGGTGTACAAGGATCTTAAGCAGCCCAGCATGGCAACGACTTCAGTTTCATATGCTACAGAGAAAATAAATGAGTGGTGACAACGGTATCATTCGAGCGTGGTTCTTTATAGATAATTGAGAAAAAGCTTCCTATTCCTAAAACAGCAAATGTAGCAACATTCAATTATTTCTTCTTCTGCCAGGAAAAAATACGCTCCTCAGTATTAGAATATATTGCATTTTATCAGCAAATTAAATCCACCCCACGTTTCTGTAATACATTACCTAACCATTGGGCTGAGGGAGCATTGACCAGGAAAGCATTTCGGCTTGGGGAACACTTGGATATTCCTTGCAAACTATCTGTGAGCCATATATCATAAGAGATTGAAAATACATGAAGAGAGCAAAAAATAGCTCAAGCTTTTGCATAAAAGGGAATCATAAGTGTCCCACTTGTGTAGCCCGTTTTTGTCAGCTCCCCATGGCTGGGGGCTGCTGAGCGGCCCTTTGGACGTGAAGTGCTCCAGGAAGATGCTCTTCCCATCCCAGCCAGCTTTCCATAGCCCGTGTCAGACACCCTGTAGCCCAAATTTTTCCTCTAACTCACAGCCTTGTGTCACAAACAAATCCCTCTGGGAGCTGGGACACACCAGCAGGAAGCAAAGTCCTCTCCTGGCCTGTGAGACCATTGAGAAGAGGCACCTCCAAGCACAGCTTCCCTTGAGATAATTGTTCTGTGCACAATGCCCATTCAATAGCAGCTGCTTTCAGAGACCTCTGGAGGTATTTGAGCTAAATATTTCTCCTTTCAGACAAATAACTCTAGCTAATGTCCCAACGCATGCCCAAGCAGCACAGGAATGCCATAAACCAGAAGATGTTCTTCAAGTTGTGCATCAGTGCCCTCACCTGAAGAGAAACCTCATGCCCTGTTGCTGAGGGTACTGGGCAAGGAAACCTGGAAAGTCAAACCGATGCCTTTTCAAGAACACGCGTGCAAGCATACACCAAAGGGCTCTTTCACTTCTGCGTCAGAACAAAGAAAAGTCTCCTACACAAGATTAAAACCACAGCCCACGGCTCTAATGACTAGTGCAGAAATGGAAAACACACAGTGAAATTGGAAAATTATGCAGTGCTGGTATTCTAGCAAAGTCAGTCTCTAGACACACCACAAACTTCTTATGGGAAACAAGATGTCAATTAAAATAAAAAGAATCTGAAAATGCAATATAAAACTCTTGATTCATCCTGCTCCCTTCCAATTCTGCAGCAAAATTCCCATTGACTTCACAACAGACCCTGCAGATAGAAAAGTTTCCTACAGCCTTTTGGCCAGGCTAAGAATGGCCACGTGCAATATGAATTACTAATGAAATATTTGGTGATTATACCAAATAGATCAGCAAAAAAGCGAGTTTCCAGGCAGGTTTTCATGATTTTTCATTAATAACATCTGTCATGGTTTAACCCCA